>JASFXZ010000007.1:333000-933000 GCA_032209605.1 Mactromeris polynyma
TGTCAGCTATACTGTTATATAAGTTATATAACTACATGTACGTTGTTTCTGTGTGTCAGCTATACTGTTATATAAGTTATATAACTACATGTACGTTGTTTCTGTGTGTCAGCTATACTGTTATATAAGTTATATAACTACATGTACGTTGTTTCTGTGTGTCAGCTATACTGTTATATAAGTTATATAACTACATGTACGTTGTTTCTGTGTGTCAGCTATACTGTTATATAAGTTATATAACTACATGTACGTTGTTTCTGTGTGTCAGCTATACTGTTATATAAGTTATATAACTACATGTACGTTGTGTCTGTGTGTCAGCTATACTGTTATATAAGTTATATAACTACATGTACGTTGTTTCTGTGTGTCAGCTATACTGTTATATGTTATATAACTACATGTACGTTGTTTCTGTGTGTCAGCTATACTGTTATATAAGTTATATAACTACATGTACGTTGTTTCTGTGTGTCAGCTATACTGTTATATAAGTTATATAACTACATGTACGTTGTGTCTGTGTGTCAGCTATACTGTTATATAAGTTATATAACTACATGTACGTGGTTTCTGTGTGTCAGCTATACTGTTATATAAGTTATATAACTACATGTACGTTGTGTCTGTGTGTCAGCTATACTGTTATATAAGTTATATAACTACATGTACGTTGTGTCTGTGTGTCAGCTATACTGTTATATAAGTTATATAACTACATGTACGTTGTTTCTGTGTGTCAGCTATACTGTTATATAAGTTATATAACTACATGTACGTTGTTTCTGTGTGTCAGCTATACTGTTATATAAGTTATATAACTACATGTACGTTGTTTCTGTGTGTCAGCTATACTGTTATATAAGTTATATAACTACATGTATGTTGTGTCTGTGTGTCAGCTATACTGTTATATAACTGCATGTACGTTGTTTCTGTGTGTCAGCTATACTGTTATATAACTGCATGTACGTTGTTTCTGTGTGTCAGCTATACTGTTATATAAGTTATATAACTACATGTACGTTGTGTCTGTGTGTCAGCTATACTGTTATATAACTACATGTACGTTGTTTCTGTGTGTCAGCTATAATGTTATATAAGTTATATAACTACATGTACGTTGTGTCTGTGTGTCAGCTATACTGTTATATAACTGCATGTACGTTGTTTCTGTGTGTCAGCTATACTGTTATATAAGTTATATAACTACATGTACGTTGTTTCTGTGTGTCAGCTATACTGTTATATAAGTTATATAACTACATGTACGTTGTTTCTGTGTGTCAGCTATACCGTTATATAACTACATGTACGTTGTGTCTGTGAGTCAGCTATACTGTTATATAAGTTATATAACTACATGTACGTTGTTTCTGTGTGTCAGCTATACTGTAATATAACTACATGTACGTTGTTTCTGTGTGTCAGCTATACCGTTATATAACTACATGTACGTTGTGTCTGTGAGTCAGCTATACTGTTATATAAGTTATATAACTACATGTTCGTTGTTTCTGTGTGTCAGCTATACTGTTATATAACTACATGTACGTTGTTTCTGTGTGTCAGCTATACTGTTATATAACTACATGTACGTTGTTTCTGTGAGTCAGCTATACTGTTATATAAGTTATATAACTACATGTACGTGGTGTCTGTGTGTCAGCTATACTGTTATATAAGTTATATAACTACATGTACGTGGTGTCTGTGTGTCAGCTATACTGTTATACAAGTTATATAACTACATGTACGTTGTGTCTGTGTGTCAGCTATACTGTTATATAAGTTATATAACTACATGTACGTTGTGTCTGTGTGTCAGCTATACTGTTATATAAGTTATATAACTACATGTACGTTGTTTCTGTGTGTCAGCTATACTGTTATATAAGTTATATAACTACATGTACGTTGTTTCTGTGTGTCAGCTATACTGTTATATAAGTTATATAACTACACGTACGTTGTTTCTGTGTGTCAGCTATACTGTTATATAAGTTATATAACTACACGTACGTTGTTTCTGTGTGTCAGCTATACTGTTATATAACTACATGTACGTTGTGTCTGTGTGTCAGCTATACTGTTATATAAGTTATATAACTACATGTACGTTGTTTCTGTGTGTCAGCTATACTGTTATATAAGTTATATAACTACACGTACGTTGTTTCTGTGTGTCAGCTATACTGTTATATAACTACATGTACGTTGTTTCTGTGTGTCAGCTATACTGTTATATAAGTTATATAACTACATGTACGTTGTTTCTGTGTGTCAGCTATACTGTTATATAAGTTATATAACTACACGTACGTTGTTTCTGTGTGTCAGCTATACTGTTATATAAGTTATATAACTACATGTACGTTGTTTCTGTGTGTCAGCTATACTGTTATATAACTACATGTACGTTGTTTCTGTGTGTCAGCTATACCGTTATATAACTACATGTACGTTGTGTCTGTGAGTCAGCTATACTGTTATATAAGTTATATAACTACATGTACGTTGTTTCTGTGTGTCAGCTATACTGTAATATAACTACATGTACGTTGTTTCTGTGTGTCAGCTATACCGTTATATAACTACATGTACGTTGTGTCTGTGAGTCAGCTATACTGTTATATAAGTTATATAACTACATGTACGTTGTTTCTGTGTGTCAGCTATACTGTTATATAACTACATGTACGTTGTTTCTGTGTGTCAGCTATACTGTTATATAACTACATGTACGTTGTTTCTGTGAGTCAGCTATACTGTTATATAAGTTATATAACTACATGTACGTTGTGTCTGTGTGTCAGGTATACTGTTGTATAAGTTATATAACTACATGTACGTTGTTTCTGTGTGTCAGCTATACTGTTATATAAGTTATATAACTACATGTACGTTGTTTCTGTGTGTCAGCTATACTGTTATATAAGTTATATAACTACATGTACGTGGTGTCTGTGTGTCAGCTATACTGTTATACAAGTTATATAACTACATGTACGTTGTGTCTGTGTGTCAGCTATACTGTTATATAAGTTATATAACTACATGTACGTTGTTTCTGTGTGTCAGCTATACTGTTATATAACTACATGTACGTTGTTTCTGTGTGTCAGCTATACTGTTATATAAGTTATATAACTACATGTACGTTGTTTCTGTGTGTCAGCTATACTGTTATATAAGTTATATAACTACATGTACGTGGTGTCTGTGTGTCAGCTATACTGTTATATAAGTTATATAACTACATGTACGTTGTTTCTGTGTGTCAGCTATACTGTTATATAAGTTATATAACTACATGTACGTGGTGTCTGTGTGTCAGCTATACTGTTATATAAGTTATATAACTACATGTACGTGGTGTCTGTGTGTCAGCTATACTGTTATACAAGTTATATAACTACATGTACGTTGTTTCTGTGTGTCAGCTATACTGTTATATAAGTTATATAACTACATGTACGTTGTTTCTGTGTGTCAGCTATACTGTTATATAAGTTATATAACTACATGTACGTTGTGTCTGTGTGTCAGCTATACTGTTATATAAGTTATATAACTACATGTACGTGGTTTCTGTGTGTCAGCTATACTGTTATATAAGTTATATAACTACATGTACGTTGTTTCTGTGTGTCAGCTATACTGTTATATAAGTTATATAACTACACGTACGTTGTTTCTGTGTGTCAGCTATACTGTTATATAAGTTATATAACTACATGTACGTTGTTTCTGTGTGTCAGCTATACTGTTATATAAGTTATATAACTACATGTACGTTGTTTCTGTGTGTCAGGTATACTGTTGTATAAGTTATATAACTACATGTACGTGGTGTCTGTGTGTCAGCTATACTGTTATATAAGTTATATAACTACATGTACGTTGTTTCTGTGAGTCAGCTATACTGTTATATAAGTTATATAACTACATGTACGTTGTTTCTGTGTGTCAGCTATACTGTTATATAAGTTATATAACTACACGTACGTTGTTTCTGTGTGTCAGGTATACTGTTGTATAAGTTATATAACTACATGTACGTGGTGTCTGTGTGTCAGCTATACTGTTATATAAGTTATATAACTACATGTACGTTGTTTCTGTGGGTCAGCTATACTGTTATATAAGTTATATAACTACATGTACGTTGTTTCTGTGTGTCAGCTATACTGTTATATAAGTTATATAACTACATGTACGTTGTGTCTGTGTGTCAGCTATACTGTTATATAAGTTATATAACTACATGTACGTTGTTTCTGTGTGTCAGCTATACTGTTATATAAGTTATATAACTACATGTACGTTGTGTCTGTGTGTCAGCTATACTGTTATATAAGTTATATAACTACACGTACGTTGTTTCTGTGTGTCAGCTATACTGTTATATAAGTTATATAACTGCATGTACGTTGTTTCTGTGTGTCAGCTATACTGTTATATAAGTTATATAACTACATGTACGTTGTTTCTGTGTGTCAGCTATACTGTTATATAAGTTATATAACTACATGTACGTTGTTTCTGTGTGTCAGCTATACTGTTATATAAGTTATATAACTACATGTACGTTGTTTCTGTGTGTCAGCTATACTGTTATATAAGTTATATAACTACATGTACGTTGTGTCTGTGTGTCAGCTATACTGTTATATAAGTTATATAACTACATGTACGTTGTGTCTGTGTGACAGCTATACTGTTATATAAGTTATATAACTGCATGTACGTTGTTTCTGTGTGTCAGCTATACTGTTATATAAGTTATATAACTGCATGTACGTTGTTTCTGTGGGTCAGCTATACTGTTATATAAGTTATATAACTACATGTACGTTGTTTCTGTGTGTCAGCTATACTGTTATATAAGTTATATAACTGCATGTACGTTGTTTCTGTGTGTCAGCTATACTGTTATATAAGTTATATAACTGCATGTACGTTGTTTCTGTGTGACAGCTATACTGTTATATAAGTTATATAACTGCATGTACGTTGTTTCTGTGTGTCAGCTATACTGTTATATAAGTTATATAACTGCATGTACGTTGTTTCTGTGTGTCAGCTATACTGTTATATAAGTTATATAACTGCATGTACGTTGTTTCTGTGTGTCAGCTATACTGTTATATAAGTTATATAACTGCATGTACGTGGTTTCTGTGGGTCAGCTATACTGTTATATAAGTTATATAACTACATGTACGTTGTTTCTGTGTGTCAGCTATACTGTTATATAAGTTATATAACTGCATGTACGTTGTTTCTGTGGGTCAGCTATACTGTTATATAAGTTATATAACTACATGTACGTTGTTTCTGTGGGTCAGCTATACTGTTATATAAGTTATATAACTGCATGTACGTTGTTTCTGTGTGTCAGCTATACTGTTATATAAGTTATATAACTACATGTACGTTGTGTCTGTGGGTCAGCTATACTGTTATATAAGTTATATAACTACATGTACGTTGTTTCTGTGGGTCAGCTATACTGTTATATAAGTTATATAACTGCATGTACGTTGTTTCTGTGTGTCAGCTATACTGTTATATAAGTTATATAACTACATGTACGTTGTTTCTGTGTGTCAGCTATACTGTTATATAAGTTATATAACTACATGTACGTTGTTTCTGTGTGTCAGCTATACTGTTATATAAGTTATATAACTTACTTTGTGGTAATTGTTCGGCCTGTCCACAAGGTACCCAATGTCCATTCTGAAATTTCCAGTGACTATTATCAGCCAGCACAATATCAACAAACACATTATACTGTGCGTGGGGATCCAATCCTGACAGGCTGAACTGTAATGTGGGAAACATTCGTCTGAAAAATAAAAAAAAACCATAACATTTAAAATATGTAAAACATGTATAATTCCGTCTGCATGTAACGTTTAAGTCAGACTAACATAGCTGTACTTAGATCAGACAAAGTAGTCACATGTTACAATGTTTATAGCAAACAAAAGTCAATACTACTTTACAAAATGTACATTTTCATACATTGGTTTAATTTCTACATAAATTGGCAAAGTAAATAAATTGAGCAAGATTGTAGTTTTCGAAACTGCGTAAATTGTTGTATGCTTGGCCATGTGTAATAATAACCTTTTAAATATTGAATTCTAAGATTTCTGTATTTTGGACAAATATGTAAAACGTGATATTCATTTTCTATCATATTTAAGTTACAATTATTGCAGATTCTTTGACTTTTAGGTTGATTTTGATCTTCCGCATACAATTGCCAAGTCATGAGAAGAAGTCCGAAATTTGGTTACAGCTATTCTGATTTTTTTGTTTTTAATGAAGTATACAGTATTTATTTTGTATATATTTGTATTTATTTTGAATGAATTTTGATAATATTTTGTATATATTTGTATTTATTTTGAATGAATTTTGATAATATTTTGTATATATTTGTATTTATTTTGAATGAATTTTGATAATATTTTGTATATATTTGTATTTATTTTTAATGAATTTTGATAATATTTTGTATATATTTGTATTTATTTTGGATGAATTTTGATAATATTTTGTATATATTTGTATTTATTTTGAATGAATTTTGATAATATTTTGTATATATTTGTATTTATTTTTAATGAATTTTGATAATATTTTGTATTATTTACAACGTTTGTGTTGTTCACGTTGATGAAACATTAAAAATAAAAAAATGTAAATCATTAAATGTATCGAATTCCTATATAATTATGCGAAAATTGGGGAAATGCCCAAAATTACGAACGATTATATTGACTGCGAAAAACATCTATTTATCAGATATTATCGGTTCATTTGGTGTTTTCACAGTATTTACATACATTAGGTTATCTACAAAAAGAGCTAACAAATCAATCGATCTTTCTAGTTTCTATGTTTATCCACACGACGTTCAAGAATAATAGAGCCCACCCGGCTAACTGAGCTGTTATAGCGCTAGACTGTCACCCGGCTAACTGAGCTGTTATAGCGCTAGACTGTCACCCGGCAGATCCGGGTTCGATTTCCCGGTTGGGCAGGTGATGTACTGTAGCCTTGGCTACAGGCATGTGGTCCACATGTGGAGATGTTGTCAGTTACGTGTTGAAGAGCAAGTTATTGATGGTTGATAATTAATACCAGGACAACTGGTTAGGTGCACTAACTGTCCAATGTGACTGCATGATAATTGAAACACGGCTTAAATCCCGATGAAACATACATCAAGAATATATGATGTTTAACTTTCATACAAATATTATAATAGATATAAAATAGTAATTTTCCGTCCTAGCTTGGACGAGCGATCGAACCCAGTAGTTTTGATTTGTTGTCAGCAGCCACTGGTCTATCGGGGTAAAATATTGCGTTGTCAGCAGCCACTGGTCTATCGGGGTAAAATATTGCGTTGTCGACAGCCACTGGTCTATCGGGGTAAAATATTGCGTTGTCAGCAGCCACTGGTCTATCGGGGTAAAATATTACGTTGTCAGCAGCCACTGGTCTATCGGGGTAAAATATTGCGTTGTCAGCAGCCACTGGTCTATCGGGGTAAAATATTGCGTTGTCAGCAGCCACTGGTCTATCGGGGTAAAATATTGCGTTGTTACACAAACATTGAGCTTCCTCATACACTGTTACACAAACATTGAGTTTCCTCATACACTGTTACACAAACATTGAGTTCCCTCATACACTGTTACACAAACATTGAGTTTCCTCATACACTGTTACACAAACATTGAGTTTCCTCATATACTGTTACACAAACATTGAGTTTCCTCATATACTGTTACACAAACATTGAGTTTCCTCATACACTGTTACACAAACATTGAGTTTCCTCATACACTGTTACACAAACATTGAGTTTCCTCATACACTGTTACACAAACATTGAGTTTCCTCATATACTGTTACACAAACATTGAGTTTCCTCATACACTGTTACACAAACATTGAGCTTCCTCATACACTGTTACACAAACATTGAGTTTCCTCATATACTGTTACACAAACATTGAGTTCCCTCATACACTGTTACACAAACATTGAGTTTCCTCATACACTGTTACACAAACATTGAGTTTCCTCATACACTGTTACACAAACATTGAGTTTCCTCATACACTGTTACACAAACATTGAGTTTCCTCATATACTGTTACACAAACATTGAGTTTCCTCATACACTGTTACTCAAACATTGAGTTTCCTCATACACTGTTACACAAACATTGAGTTTCCTCTTACACTGTTACACAAACATTGAGTTTCCTCATATACTGTTACACAAACATTGAGTTTCCTCATACACTGTTACACAAACATTGAGTTTCCTCATACACTGTTACACAAACATTGAGTTTCCTCATACACTGTTACACAAACATTGAGTTTCCTCATATACTGTTACACAAACATTGAGTTTCCTCATACACTGTTACACAAACATTGAGTCCCCTCATAAACTGTTACACAAACATTGAGCTTCCTCATACACTGTTACACATACATTCTGAATGATTTAGATCATTGCGAACAAATAACCATTTAACAGGACTCTAGAAATACCATAGCCCGACGCCCCGGACTAGTCTAATGCTGAATCAGGCTAGCAACAGTTGAGTTGAAGTTAGTCCCGGACAAGTCTGTTTTTAAAGCTAACCAACATCAGCAATTGTTCAGTTGTAAGTCAAACCTTAGAATCCCACAAACACATACACGTGATTATTAATTTTAGATTGTTGAACTGTCATTGTGTATGTTTATTTGTTACTAAATTGACCCATATTCTCAGACAACTAGCTTCCTATGTCAGACAAGTCAAATTGTACATTTCCATAGTCCGGTACAAGTCTCTTTGAAAAACAATTCTAGAGGCTTTGCCAACAATGATTAAGTTTATAATTAATTTAGATACACGAATCAATTTGTAATGTGTCGAAAAGTAAGAAATAAAATTTAGTTAACAATGATTAGTTAAAAATGCAATACTGCTTGCCGACTGAGGCTACATCGCGGAATACAAGTATTTAGTTTGTATATATCAGTACAAAGGATTCTAATTATTGTATACTATATGTGTGTATACAGTCATCAATTTCTGTGTAAATATTTCATAACACCAACTAATCCATGTTTTATATTTTCATCATTATTCAATAATACGCGTAATAAGAAATAGTAACAAAATTGTTTGGATATAGATTAACCATTATTGGATATGTAAATAAACAAATCAACGAGTTGTTTGATGTAGGTTCGATTAAGTGTTTCAATAATCCGGATTAGCATAATAAACGATTAATCACACCCTTACAGTTGGAATAGACCACTTTTGACTTCTAACCATTTACCAAACAGGATTATCATGTATATTATATGAACAACTCTGATCAACTATACATATATATGGTGTGTATATTGTAGTCTGTAGATTACTAGCGTCAATTATAGCATTATACAGTAAACCCTATAAAAATACCACCCTTGTGACCCTTGAAAACTGGTCTTAATATTGAGTAGGTCTTAATATTGAGGTTGAATAAAATGCGGAACAGTCGAAATGGTCTTGAAAAGTGGGGTCTTAAGTTTGAGGTGTTTTTTAAGTGAGGTTTTACTGTAATATTACAACAATATATGACTTCATACGAAATATCGGGCCGGTCGCGGAAATATCATTATGTCTCATCTACAGGAAAGTCATAATTGCAAGATTTCAAGATTTCCACTATACGAATTCATGAATTCTTGATTTCAACTTCACGAATTCACTATTTCGAATTCACGAATTCATAATTTATGAATATTTTTGTGAGATAACGCGCGATAGAAATATAAATATCCAAATGAAATAAAATGAGTGTCACAGCTTACATGTTTGAAATGTTACTGGAATTTGACTTTACGCGGCGATAATTTAAATATAATAATTAAGTAAATTTAATATACATGTACATAACAATAATACTGATAATAATAATGCAAAACTGTTTAACATAATGGCTGTAACTAAAATATAATAATAATAATTATTATTATCATCATTATCATTTTTCATGCGTCATTAAATATAGGAACTTTAAAATCTTATAGAAATTTGAGTACTCATTAAAAGTAGAAAACTGATTGCTATGATGTGTTTATATATATTACTAGGATAATTCATAAAAGTTCGAACGTTTGTTTTTCCACTGGGGTCTTTATTCCTGTTCTGTGAATACACATACAAATATCTATACATGATGTTCTAATATATTTGGAATAAGTTTGTTTAGTTATCTAGAACCTCATTTTTATTTGCATTTTATCGGTTTTGGTAATTTATGATTTTTATGAAACACATATATACGTGTATCGCCAATTTCAAATATTCCTATCGATCAAATAGATTTGCCATTTATTAATAGCAAATTGGCATATAAATCTCCGAAAAAATGATGGCCTAGGCAAGCATAGGAATGATACATTTCTAACATATTGTTTCATGTATTATAAAAATAACGAGTATATATATGTTATTAATGAATATTCAATATCAAAAGTAATGTTATTGATGAGGTAGTTTTGTCATAGGATAAAATATCAAACTGTTTTAAATAAATGGTTTTCTTAAGTTTAAACATTTAACGAAAGGAAAATGTGGACACGTTCGCACTATGTTCTAGTATAGCAATGTATCGCGGACACGTTCGCACTATGTTCTAGTATAGCAATGTATCGCGGACACGTTCGCACTATGTTCTAGTATAGCAATGTATCGCGGACACGTTCGCACTATGTTCTAGTATAGCAATGTATCGCGGACACGTTCGCACTATGTTCTAGTATAGCAATGTATCGCGGATACGTTCGCACTATGTTCTAGTATAGCAATGTATCGCGGATACGTTCGCACTATGTTCTAGTATAGCAATGTATCGCTTGTCAAATACTACCACAAATATCAACAGCGCGACTTTGTTGAAAGAATTTCGCTAAAAATGAAACAGTCACGATTTAAATGAATGTAACATGTATTGTTGCTAATGCTGCCCTATTCGGGCCTTATGCAGAATGTGTAAATAACTTGAAAAACTTGAGATATCTCCTTCCGTCCGTCCGTCCGTCCGCCCGTCTTACAGCTGGTACCGTTTCTTTATAAAAGTAGTGTCCGTCATTTATCACCCGAAATGGTTTAACAGAAAGCAGGACTTATTTTACATTTAAATGTTGATTCCATTCACTGTTTATTATTCGGTTATATTTCTGTCGTAAATATTTTATTTACAGTCATTATGTTAAATAGCAGTGTTGACGTGTGTTTCCATGTTGTATGTAATGCTGTACTGATCAGTCGTGTATATATAAGACAAGAATTATGCTTTCATTCTATTTTCTGACTTTGTTTTCGCTCTGAACTTAAATATATTCTGTCAAGCATGTTAACATGTCAAGGTATTGAACCATCAATACAAAGGTTTTGTTTGAGTGTTGGCAACTGGTTATAACTCTCACCCACTTCATATTAATGTGAATAATCATCATGTTTACATATACATGTAGGTTTTTTATTTTTATTTTATTTTATCATTACTTTACTTTACAGATTTGCTACTTTGTTTTGTACTTTGACAAAATGTTGTACATATGTTGTATGGATGAGAGGCCTTGCTTAAATCCTAAATAACATTTCTGTATTGTTATATATTATATATATTTCATTATGTATTGTTATATAGTATATGTATTTCATTATGTATTGTTATATATTATATATATTTCATTATGTATTGTTATATATTATATATATTTCATTATGTATTGTTATATATTATATGTATTTCATTATGTATTGTTATATATTATATATATTTCATTATGTATTGTTATATATTATATATATTTCATTATGTATTGTTATATATTATATATATTTCATTATGTATTGTTATATATTATATATATTTCATTATGTATTGTTATATAGTATATATATTTCATTATGTATTGTTATATAGTATATATATTTCATTATGTATTGTTATATATTATATATATTTCATTATGTATTGTTATATATTATATATATTTCATTATGTATTGTTATATATTATATATATTTCATTATGTATTGTTATATATTATATATATTTCATTATGTATTGTTATATATTATATATATTTCATTATGTATTGTTATATATTATATATATTTCATTATGTATTGTTATATATTATATATATTTCATTATGTATTGTTATATATTATATATATTTCATTATGTATTGTTATATATTATATATATTTCATTATGTATTGTTATATATTATATATATTTCATTATGTATTGTTATATATTATATATATTTCATTATGTATTGTTATATATTATATATATTTCATTATGTATTGTTATATATTATATATATTTCATTATGTATTGTTATATATTATATATATTTCATTATGTATTGTTATATAGTATATGTATTTCATTATGTATTGTTATATATTATATATATTTCATTATGTATTGTTATATATTATATATATTTCATTATGTATTGTTATATATTATATATATTTCATTATGTATTGTTATATATTATATATATTTCATTATGTATTGTTATATATTATATATATTTCATTATGTATTGTTATATATTATATATATTTCATTATGTATTGTTATATATTATATATATTTCATTATGTATTGTTATATATTATATATATTTCATTATGTATTGTTATATATTATATATATTTCATTATGTATTGTTATATATTATATATATTTCATTATGTATTGTTATATATTATATATATTTCATTATGTATTGTTATATATTATATATATTTCATTATGTATTGTTATATATTATATATATTTCATTATGTATTGTTATATATTATATATATTTCATTATGTATTGTTATATATTATATATATTTCATTATGTATTGTTATATATTATATATATTTCATTATGTATTGTTATATATTATATATATTTCATTATGTATTGTTATATATTATATATATTTCATTATGTATTGTTATATATTATATATATTTCATTATGTATTGTTATATATTATATATATTTCATTATGTATTGTTATATAGTATATGTATTTCATTATGTATTGTTATATATTATATATATTTCATTATGTATGTATGTTATATATTATTTCGATATTTCCTGACGCCGTATTTATGTTTTCTCGGTAATGTCCTCCTTTTTATGCGTTTGTGTAAATGTAAACATTTGGTTATTCCTTTCTCTCATATTTATTTATTTAATTAAGCCTAATTAATATACATTATACATATAACTAACTACAACAATTATAACGTAAAACATGTATATCACTATTCAAAATGAGTTATAAGAGACTATACAATAAAAAATACTCACATTATTTAAACATTGTTATAATGACATGACTTTTAAATACAGAATGTTATGTTATACAATACACATTATTATCTACACATATAATCCAAGGAACAGTCATCAATCTTTGTTTTAAAGGAATTAAATGATGTTTATAAAAAACTGAATTTCAAAACGGGCACTAATGCACAATTAAAACATGACTCAAGAAATCCATGATCACCCCGGTCAGACCGTACATCTGCTTCTTGTATGACAAAAAAGAGGTAAATGTTTCTACTATTTAAAATGTCATGACAGGTTTTGGCAAAATTTCTAATGACTGTTTGACTTATGAGGATTGACTTATAATGCTATGTACATGCTGTGCTTTATCCTGACAAACTATGTTCACTTATGATAAAAAAAAATTGAATGAATTTGCTTATTACTTAATGGAAGCTTTTTTCTGTCGGAAACGATTATTTTAAAAATCACACAAATCCTTAGTTTCCTTTTTTCGTTTTTTTCTAGTTTCTTAGGTTGAAGATTATTTTATAAGTAGTGACTATTTATCTATGTATTTGTTTGTAGAGTTTTGATTGTATCAACATGTATATAGTTTGATTCTGAACTAACTGTTCTGTTCTGTTGTATACTTGTGATAATTCTACGTTTATGTATAGTTTGAAGTAATCTGGATAGAACGAGTGTGTTGTTGGTCACGTGCTCATCACACGGGATAATTGTTGTGCCGTCGTCTTTATACAAACATATACACTTTAAATATACGTTATGTTGTTGCCTTATTTATATCTAAGTGTACATGTATGTATGCTTATGTATGTCCTCGTGGGCTTTATAGCCTAATTGGTATTTAAATAGAAATGTCTATTTCTAAAAAAAGGTCTATGACATTTAACTGTAGCAGTAGAATATCAGCACGGACAGATATGTGATAACCGAGTAAAAGAAAACGGCACCCGAGGTTTATCCAAGTAGTTAATGTTATTTTAAACGTTCAATATTTTATGTTCTACGTACCTTCCTTGTTTTGTTATAATCATCTCACACGTATGTTGATGAAACTTGGACCACAGATCTCTGTTACACAGATACACACAAACACTTCCATGTGGATAAAATCCTGCGGCTGGATTCTGCTGGACGCAACCAAACGGCACAAGTCCTGGTGGGGAGTGAGCGAGTGCTGGCGACATCTGTCCGTGGTAATACATGGGTCCCATGTTGAAAGCGTCGGAATAGACTTGATATGCGGGATTCTGTCGGTGATATGTGGGCGGGAAAGCCGCGTTATGACTATAACCTGGCTTCACAAAATCGCCGCCGACGGAATTGAAATTTTGAACACTCTGATACTGGGCATTTTGAGGTAGAATGGTCATCTTCCGACACGACGGATAATCCACCTGTGGATTCTGGAGCGTCATAAGTCCCGCCGGTTTTCTACACATCTGATAATCATTGCTCCTGCCGCCGGCGTTATCGTCGGTATTTTCTCCGTTATGTCCGCCACTTTGATTCCCCTCGCCAAGTTGTTCGTATACTCCATATTCACCATCAGTATTGTCGTCAACATCAGGGTTTGAATAATTACAATCGTAACCTTTAAAGCTTGAAGGATGTCCAGTGTAACCTTCCGTACAGTCAATGGTGCCATCAGGTTGACTATATCCAGTCCTTCTTAAATCAGCATAAGGTGAAAATGAATTATTCACGGGCATTTCGCAGGTTAAGCCCTCTGGACGCAACATATCTTCCAGTGTTATATATTATATTTATCGTGTTTAGCGCTCTCTGTCTGTATGTGAGGACACAGTCCAGGAAAGGACAAAAAATGTGTAAATAGTTCTCAACACTCCGGTAAATGTCCGTGAAACTCCCGCACAGAACAACAAAATGTTTATAACGTAAACATTGTAGTGTGCAAGCAACTGCCGTAAAACTGTCAGATCTGAACTCATAGAAAACGATCACTTACACAAGTTCGGATGCAGAGGTACGCGAAGCACACTGCATGAAAAAATGAGTTTTCTACACAAAACCTTATACAAGAATGATTTTGCGCGCATCAAATTTTTTTATATAAAATTATGCAAAAACATGTGTAACTATGATTCTTCAGGAGAGAATATGGGCGTATTAGGAATTCTGAGCTCTGATTGGCTAACAAAAGCGGTGCACAGACGCGGCGCAACGTAATTGCTGAAGAGGTCACGTGGTCACATTAAATTAAGGTAAGTGCGAAAAACAAAGGTAGACCTTTTGAAAACACAAATTGGTCTTTTTCGTCGGTCAATAAATGAAGAATAGAGTTTTCATACCTGTTTTGTTAATAATTGGATAGCACGGTCATATTTCGTTGGATTAGCAATAGCTGCGGTTCAATATTTATACAAAATAGACAATTACTTCATGACAGGTAGTGACCACGCTGCTGGAGACGGTAGCCATAAGTGGACAATGATTCACAATGATAGATAATGAACAACCACAACAACAACTAGTTGAAATTGAATATTTTGTGAAATAATTCCTACAGTAAGTTCACAAATGCCGTATGACATCCAAGAACAATGAAATACAACGTTAAATTATAATACAATAATTTTAAAAATGTTGTAAGAAAAAAATCAATGATTATAGTTTTATTTATTCATTGTCTAGTAAATCTAAACTGGAGGAAAAAAAGCAGTAATTTGTACACACAATATTATATATCTATAGGCTCGCTTTGGTATTCCGTTTTGTAATTTGGTGCAATATTTATATTTGTATGTGAGCTTTGACGGTACAACACCCAATGTGTACATGAATGAAACACGAGCGTTATAGTGGTGGGTGGAGGGTAGAACGCCTGAACTCTGATCCTCGACCACTGAGGGTTATAGTGGAGGGTGGAGGGTAGAACGCCTGAACTCTGATCCTCTACCACTGAGCGTTATAGTGGTGGGTGGAGGGTAGAACGCCTGAACTCCGATCCTCGACCACTGAGCGTTATAGTGGTGGGTGGAGGGTAGAACGCCTGAACTCCGATCCTCGACCACTGAGCGTTATAGTGGTGGGTGGAGGGTAGAACGCCTGAACTCCGATCCTCGACCACTGAGCGTTATAGTGGAGGGTGGAGGTTAGAACGCCTGAACTCCGATCCTCTACCACTGAGCGTTATAGTGGTGGGTGGAGGGTAGAACGCCTGAACTCCGATCCTCGACCACTGAGCGTTATAGTGGTGGGTGGAGGGTAGAACGCATGAACTCTGATCCTCGACCACTGAGCTTCCCTTAAACATATCATCATTTAATGATCTATTTTAACTCACAGAAACAATGGAAACAATGATAAATACTATGTATAACTTGGCCTTATTCACTAAACACGCACTTAACCAGAGAAATATCTAACTAATGTTAGAATTAATTGAGTTTATTCCCTTTTATTTTGTTTTTTTATTATCTGTTTATACAATCACTTGTAATATTCATCTTTATGCATGAAATATGTAATAGAAGAACAACAATATTATTATCACATCACATGATGATGTATTTGTGTACACACGTGACGATGTTAATGACGATGAGCTGTAATTGCTCAAGTCAATAATAAACTGTTTGTTGTGTTCTGATAAAATAGTAAGTCTGTTGAATGTGTAAGTAATATAACATTTCTACATGAAATATGCGTACAGTGACACATCTAGAGTAGTACTGAATCCAGCTATAGACATTATCTAAGTTATTCTGTATCAGTTGATCTGTTTTACATCTTCTTAGTGTGGTCATGTGTATGTTTCAACTCTCTTATTCGATATGACGACAACGATATCTGTCTCAACAGAAACATACATGTATATAGTGTGGTCATGTGTATGTTTCAACTCTCTTATTCGATATGACGACAACGATATGTGTCTCAACAGAAACATACATGTATATATTGTGGTCATGTGTATGTTTCAACTCTCTTATTCGATATGACGACAACGATATCTGTCTCAACAGAAACATACATGTATATAGTGTGGTCATGTGTATGTTTCAACTCTCTTATTCGATATGACGACAACAATATCTGTCTCAACAGAAACATACATGTATATAGTGTGGTCATGTGTATGTTTCAACTCTCTTATTCGATATGACGACAACGATATCTGTCTCAACAGAAACATACATGTATATAGTGTGGTCATGTGTAAGTTTCAACTCTCTTTTTGATATGACGACAACGATATCTGTCTCAACAGAAACATACATGTATATAGTGTGGTCATGTGTATGTTTCAACTCTCTTATTCGATATGACGACAACGATATCTGTCTCAACAGAAACATACATGTATATATTGTGGTCATGTGTATGTTTCAACTCTCTTATTCGATATGACGACAACGATATCTGTCTCAACAGAATCAAATCGCACTTTATAACTTAAGAAAAAGGTGCCGCTGCTCAGTCTTTCTCACCGCTAAGTGGGTGGAGTAGATTGGGGTGAATTAAAATAGGGAAAAATATTTATACTTTTATTTATCGTTTCCGTTGTAAACTTTACTGCACTGTTTTGTTGATGTATAGTAAGCCGCAATATGTGACATACTACTGTATGAAGTAAGTATACTACATTGTATAGTATACCGAGAATCACAGACGAAGACAACCTACCACTGTCTGATATCTTCATTATTAATATTCATTCTATTTGAATATTAGTACACGGCAGAAATATAAACAAGAATAACAAAATATAAGCATCAGTTTACCTGTTGGTACTCGATGGTAACATGTCATGTGATTCAATAAGTTTTCACTAATGATAACAATAATAATGGGTTTATGTTTGCTACATTGGTGAGCATTTTACCACTTACACAATACACTGTATCAGGTCTTGTATATATCAGGTTATTCCCCGGTCACACGAAGTTCGAGGGCAGTTTACGGGCCCCGTAAGGCATAGATCCTTGTAAACTCGTGGGAAATCGCAAAATGCACGTCATGTCGGACCCACCGTTCTCACGGACCCACCGTTCTCATGGACCCACCGTTCTCATGGACCCACCGTTCTCATGGACCCACCGTTCTGTCGGGCCCTATGTTCCACGTATTTGCTCTACAGAGCCCCGCAAGGCTGCTAAAACGTGTATATTCATTGTTTTCTGTTCTGTTCTGTTTTTGACGAAGCATTCTCATATTTGTTCAAGCACATTTTATGGCCGTGTTATCGGAGTTGTTTATAACGCGTTTTAACGCCGCCAGACAAAACGGTCATTGAATAAAACCACGTAATAGTTAATGCAGAAAATTTTCAAATACCTTAAATGACGATGTTAAAATGTTTATTTATGTAAATAAATCAAATCAAAAGTATTGAAATTGAATTAAGTAATCAGTGGTCAAAGGTCATATGTAGACAATAACAATAGAGAGAGTTTCCTTTAAAGAGTTAATAGTGTACGATTATCTTATTACGAAGGATTTAAAGACATGACTGATCCCTATTAAAGGTAGATCACCCAGGTTTCTGACAGTATTCATTGGTTGGTGATACCCTGATTGAATTGTTCACTAACGTCAATCTCGGGAACATTTTGTTGTGAGTTGTCAGCAGGTTGAGTGATACTCTGATTGAATTGTTCACTAACGTCAATCTCGGGAACATTGAGTTGTGAGTTGTCAGCAGGTTGGTGATACTCTGATTGAAGTGTTCACTAACGTCATTCTCGGGAACATTGAGTTGTAAGTTGCCAGCAGGTTGGTGATACTCTGATTGAATTGTTCACTAACGTCAATCTCGGGAACATTGAGTTGTGAGTTGTCAGCAGGTTGGATTGTTCACTAACGTCAATCTCGGGAACATTGAGTTGTGAGTTGTCAGCAGGTTGGATTGTTCACTAACGTCATTCTCGGGAACATTGAGTTGTGAGTTGTCAGCAGGTTGAGTGATACTCTGATTGAATTGTTCACTAACGTCAATCTCGGGAACATTGTGTTGTAAGTTGTCAGCAGGTTGGATTGTTCACTAACCTCAATCTCGGGAACATTGAGTTGTAAGTTGTCAGCAGGTTGGTGATACTCTGATTGAATTGTTCACTAACGTCAATCTCGGGAACATTGAGTTGTGAGTTGTCAGCAGGTTGGTGATACTCTGATTGAATTGTTCACTAACGTCAATCTCGGGAACATTGAGTTGTGAGTTGTCAGCAGGTTGAGTGATACTCTGATTGAATTGTTCACTAACGTCATTCTCGGGAACATTGTGTTGTGAGTTGTCAGCAGGTTGAGTGATACTCTGATTGAATTGTTCACTAACGTCAATCTCGGGAACATTGTGTTGTGAGTTGTCAGCAGGTTGGTGATACTCTGATTGAATTGTTCACTAACGTCATTCTCGGGAACATTGTGTTGTAAGTTGTCAGCAGGTTGAATTGTTCACTAACGTCAATCTCGGGTACATTGTGTTGTAAGTTGTCAGCAGGTTGAGTGAGAACATGTGAATTGTGAGTGGAAGCCCAGTCAGTCGGGTAAGTTCTGGTTTGTCGATCATAATGGCGTACACAAATGTACTGAAACACTGTCCGTGTTCTAATCTCAACATGCACAACTAGTCTGTGTTCTAATCTCAACATACACAACTAGTCTGTGTTCTAATCTTAGCATACACAACTAGTCTGTGTTCTAATCTCAACATACACAACTAGTCTGCGTTCTAATCTCAACATACACAACTAGTCAGTGTTCTAATCTCAACATACACAACCAGTCCGTGTTCTAATCTCAACATACACAACTAGTCTGTGTTCTAATCTCAACATACACAACTAGTCCGTGTTCTAATCTCAACATGCATGTACAGAAATACTGTTGGTAAGTCCGTGTTCTAATCTCAACATGCATGTACAGAAATACTGTTGGTAAGTCCGTGTTCTAATCTCAACATACATGTACAGAAATACTGTTGGTAAGTCCGTGTTGTAATATCAACATACATGTATACAGAAATACTGTTGATAAGTCTGTGTTGTAATCTCAACATACATGTACGGAAATACTGTTGATAAGTCCGTGTTGTAATCTCAACATACATGTATACAGAAATACTGTTGATAAGTCCGTGTTGTAATCTCAACATACATGTATACAGAAATACTGTTGATAAGTCCGTGTTGTAATCTCAACATACATGTATACAGAAATACTGTTGATAAGTCCGTGTTGTAATCTCAACATACATGTATACAGAAATACTGTTGATAAGTCCGTGTTGTAATCTCAACATACATGTACGGAAATACTGTTGATAAGTCCGTGTTTTTAATCTCAACATGCATGTACATAAATACTGTTGATAAGTCCGTGTTTTTAATCTCAACATGCATGTACAGAAATACTGTTGATAAGTCCGTGTTGTAATATCAACATACATGTACAGAAATACTGTTGGTAAGTCCGTGTTGTAATATCAACATACATGTATACAGAAATACTGTTGATAAGTCCGTGTTGTAATATCAACATACATGTATACAGAAATACTGTTGGTAAGTCCGTGTTGTAATATCAACATACATGTATACAGAAATACTGTTGATAAGTCCGTGTTCTAATCTCAACATACATGTATACAGAAATACTGTTGGTAAGTCCGTGTTCTAATCTCAACATACATGTATACGGAAATACTGCTGATAAGTCCGTGTTCTAATCTCAACATGCATGTACAGAAATACTGTTGGTAAGTCCGTGTTGTAATCCCAACATACATGTATACAGAAATACTGTTGGTAAGTCCGTGTTCTAATCTCAACAGAACACAACATTACCACATAGCAGAAGTTGCAACATTTTGTCATATGAAGTTAAAAATATATGTATGTGTACTGGGTAGAATAAGATTCTACGTGATGGTATCATTGTGCACTTTATTTTCTATAGCTCATGTATAGCAAATGACTCATGTACTCAAATATAGGTTGTCTTGTTAATTTAAAGACGTTCGACGGCCGATATGTTCACCATGAAATGTTCAGGAATTTAGCAATGTGATGAACAAATGTGTATTTATATATTTATTGATTCATTTTCCGTTCTCGGTTACATGTTTGACCAAGCCTTTGCTTTGTCTTTATATGGCAATAAGATTGAAACGTTGTTAATTTTCGCACGTAAACGTGTTTATTAAGGAAGATGTGTCAGTCAATAACTTTCTCGAGGTATAAGACAATCATAGAGCATGTATGATACGTTTGTATGAAGTGGTCAGTACACATATAACACGTACAGGGACATACATACTGAGAGGGAATACATTCCAAGCGAGCGGGTGTCATTACATTTCTACCGTGTTCCGCTAAATTGCATTTAAGTACTGTTTCTTTTACTTCGAGAATTTCGTACATTTTGAAAATTCTGTTGCTAAACTAGATTTTTCAGCTTAGAATTTGAAAATTTAATTCATATACTCGAGTATTTTGTCGACAGCGTGTCTGTGTACGACCATACAACACGAGCATGTACCTTTAATCTTCTCTTTTGAGCATTTATTAATAACACGTATTTATGTGTTTAATTAGAAATAATCAGAAATTCTTCAGAGTAAACATTAAACAACGATTTGGGTTTGAGTGTGTGATCAAATCATTAACATCGAACAATCTCTCATATTTTGTGTTAATAGTTGAAACGTGTAATTCATTCAAACTGATTTGGAGAAAAAACTGTTTGTTAATACAGAGGATACAAAACTGCTCGTTGATTTCTCTACAGAACGTAAACATGGTAAGTATTTTACTCCTACTCTGTACGAGGTCGCTTTTATAATATCTGTGTAATTAAAGAATACAAATGCATCTTTTCAAGAAAACACTCTCGTCCTATAAGCTAGAAATTAAACTGTGTTTGTTGAAGATCACGGCATACATACCGGGTTTTTTTTAGACCACAGAGTACATACCGGCGGGCGTTTAGATCATGGAGTACATACCGGCGGGCGTTTAGATCATGGAGTACATACCGGCGGGCGTTTAGATCATGGAGTACATACCGGCGGGCGTTTAGATCACGGAGTACATACCGGCGGGTGTTTAGACCACGGAGTACATACCGGCGGGTGTTTAGATCATGGAGTACATACTGGCGGGCGTTTAGATCATGGAGTACATACCGGCGGGCGTTTAGATCATGGAGTACATACCGGCGGATGTTTAGATCATGGAGTACATACCGGCGGGCGTTTAGATCACGGAGTACATACCGGCGGGTGTTTAGATCAAGGAGTACATACCGGCGGGCGTTTAGATCACGGAGTTCATACCGGCAGGTGTTTAGATCACGGAGTTCATACCGGCAGGTGTTTAGATCAAGGAGTACATACCGGCGGGTGTTTAGATCACGGAGTACATACCGGCGGGCGTTTAGATCATGGAGTACATACCGGCGGGCGTTTAGATCAAGGAGTACATACCGGCGGGCGTTTAGATCAAGGAGTACATACCGGCGGATGTTTAGATCACGGAGTTCATACCGGCAGGTGTTTAGATCAAGGAGTACATACCGGCGGGTGTTTAGATCACGGAGTACATACCGGCGGGCGTTTAGATCATGGAGTACATACCGGCTGGTGTTTAGATCACGGAGTACATACTGGCGGGCGTTTAGATCACGGAGTACATACCGGCTGGTGTTTAGATCACGGAGTACATACCGGCTGGTGTTTAGATCACGGAGTACATACTGGCGGGCGTTTAGATCACGGAGTACATACCGGCTGGTGTTTGGATCACGGAGTACATACTGGCGGGCGTTTAGATCACGGAGTACATACTGGCGGGCGTTTAGATCACGGAGTACATACCGGCTGGTGTTTAGATCACGGAGTACATACTGGCGGGCGTTTAGATCACGGAGTACATACTGGCGGGCGTTTAGATCACGGAGTACATACCGGCTGGTGTTTAGATCACGGAGTACATACTGGCGGGCGTTTAGATCACGGAGTACATACCGGCGGGTGTTTAGATCACGGAGTACATACCGGCGGGTGTTTAGACCACGGAGTACATACCGGCTGGTGTTTAGATCACGGAGTACATACCGGCTGGTGTTTAGACCACGGAGTACATACCGGCTGGTGTTTAGATCACGGAGTACATACCGGCTGGTGTTTAGATCACGGAGTACATACCGGCTGGTGTTTAGACCACGGAGTACATACCGGCGGGTGTTTAGATCACGGAGTACATACTGGCGGGTGTTTAGATCACGGAGTACATACTGGCGGATGTTTAGATCACGGAGTACATACCGGCGGGTGTTTAGATCACGGAGTACATACCGGCTGGTGTTTAGATCACGGAGTACATACCGGCGGGTGTTTAGATCACGGAGTACATACCGGCGGGTGTTTAGAGCACGGAGTTCATACCGGCGGGTGTTTAGACCACGGAGTACATACCGGCGGGTGTTTAGATCACGGAGTACATACTGGCGGGTGTTTAGATCACGGAGTACATACTGGCGGGTGTTTAGATCACGGAGTACATACTGGCGGATGTTAGATCACGGAGTACATACTGGCGGGTGTTTAGATCACGGAGTACATACTGGCGGGTGTTTAGATCACGGAGTACATACTGGCGGATGTTTAGATCACGGAGTACATACTGGCGGGTGTTTAGATCACGGAGTACATACTGGCGGGTGTTTAGATCACGGAGTACATACTGGCGGGTGTTTAGATCACGGAGTACATACCGGCAGGTGTTTAGATCACGGAGTACATACTGGCGGGTGTTTAGATCACGGAGTACATACTGGCGGGTGTTTAGATCACGGAGTACATACTGGCGGGTGTTTAGATCACGGAGTACATACTGGCGGGTGTTTAGATCACGGAGTACATACTGGCGGGTGTTTAGATCACGGAGTACATACTGGTGGGTGTTTAGATCACGGAGTACATACTGGCGGGTGTTTAGATCAAGGAGTACATACCGACGGGTGTTTAGATCAAGGAGTACATACTGGCGGGTGTTTAGATCACGGAGTACATACTGGCGGGTGTTTAGATCACGGAGTACATACTGGCGGGTGTTTAGATCACGGAGTACATACTGGCGGGTGTTTAGATCACGGAGTACATACTGGCGGGTGTTTAGATCAAGGAGTACATACCGGCGGGTGTTTAGATCAAGGAGTACATACTGGCGGGTGTTTAGATCACGGAGTACATACTGGCGGGCGTTTAGATCACGGAGTACATACTGGCGGGTGTTTAGACCACGGAGTACATACTGGCGGGTGTTTAGATCACGGAGTACATACCGGCAGGTGTTTAGACCACGGAGTACATACTGGCGGGTGTTTAGATCACGGAGTACATACCGGCAGGTGTTTAGACCACGGAATACATACCGGCGGGTGTTTAGATCACGGAGTACATACTGGCGGGTGTTTAGATCACGGAGTACATACTGGCGGGTGTTTAGATCACGGAGTTCATACTGGCGGGTGTTTAGATCACGGAGTACATACCGGCAGGTGTTTAGATCACGGAGTACATACTGGCGGGTGTTTAGATCACGGAGTACATACTGGCGGGTGTTTAGATCACGGAGTACATACTGGCGGGTGTTTAGATCACGGAGTTCATACTGGCGGGTGTTTAGATCACGGAGTACATACCGGCAGGTGTTTAGATCACGGAGTACATACCGGCGGGTGTTTAGATCACGGAGTTCATACCGGCGGGTGTTTAGATCAAGGAGTACATACTGGCGGGTGTTTAGATCACGGAGTTCATACCGGCGGGTGTTTAGATCAAGGAGTACATACTGGCGGGTGTTTAGATCACGGAGTTCATACCGGCGGGTGTTTAGATCAAGGAGTTCATACTGGCGGGTGTTTAGATCACGGAGTACATACTGGCGGGTGTTTAGATCACGGAGTTCATACCGGCGGGTGTTTAGATCAAGGAGTATATACTGGCGGGTGTTTAGATCACGGAGTTCATACCGGCGGGTGTTTAGATCAAGGAGTACATACTGGCGGGTGTTTAGATCACGGAGTTCATACCGGCGGGTGTTTAGATCAAGGAGTACATACCGGCGGGTGTTTAGATCACGGACCTGGTAACATATATAAATTGATGCGTGAAATAGATTTGTGCTACAACTTGTAAACTATGACCATCGTGATACATACAAAATATGAACGATTCCTAGTTTTTGTCATTTCACTATATTTAGCCGACTTTTTTAACTAAATACTGGCCAATTAAACGAAAAATTTAGCAAGCCTTCGGGCAACATACAACATAATATTTTCCTCGCTATGAGAGTATCAAAGATTTGACATTTAACGTTAATTTCGTAGGACATTAACTCGTTGTGAAACCACGTTGTATATACATGTATAAACTTTCTGTGTCTATATTGTGTTATTTAATCTCTTAAGAAAGTTATATTTCTGTATCAAATGGTATAACAACGCTTACAAAGTAATTCTTTAAAATTAAATATTGAAATGATTAAACATTTATTGTATTTTGAACGTATGAATAAACGAATGTCCTCTTTTCAATTTGCCAATTATTCTGATCAGCACAAAACTGTCTAACAGATTGGACAGAATCAAGTGGGGCAATTATGTAAGGTTTACTATGTCGGGTACAGTTATGTAAGGTATACTATGTCGGGTACAGTTATATAAGGTTTACTATGTCGGGTACAGTTATGTAAGGTTTACTATGTCGGGTACAGTTATGTAAGGTATACTATGTCGGGTACAGTTATGTAAGGTTTACTATGTCGGGTACAGTTATGTAAGGTATACTATGTCGGGTACAGTTATATAAGGTTTACTATGTCGGGTACAGTTATGTAAGGTATACTATGTCGGGTACAGTTATATAAGGTTTACTATGTCGGGTACAGTTATGTAAGGTATACTATGTCGGGTACAGTTATGTAAGGTTTACTATGTCGGGTACAGTTATGTAAGGTATACAATGTCGGGTACAGTTATGTAAGGTTTACTATGTCGGGTACAGTTATGTAAGGTATACAATGTCGGGTACAGTTATGTAAGGTTTACTATGTCGGGTACAGTTATGTAAGGTTTACTATGTCGGGTACAGTTATGTAAGGTTTACTATGTCGGGTACAGTTATGTAAGGTTTACTATGTCGGTTACAGTTATGTAAGGTTTACTATGTCGGGTACAGTTATGTAAGGTTAACTATGTCGGGTACAGTTATGTAAGGTTTACTATGTCGGGTACAGTTATGTAAGGTTTACTATGTCGGGTACAGTTATGTAAGGTTTACTATGTCGGGCACAGTTATGTAAGGTTTACTATGTCGGGTACAGTTATGTAAGGTATACTATGTCGGGTACAGTTATGTAAGGTTTACTATGTCGGGTACAGTTATGTAAGGTTTACTATGTCGAGTACAGTTATGTAAGGTGTACTATGTCGGGTACAGTTATGTAAGATATATTATGTCGGGCACTAAACGTTGTGAGTTCGGACTGTTTCTCCAAATAAAACAAGTGCACTGGTTTCCCCTGGAAGTGATTTCATGTGTGATACCAACACAACTAGATTGCTCCACCAACGTTATACGATCAGTATTACATCTGCAATGAAGAAATAGATTGAGAATGTTGCTATACAACGGGAGTAACCATGTCGTGTAATTAACACTTTTATCAATTTTCTGCTCCGTGCTATCCGGCTATTTGTTAACAGAGAATATATATGCTAACCTATTTTCTCCATTTGTCTTAGTAATGATTTGGTTTCTATAGTAACGAAGTGTTACTTATCTATATTCATACAGAAGTTATTTGGTTCATGTTGTTATTTCTGTAGGGAAGGTTCGTACGTGACAAATTGTCATTGTTGACAGTAGTTTACACAGTGTTTACCAATGTTGACAGTAGTTTATACAGTGTTTACAAATGTTGACGGTAGTTTATGCAGTGCTTACCAATGTTGAAGTAGTTTTACCAGTGTTTACCAATGTTGACAGTAGTTTATACAGTGTTTACCAATGTTGACGGTAGTTTATACAGTGTTTACAAATGTTGACGGTAGTTTATACAGTGTTTACCAATGTTGACGGTAGTTTATACAGTGTTTACCAATGTTGACGGTAGTTTATACAGTGTTTACAAATGTTGACGGTAGTTTATACAGTGTTTACCAATGTTGACGGTAGTTTATACAGTGTTTACAAATGTTGACGGTAGTTTATACAGTGTTTACCAATGTTGACGGTAGTTTATACAGTGTTTACCAATGTTGACGGTAGTTTATACAGTGTTTACAAATGTTGACGGTAGTTTATACAGTGTTTACCAATGTTGACGGTAGTTTATACAGTGTTTACAAATGTTGACGGTAGTTTATACAGTGTTGACCAATGTTGACGGTAGTTTATACAGTGTTGACCAATGTTGACGGTAGTTTATACAGTGTTTACCAATGTTGACGGTAGTTTATACTGTGTTTACCAATGTTGACGGTAGTTTATACAGTGTTTACCAATGTTGACGGTAGTTTATACAGTGTTTACCAATGTTGACGGTAGTTTATACAGTGTTTACCAATGTTGACGGTAGTTTATACAATGTTTACCAATGTTGACGGTAGTTTATACAGTGTTTACAAATGTTGACGGTAGTTTATACAGTGTTTACCAATGTTGACGGTAGTTTATACAGTGTTTACAAATGTTGACGGTAGTTTATACAGTGTTTACCAATGTTGACGGTAGTTTATACAGTGTTTACAAATGTTGACGGTAGTTTATACAGTGTTTACCAATGTTGACGGTAGTTTATACAGTGTTTACAAATGTTGACGGTAGTTTATGCAGTGCTTACCAATGTTGAAGTAGTTTTACCAGTGTTTACCAATGTTGACAGTAGTTTACACAGTGTTTACCAATGTTGACAGTAGTTTACACAGTGTTAACCGATGATGACTGAATTTTATACAGTGTTTACAAGTGTTTACCAATGTTGACAGTAGTTTATACAGTGTTTACCAATGTTGACAGTAGTTTATACAGTGTTGACCAATGTTGACAGTAGTTTCTACAGTGTTTACCAATGTTGACAGTAGTTTCTACAGTGTTTACCAATGGTGTATTCGGGCTTGGATTCCTGTTTCCAAATGTATATATATAACTCTAATGATGAACCTTTCTTATTTTCAGTCCAATAACAGCGGAAACACTTCACTGAAAACAGAAACGGAGAAAGATAAATTTGAACAAGGTAACATTTGGGTATATATGACATTTGAACAAGGTAACAACTGGGTATATATGACATTTGAACAAGGTTACAACTGGGTATATATGACATTTGAACAAGGTTACAACTGGGTATATATGACATTTGAACAAGGTTACAACTGGGTATATATGACATTTGAACAAGGTTACAACTGGGTATATATGACATTTGAACAAGGTTACAACTGGGTATATATGACATTTGAACAAGGTTACAACTGGGTATATATGACATTTGAACAAGGTTACAACTGGGTATATATGACATTTGAACAAGGTAACAACTGGGTATATATGACATTTGAACAAGGTTACAACTGGGTATACATGTATATGACATTTGAACAAGGTTACAACTGTGTATATATGACATTTGAACAAGATTACAACTGGGTATATATGACATTTGAACAAGGTAACAACTGGGTATATATGACATTTGAACAAGGTTACAACTGGGTATATATGACATTTGAACAAGGTTACAACTGGGTATACATGTACATGACATTTGAACAAGGTTACAACTGGGTATATATGACATTTGAACAAGGTTACAACTGGGTATATATGACATTTGAACAAGGTTACAACTGGGTATATATGACATTTGAACAAGGTTACAACTGGGTATATATGACATTTGAACAAGGTTACAACTGGGTATATATGACATTTGAACAAGGTTACAACTGGGTATATATGACATTTGAACAAGGTAACAACTGGGTATATATGACATTTGAACAAGGTTACAACTGGGTATACATGTATATGACATTTGAACAAGGTTACAACTGTGTATATATGACATTTGAACAAGATTACAACTGGGTATATATGACATTTGAACAAGGTAACAACTGGGTATATATGACATTTGAACAAGGTTACAACTGGGTATATATGACATTTGAACAAGGTTACAACTGGGTATACATGTACATGACATTTGAACAAGGTTACAACTGGGTATATATGACATTTGAACAAGGTTACAACTGGGTATATATGACATTTGAACAAGGTTACAACTGGGTATATATGACATTTGAACAAGGTTACAACTGGGTATATATGACATTTGAACAAGGTTACAACTGGGTATATATGACATTTGAACAAGGTTACAACTGGATATATATGACATTTGAACAAGGTTACAACTGGGTATATATGACATTTGAACAAGGTTACAACTTGGTATATATGACATTTGAACAAGGTAACAACTGGGTATATATGACATTTGAACAAGGTTACAACTGGGTATACATGTATATGACATTTGAACAAGGTTACAACTGGGTATATATGACATTTGAACAAGGTTACAACTGGGTATATATGACATTTGAACAAGGTTACAACTGGGTATAAATGACATTTGAACAAGGTTACAACTGGTTATATATGACATTTGAACAAGGTTACAACTGGGTATATATGTATATGACATTTGAACAAGGTTACAACTGGGTATATATGACATTTGAACAAGGTTACAACTGGGTATATATGACATTTGAACAAGGTTACAACTGAGTATACATGTATATGGCATTTGAACAAGGTTACAGCTAGGTATATATGACAATTGAACAAGGTAACAGCTGGGTATATATGACATTGGAGCAATGTAACTACTGGGTATATATGACTTTTGACCAAGGTAACAATTGTCAGCACAGATCATATATCTCTATTTTTTATGTCAAAACAGTACATATACCTCTATTTTATTATGTTAGCACAGTACATATATCTGTATTTTATGATGTTAGCACAGTTCATATATCTGTATTTTATGATGCTAGCACAGTACATATATCTGTATTTTATGATGTTAGCACAGTACATATATCTGTATTTTATGATGCTAGCACAGTACATATATCTGTATTTTATGATGTTAGCACAGTACATATATCTGTATTTTATGATGTTAGCACAGTTCATATATCTGTATTTTATGATGTTAGCACAGTACATATATCTGTATTTTATGATGTTAGCACAGTACATATATCTGTATTTTATGATGTTAGCACAGTTCATATATCTGTATTTTATGATGCTAGCACAGTACATATATCTGTATTTTATGATGTTAGCACAGTACATATATCTGTATTTTATGATGCTAGCACAGTACATATATCTGTATTTTATGATGTTAGCACAGTACATATATCTGTATTTTATGATGCTAGCACAGTACATATATCTGTATTTTATGATGTTAGCACAGTACATATATCTGTATTTTATGATGCTAGCACAGTACATATATCTGTATTTTATGATGTTAGCACAGTACATATATCTGTATTTTATGATGCTAGCACAGTACATATATCTGTATTTTATTATGTTAGCACAGTACATATATCTGTATTTTATGATGTTAGCACAGTACATATATCTGTATTTTATAATGTTAGCACAGTACATATATCTGTATTTTATAATGTTAGCACAGTACATATATCTCTATTTTATGATGTTAGCACAGTTCATAGATCTGTATTGTATTATGTTAGCACAGTACATATATCTGTATTTTATGATGCTAGCACAGAACATATACGGGTCATTCTACAGAAGTTGCGTATTTTCTGTCCCTATAACAGAAATGATTTAAATAGCTGGCAAACTGACTTAATTCATAAAAAAATCAAGTGAAATTGTACAAGTGTTCTATTACTGTAACAATAAAGTTTTAAAAATATACATAATTGAATATTAATTTTGTAAATTTTCACTTTCAATGTAGTAACCCTCTCTAATTTGGCTTGTCCCAATTCCAAACTGTTAAAATGAAAACAGTTTTTCTCAAAACCTTTATAACTTGTCTTTAAAGTAAGTATATCATTATAAGACAAGTACTCAAATAAAGGTGATGTTAAATTTATAATTAAAACTTTAAATAAAAAAATGATGATAAATTGATCAATACTACTGTCCCTCACTTTCACATCATTCCTGTTACTGCAAATTAAATACAGTTTCTTAGAGGTTTCTCCCCCGTCAAAACAACCGTTTTTTGGTAGAGGACAGCAGTGGTACTTCCTCTTTTTGGACAAGAAAGTATTTGAAGACAAAAGACACATTGGAGGGAAAATTTGAAAAAAATGAAAATGGTAGAGAAAAAAACAACATTTCAAATGTCATTACTGTTATGCCAAATAATGTTTAGTAGCACACTACTTCAGTGATGTGAAGGTTTATGTTATACCTGCATATGTGTTCTGTATTAGATTGTTGTTCAAATTTTAAAGGAACACATCTCTGTGACCTTGAATTTTGTATTTTATATGTAAACATGTCATTCCTGTTACTCTCATTCCTGTTACCATGAAAAAGTGACAGGAATTACCTAGTTGGTAACAGTATTGACAAATTAAAAGACAAACTGCCAGAAAAGAAGCATAATTGACGACAACATTTAGTTTTAAATAGCCCACAGTCATTAGATTGGGAAATAGGACCAATTCTTAGCTATAAAATAGACATTAACAAACCTTCCCTATTATTATGTTAAGTTGAAAGGGAAATGTAACAGGAATGACAGAAAAGTAACAGGAATTACATTATAGCCCGGTAACAGATCTGACATTTACTTTGAAACTAACATGCATTCTTTTCATTTGATAAAATAGTGTTTTTAAATCAAAACCATCATGTTTACAAATAGAGAGAGAAAGAAACTATAGAAACTTAGTTTGGAAAATGATATCATTGATAAACAGTGTTGTCAATATTTGATGGTAACAGGAATGACAGAAAAGTAACAGGAATTACATTACATCGGTAACAGATCCGACATTTACGTTGAAACTAACACGCATTCTTTTCATTTGATAAAATAGTGTTTTTAAATTAAAACCATCGTGTTTACAGTACAAATAGAGAGAGAAAGAAACTATAGAAACTTAGTTTGGAAAATGATATCATTGATTTAGTGTTGTCAATATTTGATGGTAACAGGAATGACAGAAAAGTAACAGGAATTACATTACACAGGTAACAGTTCTTTGGTACTAACATGAATGAAATTCTAATAGAAAGTTAGGTCAACATCTCTATTGTATAATATAAAACTTGATTTATAATACTTGCACCAGTGTCAAGAGAACACAGTTTTTAAGTGTGATAAGTAATTCCTGTTACCATTCATTATGTCATTCCTGTTACCTCATCATTCCTGTTACTGGATGTCATTCCTGTTACCACCATATTTTTATACTTTTTTGAGAAAAGTATGATATATGCATGTTACATGACTTACTTTAAAGATGCATGGCAATATTTTCTTCACCATTATATATAAACTTTACATAAAACTCCATGTTGTTCTTAAGAAAATTTGAATAAGAATGTTCATTTTTTAAATCTAAGCAAAATGGCAATACAATTTGACTACATTCAGAAAAAGAAAAAAAATCCAAAAAATTATTTATATGATCTAAAGAGAATTACCATACATTTTTCAAAACTTATTAAACTAACAATATTAATTTGTGTATCTTATGATTTTGTTGCTTTTAGTATTGGTAACAGGAATGACATTTTCATGTAGGTAATGCTTAAACAACCATCATATTTTTTTCCCCAAGTACATCTGTTTGTCTACAAACCTTGTTCATGTTTATTAAATGTGTTATGTGTTTATTTAAATAAAAAGTTTTGATATTAAAGGCACATTTTTTCTATCTTTTATTCAAATCAAAATACACAACTTCTGTAGAATGACCCATACATGTATCTCTATTTTATGATGTTAGCACAGTACATATATCTCTATTTTATGATGTTAGCACAGTACATATACATGTATCTCTATGTTATGATGTTAGCACAGTACATATATCTCTATGTTATGATGTTAGCACAGTACATATATCTCTATGTTATGATGTTAGCACAGTACATATATCTTTATTTTATGATGCTAGCACAGTACATATATCTTTATTTTATGATGCTAGCACAGTAAATATATCTGTATTTTATGATGTTAGCACAGTACATATATCTCTAGTTTATGATGCTAGCACAGAACATATACATGTATCTCTATGTTATGATGTTAGCACAGTACATATATCTCTATGTTATGATGTTAGCACAGTACATATATCTTTATTTTATGATGCTAGCACAGTACATATATCTTTATTTTATGATGCTAGCACAGTACATATATCTGTATTTTATGATGTTAGCACAGTTCATATATCTGTATTTTATGATGTTAGCACAGTACATATATCTCTATGTTAAGATGCTAGCACAGTACATATATCTTTATTTTATGATGTTAGCACAGTACATATATCTTTATTTTATGATGCTAGCACAGTACATATATCTGTATTTTATGATGTTAGCACAGTACATATATCTCTATGTTAAGATGCTAGCACAGTACATATATCTTTATTTTATGATGCTAGCACAGTACATATATCTGTATTTTATGATGTTAGCACAGTTCATATATCTGTATTTTATGATGTTAGCACAGTACATATATCTCTATGTTAAGATGCTAGCACAGTACATATATCTTTATTTTATGATGTTAGCACAGTACATATATCTTTATTTTATGATGCTAGCACAGCACATATATCTGTATTTTATGATGTTAGCACAGTACATATATCTCTATGTTAAGATGCTAGCACAGTACATATATCTGTATTTTATGATGCTAGCACAGTACATATATCTGTATTTTATGATGTTAGCACAGTACATATATCTCTATGTTAAGATGCTAGCACAGTACATATATCTTTATTTTATGATGCTAGCACAGTACATATATCTGTATTTTATGATGTTAGCACAGTACATATATCTGTATTTTATGATGCTAGCACAGTACATATATCTCTATGTTAAGATGCTAGCACAGTACATATATCTTTATTTTATGATGCTAGCACAGTACATATATCTCTATGTTATGATGTTAGCACAGTACATATATCTGTATTTTATTATGTTAGCACAGTACATATATCTTTATTTTATGATGTTAGCACAGTACATATATCTCTATTTTATGATGCTAGCACAGTACATATACATGTATCTCTATTTTATGATGTTAGCACAGTACATATACATGTATCTCTATTTTATGATGTTAGCACAGTACATATATCTCTATGTTATGATGTTAGCACAGTACATATACATGTATCTCTATTTTATGATGTTAGCACAGTACATATATCTCTATGTTATGATGTTAGCACAGTACATATACATGTATCTCTATTTTATGATGTTAGCACAGTACATATACATGTATCTCTAGTTTATGATGCTAGCACAGTACATATACATGTATCTCTATTTTATGATGTTAGCACAGTACATATATCTCTATGTTATGATGTTAGCACAGTACATATATCTTTATTTTATGATGTTAGCACAGTACATATATCTCTAGTTTATGATGCTAGCACAGTACATATATCTCTAGTTTATGATGCTAGCACAGTACATATATCTCTATGTTATGATGTTAGCACAGTACATATATCTTTATTTTATTATGTTAGCACAGTACATATATCTCTAGTTTATGATGCTAGCACAGTACATATATTTCTAGTTTATGATGCTAGCACAGTACATATATCTCTATGTTATGATGTTAGCACAGTACATATATCTGTATTTTATGATGCTAGCACAGTACATATATCTCTATGTTAAGATGCTAGCACAGTACATATATCTTTATTTTATGATGCTAGCACAGTACATATATCTCTATGTTATGATGTTAGCACAGTACATATATCTGTATTTTATTATGTTAGTACAGTACATATATCTTTATTTTATGATGTTAGCACAGTACATATATCTCTATTTTATGATGCTAGCACAGTACATATACATGTATCTCTATTTTATGATGTTAGCACAGTACATATACATGTATCTCTATTTTATGATGTTAGCACAGTACATATATCTCTATGTTATGATGTTAGCACAGTACATATACATGTATCTCTATTTTATGATGTTAGCACAGTACATATATCTCTATGTTATGATGTTAGCACAGTACATATATCTTTATTTTATGATGTTAGCACAGTACATATATCTCTAGTTTATGATGCTAGCACAGTACATATATCTCTATGTTATGATGTTAGCACAGTACATATATCTCTATTTTATGATGCTAGCACAGTACATATATCTCTATTTTATGATGTTAGCACAGTACATATATCTCTATGTTATGATGTTAGCACAGTACATATATCTCTATGTTATGCTACAGGTAATACATTCACAGAGAGCATGTATACAGGTAATACATTCACAGAGAGCATGTATACAGGTAATACATTCACAGAGAGCATGTATACAGGTAATACATTCACAGAGAGCATGTATACAGGTAATACATTCACAGAGAGCATGTATACAGGTAATACATTCACAGAGAGCATATCTACAGGTTATACATTCACAGAGAGCATATCTACAAGTTATACATTCACAGAGAGCATATCTACTGGTAATACATTCACAGAGAGCATATCTACAGGTAATACATTCACAGAGAGTATATATACCGGTAATACATACACAGAGAGCATATATACAGGTAATACATCCACAGAGAGCATATCTACAGGTACTACATTTACAGAGAGCATATATACAGGTAATACATCCACAGAGAGCATATCTACAGGTAATACATTTACAGAGAGTATATATACAGGTAATACATTCACAGAGAGTATATATACAGGTAATACATTCACAGAGAGCATATATACAGGTAATACATTCACAGAGAGCATATCTACAGGTAATATATTTACAGAGAGCATAATATACAGGTAATATATTTACAGAGAGTATATATACAGGTAATACATTCACAGAGAATATATATACAGGTATACAGGTAAAGGTAATCAGGAGATACCACGTTCCTAATATTTATCTTTTTACAGAAGTGAAAGAAATGTTTCGACTATTTGACAAAGATGGAGATAAAAGCATATCAGCCGAAGAAATGTCCAACGTTCTACGAGGTCTGGGCTTCACAATGACCAACAAAGAAATTAAAAATGCCCTTAAGCAGATTGATACAAACGGTAAGAAATCAGTATAACCGATAATACTGACCACATACATGTATGTCTAGTGTCTACACCGGTAATACTGACCACATACATGAATGTCCACTGTCTACACCGGTAATACTGACCACATACATGTATGTCCACTGTCTACACCGGTAATACTGACCACATACATGTATGTCCACTGTCTATCATGTACTATATGTACACCACGTACGGTGAACAACAGTGAATTACTGTTTGAAAGTTTCTCTGTTTGTAATAAAACGACCCACATAAATAATATTTGTATACGAGTATGTTGTATAAATATTCTGAGAACATATCGAGGGTTCAACGTAAGGGTATCGTCATTCCAATGTATGTATACTGGAGTTAAGATAGTCTTGCATTTAACCCTCGGTATTGAATTGTTTAGTACCTACCTGAGGGTTATTATACGCTTAGATATTTCATATTCTGATGTACATTCATCTCTACAAGGTACGATCACTCGAGGAAATATATCTCATATTCTATTTCAATATTAAGGTTACTCAGTGGCTCAGTTGTTAACGCTGCTCACTGTGAATCTAAAGGTAGTGGGTTCGATCCCTCGTCCAGCCGGGTAAAACAGACATGATTTCAGAGTTTCCTACCTAACATAGTACTGGTATGTAACCAGGAATATTCTGGTCAGACTCCAGTAAAACAATACTGGTTAGACTCTAGGAAAGTACTGGTTAGATGCCAGGAAAAGGCTAACTGTAAGGTGGGTCTCAATCGCGCTGTAAAGTGAACTATTTTGTGTTCAAAGTTGTCTGTTTGGCCTATACTGTTCTACTGGCAGGTAAATTCCCCCATTCGGATTCACACTCCTTTTATGATGTACGAGGGACATACCGGGTCGACCGAAATACCAGAAATATGCATTAAGAAAAATGTACGCGGCGAGTGTCGACCTCATAAACACAGTAATTTGCATTTCAATATTTTCAAATACATGTACTGCAGTAAACTATACCAACATTATAACGTATACATAGAACCAACGTTTGATATTTCATTTAACAGTCACCAAGCATTTATACCGAACTGCCTCTAAGATCTGCTACATAGTTGTGATATGTTTGTAGGTAACGGAAAAGTGGAATATGGCGAGTTCAGAGCTTTCATTCTGAAACAATTCAAACAATCGAAATCTGAAAGCGAAACGAAAAAAGAGATACGCCAAGCGTTTAGATTATTTGACCGGGATGGGAACGGCTTCATTGAAAAGGCTGAATTACGGTAAGGGACGGACTTTAATACCTAACGGATCTACTTATTTGTAAGACCAACATCTGATGACACATTAACATTTAACTATGCTTATTAGCAGACTGTTATATTTCCCATGAATATGGGGGATTAGTATAAGCTTTGTCATACAAGCGCATGTTTGATACATTGTTGTAGAAACATAAATTACACATATTGTGATAGTGGCTCTATGTCTCAGTGGGGTAAGTATTCGTCCCTTGATCTAGAGGTTACTGGTCCGAGTCGCTCATGTTGTGATAGTGGCTCTATGTCTCAGTGGGGTAAGTATTCGTCCCTTGATCTAGAGGTTACAGGTTCGAGTCGCTCATGTTGTGATAGTGGCTCTATGTCTCAGTGGGGTAAGTATTCGTCCCTTGATCTAGAGGTTACTGGTCCGAATCGCTCATGTTGTGATAGTGGCTCTGTGTCTCAGTGGGGTAAGTATTCGTCCCTTGATCTAGAGGTTACAGGTTCGAGTCGCTCATGTTGTGATAGTGGCTCTGTGTCTCAGTGGGGTAAGTATTCGTCCCTTGATCTAGAGGTTACTGGTCCGAGTCGCTCATGTTGTGATAGTGGCTCTGTGTCTCAGTGGGGTAAGTATTCGTCCCTTGATCTAGAGGTTACAGGTCCGAATCGCTCATGTTTGTTTTCCATGTGTAAGGTGTTTTTTCTTTTATAATAAAAATACGCGTTGGTGTGTATATGTATATGTTTCGCTCATTTTGCCTTATTCTTCGTTTCTATACCTTTACATTTATTTTACTTAGATAAACAACAGTGAATAACAGGAGCCTCGCATTTCCATATTTCTGTCTTTATTGTTATGAATTTGCATATACATGTACATTATTCATCTTTTAAATTAGCTTTTGGTGATTCACCCATACAATTTTCTAATTGGCGCAAAAATAGGTCATTATAAAGTCTAGGACTGCTGAGATTTGACCCCAGATTTGACCCCAGATTTGACCCCATATTGTCTGCGTTAACAATATGTCGTATCCACCGCGCCACTGAAGTAACTTACTGTTTGCTATCATTGATTTTATATCTTTTTGTAAGAAAGTCGACAAAGCGCCTCAATGATCCTGAGTATTGTACTTACCTACAGTTGGATATGGATTGATCCAACCTATGATATGGATTGATCCAACCTATGATATGGATTGATCCAACCTATGATATGGATTGATCCAACCTATGATATGGATTGATCCAACCTATGACGTTTTGTAAATGTTTTAACTATCCATCTAATCTTAGTTTCCTATGTTACTCATACATTCCTTCTGACCAAAAACCGCATGATATCAGTCAAGTATGCCCAAGATGACGCACTCTCTCAATGAGAGCCGCAGAAAGATAGCGGGGCCGTTGTTTGAACACAACGGCCTTTTTTCAGGAGTTTTTCACACGCCCACTGCGTGGATATTAAGAGTACCTTCTTTAATAGAAAGACAACACAATTCTATTTCTGGTTAGATCTTATGTCTTCTGCCAAAGACCTAAATGGTATTTAGGTCTTTGCTTCTGCGAATTGCACGTCGGGTTAAATTAAGAAGATTTTGCTTACAAGAATAAGTAAAATTAGTTAATATCATGTCTGTAGCTTTGAGACGTTTTTGACAAATACAAATATAAAGCACCATTTACATATGTAGTGAAACAAATGTATACCAGGCGAGTTACCCCAGAATCTCGGTGAAATAGCTCGCTTATATACATGTTTTTGTATCGCACGCGAGCTACAAGGGATCTCGGTGAAACAGCTCGCTTATATACATGTTTTTTGTTTCCCACGCGAGCTACAAGGGATCACAGTGAAATAGCTCGCTTATATACATGTTTTTTGTTTCCCACGCGAGCTACAAGGGATCACAGTGAAATAGCTCGCTTATATACATGTTATTGTATTCCAAGTGAGCTACAAGGGAGCTAGGAGAAACTACTCGCTTATATACATGTTCTTATATTCCACACTATCTACGACGGATCTAGGTGGAATAGCTCGCTTATATACATGTTCTTATATTCCACACGATCTACAACGGATCTAGGTGGAATAGCTCGCTAATATGCATGTTATTGTATTCCACGCGAGCTACAACGGATCTAGGTGGAATAGCTCGCTTATATACATGTTATTGTATTCCACGCGAGCTAAAACGGATCTAGGTGGAATAGCTCGCTTATATACATGTTATTGTATTCCACGCGAGCTACAACGGATCTAGGTGGAATAGCTCGCTTATATACATGTTATTGTATTCCACGCGAGCTACAACGGATCTAGGTGGAATAGCTCGCTTATATACATGTTATTGTATTCCACGCGAGCTACAACGGATCTAGGTGGAATAGCTCGCTTATATACATGTTATTGTATTCCACGCGAGCTACAACGGATCTATGTGGAATAGCTCGCTTATATACATGTTATTGTATTCCACGCGAGCTACAACGGATCTAGGTGGAATAGCTCGCTTATATTCATGTTCTTGTATTCCAGGCGAGCTATGAGGACCCTGGGTGAACCCTTGACAGATTCTGAGATTGATATTATGATGAAAGACGCAGACAAAAATTGTGATGGAAAAATTGATTATGAAGGTAAGTGTTCTGTCGTGGTCAAAGTCATTCAATAGCATTTCTTGTATGACTCAAGATAATAGACGGACAGTTCATAATAATCGGAATTATTATTTGAACCATAATTTTAGAATATTTTATTTAGTTATAAGGAACAAACGCATCTCAAAGATGTACGGATAGTTCAATATTGAACAAATTCATTGTTCTATCTTTGTTTACATTGGCATGAACTATGCTGTTTGTTTACATTGGCAGGAAATATGCTGTTTGTTTACATTGACATGAACTATTCTGTTTGTTTACATTGGCACGAAATATGCTGTTTGTTTACATTGGCACGAAATATGCTGTTTGTTTACATTGGCATGAACTATTCTGTTTGTTTACATTGGCATGGAATATGCTGTTTGTTTACATTGACACGAACTATTCTGTTTGTTTACATACACAGTCGTGTGTTTATGCTTCACGCACCAGTCATCTATATGAACCTTGGAAATACGACTAATGTGTTTATAGCAGTCGTAATATTTGTTTACAAATGTTGATAAACCTGAGAAAGCCAAGTACTCCATCCATTGATAGTTCTTTCATAAATGGTATTTTAAATATATTGACTTTGGCATAAAAATACACTGTAACACCGCGTTACGTTTGTGTAATCACATAACATACCAAGTCATCGTTACCTCTTACACTACCAAATACATGCACATTGTACATTTGTTGTTACATCAAACACTACCAAATACATGCACGTTGTACATTTGTTGTTACATCAAACACTACCAAATACATGCACGTTGTACATTTGTTGTTACATCTTACACTACCAAATACATGCACATTGTACATTTGTTGTTACATCTTACACTACCGAATACATGCACGTTGTACATTTGTTGTTACATCTTACACTACCGAATACATGCACGTTGTACATTTGTTGTTACATCTTACACTACCGAATACATGCACGTTGTACATTTGTTGTTACATCTTACACTACCGAATACATGCACATTGTACATTTGTTGTTACATCTTACACTACCGAATACATGCACGTTTGTACATTCGTTTTACATCTTACACTACCGAATACATGCACGTTGTACATTTGTTGTTACATATTACACTACCAAATACATGCACGTTGTACATTTGTTGTTACATCTTACACTACCGAATACATGCACGTGGTACATGTGTTGTTACATCTTACACTACCGAATACGTGCACGTTGTACATTTGTTGTTACATCTTACACTACCGAATACGTGCACGTTGTACATTTGTTGTTACATCTTACACTACCAAATACATGCACGTTGTACATTTGTTGTTACATCTTACACTACCAAATACATGCACGTTGTACATTTGTTGTTACATCTTACACTACCAAATACATGCACGTTGTACATTTGTTGTTACATCTTACACTACCAAATACATGCACGTTGTACATTTGTTGTTACATCTTACACTACCGAATACATGCACGTTGTACATTTGTTGTTACATCTTACACTACCGAATACATGCACGTTGTACATTTGTTGTTACATCTTACACTACCAAATACATGCACGTTGTACATTTGTTGTTACATCTTACACTACCAAATACATGCACGTTGTACATTTGTTGTTACATCTTACACTACCGAATACATGCACGTTGTACATTTGTTGTTACATCTTACACTACCAAATACATGCACGTTGTACATTTGTTGTTACATCTTACACTACCGAATACATGCACGTTGTACATTTGTTGTTACATCTTACACTACCGAATACATGCACGTTGTACATTTGTTGTTACATCTTACACTACCGAATACATGCACGTTGTACATTTGTTGTTACATCTAACACTACCAAATACATGCACGTTGTACATTTGTTGTTACATCTTACACTATCAAATACATGCACATTGTACATTTGTTGTTAAATCTTACACTACCGAATACATGCCAGTTGTACATTTGTTCTTACCAAATACATGCACGTTGTACATTTGTTGTTACATCTAACACTACCGAATACATGCACGTTGTACATTTGTTGTTACATCTAACACTACCGAATACATGCACGTTGTACATTTGTTGTTACATCTAACACTACCGAATACATGCACGTTGTACATTTGTTGTTACATCTAACACTACCGAATACATGCACGTTGTACATTTGTTGTTACCAAAAACATGCACGTTGTTCATTTCTTGTTACCTCTTACACTACCAAATACATGCACATTGTACATTTGTTGTTACATCTTACACTATCAAATACATGCACATTGTACATTTGTTGTTAAATCTTACACTACCGAATACATGCCAGTTGTACATTTGTTCTTACCAAATACATGCACGTTGTACATTTGTTGTTACATCTTACACTACCGAATACATGCACGTTATATATTTGTTGTTACATCTTACACTATCAAATACATGCACGTTGTATATCTGTTGTTACATCTTACACTACCAAATACATGCACGTTGTATATCTGTTGTTACATCTTACACTACCAATACGTGCACGTTGTACATCTGTTGTTACATCTTACACTACCAAATACGTGCACGTTGTATATCTGTTGTTACATCTTACACTACCAAATACGTGCACGTTGTATATCTGTTGTTACATCTTACACTATCAAATGCGTGCACGTTGTATATCTGTTGTTACATCTTACACTATCAAATACATGCACGTTGTATATCTGTTGTTACATCTTACACTATCAAATACATGCACGTTGTATATCTGTTGTTACATCTTACACTACCAAATACATGCACGTTGTATATCTGTTGTTACATCTTACACTATCAAATACATGCACGTTGTATATCTGTTGTTACATCTTACACTATCAAATACATGCACGTTGTATATCTGTTGTTACATCTTACACTATCAAATACATGCACGTTGTATATCTGTTGTTACATCTTACACTATCAAATACATGCACGTTGTATATCTGTTGTTACATCTTACACTATCAAATACATGCATGTTGTATATCTGTTGTTACATCTTACACTACCATATACATGCACGTTGTATATCTGTTGTTACATCTTACACTATCAAATACATGCACGTTGTATATCTGTTGTTACATCTTACACTATCAAATACATGCACGTTGTATATCTGTTGTTACATCTTACACTATCAAATACATGCACGTTGTATATCTGTTGTTACATCTTACACTACCATATACATGCACGTTTATATCTGTTGTTACATCTTAACTACCATATACATGCACGTTGTACATTTGTTGTTACATCTTACACTACCAAATACATGCACGTTGTACATTTGTTGTTACATCTTACACTACCAAATACATGCACGTTGTACATTTGTTGTTACATCTTACACTACCATATACATGCACGTTGTATATCTGTTGTTACATCTTACACTATCAAATACATGCACGTTGTACATTTGTTGTTACATCTTACACTATCAAATACATGCACGTTGTATATCTGTTGTTACATCTTACACTATCAAATACATGCACGTTGTATATCTGTTGTTACATCTTACACTATCAAATACATGCACGTTGTATATCTGTTGTTACATCTTACACTATCAAATACATGCACGTTGTATATCTGTTGTTACATCTTACACTATCAAATACATGCACGTTGTACATTTGTTGTTACATCTTACACTACCATATGCATGCACGTTGTATATCTGTTGTTACATCTTACACTATCAAATACATGCACGTTGTATATCTGTTGTTACATCTTACACTACCAAAATACATGCACGTGGTACATGTGTTGTTACATCTTACACTACCATATACATGTACGTTGTAAATTTGTTGTTACATCTTACACTACCAAATACATGCGCGTTGTACATTTGTTGTTACATCTTACACTACCAAATACATGCACGTTGTACATTTGTTGTTACATCTTACACTACCAAATACATGCGCGTTGTACATTTGTTGTTACATCTTACACTATCAAATACATGCACGTTGTACATTTGTTGTTACATCTTACACTATCAAATACATGCGCGTTGTACATTTGTTGTTACATCTTACACTACCAAATACATGCGCGTTGTACATTTGTTGTTACATCTTACACTACCAAATACATGCACGTTTTACATTTGTTGTTACATCTTACACTACCAAATACATGCACGTTGTACATTTGTTGTTACATCTTACTCTACCGAATACATGCACGTTGTACATTTGTTGTTACATATTACACTACCAAATACATACACGTTGTACATTTGTTGTTTTCAAAATGTATAATGAAGACAATACAAACAAGAAATGAACGTGAAATGACAAAATTACCGTAGTTTGGAAAGTACATGTATTGTACCTTTATTGATAATGAAGAAATGTGGTGAACGCCGTGTATTAAAATGAAACTTGATGGTTTAGAGAATTTAAGATTGTGACATAATAATAAGACATTTATCAAATAACATTAATGTATGAAATTGACTATTTTTGTAATAATCGCACGAAATTTTGAATTAACACAGAGTGTGTCAACATAATATAATTATTTATCGCAATTAATGAACATACACTAAATTAACCAATGACCTATATGAACTCGAGTAGAGAAGTTCAAACCTAAAGTTTCTTATTAATATATATAATCAATATTATGTCACAATTCATGACAACAGTTATATTTAATCTGTAGAAGTGCATGTTATTGAGTATTAAAATAGTTAAGTATTTATTGACGTCATAAGCGCATTACTGAAAGTACTAATTGGATAAATAATTATAGTGAAAGAACAGTCAAAGTTAATGCTTTCTTCGTGGTACAGTTTGACATTGCAATAGCAGCAACAGTCGTAAACAATGTAACACTGCCTGGATCATCGGATATCGTCTCGAGTTCTCTAATTTCGTCCCTTCTAGTGTTCTCTCTCTTCGTCCCTTCTAGAGTTCTCTCCCTTCGTCCCTTCTAGAGTTCTCTCCCTTCGTCCCTTCTAGAGTTCTCTCCCTTAGTCCCTTCTAGAGTACAACTCGATGTATGTCATGGATATTTTTTTGATGTTTGAAGCGCAATTTCGGTCGCGGAAAGAGGTCAGACTCCATGTAGTATATATACTATAGAAGGGATAAAGGGAGAGAACTCGTGACACTCTACTATGGGCTGAATCAACTGATGCATGTAATCAAGTTACTATAATAGACAGAAGGTTTATATTGTTAAAACCAAGAGCAATTATAATTCTCAACACTCACATACATGTGACATTGTTGTTCTTGTACCGGACGTGAGGATCTATGTTGTTGTTCAACACATGTCCATACTACAGATGTTGTAATATAACAATGAGAGTTATGTATGTTGTAATATAACAATGAGAGCTATGTATGTTGTAATATAACAATGAGAGCTATGTATGTTGTAATATAACAGTGAGAGCTATGTATGTTGTAATATAATAGTGAGAGCTGTGTATGTTGTAATATAACAGTGAGAGCTGTGTATGTTGTAATATAACAGTGAGAGCTATGTATGTTGTAATATAACAGTGAGAGCTATGTATGTTGTAATATAACAGTGAGAGCTATGTATGTTGTAATATAACAGTGAGGGCTATGTATGTTGTAATATAACAGTGAGGGCTATGTATGTTGTAATATAACAGTGAGAGCTATGGATGTTGTAATATAACAATGAGAGCTATATATGTTGTAATATGACAGTGAGAGCTATGTATGTTGTAATATAACAATGAGAGCTATGTATGTTGTAATATAACAGTGAGAGCTATGTATGTTGTAATATAACAGTGAGAGCTATGTATGTTGTAATATAACAGCGAGAGCTATGTATGTTGTAATATAACAGTGAGAGCTATGTATGTTGTAATATAACAGTGAGAGCTATGTATGTTGTAATATAACAATGAGAGCTATGTATGTTGTAATATAACAGTAAGAGCTACAGATGTTGTAATATAACAGTGAGAGCTATGTATGTTGTAATATAACAGTGAGAGCTATGTATGTTGTAATATAACAGTGAGAGCTATGTATGTTGTAATATAACAGTGAGAGCTATGTATGTTGTAATATAACAGTGAGAGCTATGTATGCTGTTATATAACAGTGAGAGCTATGTATGTTGTAATATAATAGTGAGAGCTATGTATGTTGTAATATAACAGTGAGAGCTATGTATGTTGTAATATAACAGTGATAGCTATGTATGTTGTAATATAACAGTGAGAGCTACAGATGTTGTAATATAACAGTGAGAGCTATGTATGTTGTAATATAACAGTGAGAGCTACAGATGTTGTAATATAACAGTGAGAGCTATGTATGTTGTAATATAACAGTGAGAGCTACAGATGTTGTAATATAACAGTGAGAGCTATGTATGTTGTAATATAACAGTGAGAGCTACATATGTTGTAATATAACAGTGAGAGCTATGGATGTTGTAATATAACAGTGAGAGCTATGTATGTTGTAATATAACAGTGAGAGCTATGTATGTTGTAATATAACAGTGAGAGCTATGTATGTTGTAATATAGCAGTGAGAGATATGTATATTGTAATATAACAGTGAGAGCTACATATGTTGTAATATAACAGTGAGAGCTACATATGTTGTAATATAACAGTGAGAGCTATGTATGTTGTAATATAACAGTGAGAGCTACAGATGTTGTAATATAACAGTGAGAGCTATGGATGTTGTAATATAACAGTGAGAGCTATGGATGTTGTAATATAACAGTGAGAGCTATGTATGTTGTAATATAACAGTGAGAGCTGTGTATGTTGTAATATAACAATGAGAGCTATGTATGTTGTAATATAACAGTGAGAGCTGTGTATGTTGTAATATAACAGTGAGAGCTATGGATGTTGTAATATAACAGTGAGAGCTGTGTATGTTGTAATATAACAGTGAGAGCTGTCGATGTTGTAATATAACAGTGAGAGCTATGTATGTTGTAATATAACAGTGAGAGCTATGTATGTTGTAATATAACAGTGAGAGCTGTGTATGTTGTAATATAACAGTGAGAGTTGTGGATGTTGTAATATAACAGTGAGAGCTATGGATGTTGTAATATAACAGTGAGAGCTATGCATGGTGTAATATAACAGTGAGAGCTGTGTATGTTGTAATATAACAGTGAGAGCTATGGATGTTGTAATATAACAGTGAGAGCTGTGTATGTTGTAATATAACAGTGAGAGCTATGGATGTTGTAATATAACAGTGAGAGCTATGTATGTTGTAATATAACAGTGAGAGCTGTGTATGTTGTAATATAACAGTGAGAGCTATGGATGTTGTAATATAACAGTGAGAGCTATGTATGTTGTAATATAACAGTGAGAGCTGTGTATGTTGTAATATAACAGTGAGAGCTATGTATGTTGTAATATAACAGTGAGAGCTATGTATGTTGTAATATAACAGTGAGAGCTATGTATGTTGTAATATAACAGTGAGGGCTATGTATGTTGTAATATAACAGTGAGAGCTATGTATGTTGTAATATAACAGTGAGAGCTGTGTATGTTGTAATATAACAGTGAGAGCTATGTATGTTGTAATATAACAGTGAGAGCTGTGTATGTTGTAATATAACAGTGAGAGCTATGTATGTTGTAATATAACAGTGAGAGCTGTGTATGTTGTAATATAACAGTGAGAGCTATGTATGTTGTAATATAACAGTGAGGGCTATGTATGTTGTAATATAACAGTGAGAGCTATGGATGTTGTAATATAACAGTGAGAGCTATGTATGTTGTAATATAACAGTGAGAGCTATGTATGTTGTAATATAACAGTGAGAGCTATGTATGTTGTAATATAACAATGAGAGCTATGTATGTTGTAATATGACAGTGAGAGCTATGTATGTTGTAATATAACAGTGAGAGCTATGTATGTTGTAATATAACAGTGAGAGCTATGTATGTTGTAATATGACAATGAGAGCTATGTATGTTGTAATATAACAGTGAGAGCTATGTATGTTGTAATATAACAATGAGAGCTATGTATGTTGTAATATAACAGTGAGAGCTATGTACGTTGTAATATAACAATGAGAGCTATGTATGTTGTAATATAACAATGAGAGCTATGTATGTTGTAATATAACAATGAGAGCTATGTATGTTGTAATATAACATTGAGAGCTATGTATGTTGTAATATAACAGTGAGAGCTGTGTATGTTGTAATATAACAATGAGAGGACATAATGTTCGAGGGGTAGAGGGCCTGACCCCTCATCTGTAGGTCATGAGGATCAATCCTACGTTGAGCGATGTTGTACCGGTAATGCCTGATACAGGTGCGAGTACTGGTTAGTAACCCAGGAAAAGACATTGAGAGTTATTTTTTTATTTTTCTTTATTCGTTTAAGTTTATACAGTGCACATACAATAATGTTGACAATGACAGATATTGTACACAATGAATAAAGCAGTATAACATGGCCGTTAATGACATTATATAATTGATTCCAATAGTGTGTGTGATCTTCTTAACTTAAATGAGTTTTTTGTATATGATGTACAAAACAAAATTAAAGGTGGAAAAAAATCCGAGTCATTGTGAGCTAGAATATCAAGATATAAAACCTAAACTATCATATGCTATCATGTTATTTTCTGTGTTTTTACATATGCATGTATTACAGTATCAGGTTACATACAAACACATTGAGAGTGCGTTTTATAAATTGTAAAATTGTTTCACACTCGAAGTAAAATAGCAGGTTTAAAGCTATGACATGGCATGTAAAATAGGAGGTTTAAAGCTATGACATGGCATGTAAAATAGCAGGTTTAAAGCTATGACATGGCATGTAAAATAGCAGGTTTAAAGCTATGACATGGCATGTAAAATAGCAGGTTTAAAGCTATGACATGGCATGTAAAATAGCAGGTTTAAAGCTATGACATGGCATGTAAAATAGGAGGTTTAAAGCTATGACATGGCATGTAAAATAGGAGGTTTAAAGCTATGACATGGCATCGTATATTTTCAGAATTTGTGGCATTATGGACAGCAAAGACAGAGGAGCTGCACGCAAGATCAAAAATGGTCAACAAATGAATGATGTCCTACCTTGATATTGTGTTTAATGTGTGTTGGTATATATCGTGTTAAGTCAACTGTCAATATATAATAACATTGTTTATGTTTGTGTTTATGTTTATGTGAAGTGACATACATATTATCATCATGTTTTATTGTTATATTTTAAAACATTTTATAATTTAGTGTTCAAAATCACTGATAATTCGGAATTTGCTAAAATTGGGTTTTCACTAGCGGTACAAACAAGGTTTCATTTTAGACCCATTGAAGTTAAGTCAGACGTTAAATCCTGTCTTTGTTTTCATTGCGATTCGAGCACGATGTTAACAGTACCGCATATAGTTATACCAATACGGACTACATGTATACACTGGTCCAAGTAACGTTAAATTTCAAGAAACAAATATCGCGACTCCTATAAAACAAACAACATGTACATAGAGTATTCTATTATCAAACTAATCTAGTTTTTTATACATAAGTTATCACTCTCTGGAAGAAGTTGATCCATTTTTCTAAAACAGAACAGAACAGTTTTCAAGCACAGATTGTAGCGAATTCAGAATTATCAGTGATAACAAAACGTATAATCAATTTTCTCTGAGAACGTTCATATTTATAAATGTTACATAGGAGCGTCAATAATTGATTATTCATACAAAATAAATATCATTGCAGATGAGTAGAATGATTGATTAGTACAGTTTAAGTTGTCTGTTCTCATGATATTGCATCGTACGATGCTAAAACTCGACACTTCTTAATCTCAATGAGCAGGGGTATTAAAATCAACGTCATAACTCCTCCTCCTATAGCACAAAGGATGAAAGACCAGCCAATCGTAAAGTCTCGCTTTAAGTAACCAATCCTCACACGTGTTGTGTACACGATTAATCCAATCAAACATAGAATGGCTGAAATAGAACAAAATAACATGCTTCAAACTCGTGTCTGGATGATACAATGAATCTATATAGACAAGGAACGATTTACTTTTGTCTGCAGTTGAAATATAACAAGTTCCATAGAAGGATTACATAGGTGTGTGATTCTACACTTGAATGGAGACAATGTCAACATAGGTGTGTGATTCTACACTTGAATGGAGACAATGTCAACATAGGTGTGTGATTCTACACTTGAATGAAGACAATGTCAACATAGGTGTGTTATTCTATACTTGAATGAAGACAATGTCAACATAGGTCTATGATTCTACACTTGAATGGAGACAATGTCAACATAGGTGTGTGATTCTACACTTGAATGGAGACAATGTCAACATAGGTCTGTGATTCTATACTTGAATGGAGACGATGTCAACATAGGTATGTGATTCTACACTTGAATGGAGACAATGTCAACATAAGTCTGTGATTCTACACTTGAATGAAGACAATGTCAATATAGGTCTGTGATTCTATACTTGAATGGAGACAATGTCAACATAGGTATGTGATTCTACACTTGAATGGAGACAATGTCAACAAAAGTCTGTGATTCTACACTTGAATGATGACAATGTCAACATAGGTCTGTGATTATATACTTGAATGGAGACAATGTCAACATAGGTATGTGATTCTACACTTGAATGGAGACAATGTCAACATAAGTATATGATACTACACTTGAATGAAGACAATGTCAACATAGGTCTATGATTCTACACTAGATTGAAGACAATGTCAACATAAGTCTGTGATTCTACACTTGAATGAAGACAATGTCAACATAAGTCTGTGGTTCTACACTTGAATGAAGACAATGTCAACATAAGTCTATGATTCTACACTTGAATGAAGACAATGTCAACATGTTTTATGAACGATTTTTCATTTAAGACCTTTCTTCCACGAGGCGATACAGGAAAATTTCAGAGCATTTTTTTCTATTTTTTAAATAAACAAAAACAATACAATACAAGAGTACATAATACATACCAGATAGTAGAATAAGTACTACCGTCACTCGCAGTATTCTCAAACCAACATTTCCGTTCCTTATAACGATGTATAAAACGTGACCGACAACGACACAGAATGAAGTGATGGTAGATATAATCATGACGGCCCTAACTGTCCACAGCCAGCCACCATTGTCAGCAAAACCTACAAATAAACAACATAAACAACATAAACACGATAAACACTATAAACATTATAAACACTATACAGTATACTTTATATCAGTTTATGACATCTATGATCCATCAAATTACTTCATTGATAGTTCATGATGGGAAATGCTTCGTTCTTTTAGTCAAAGTTATGCTAACTTAGGTCTGCGTGAAACTCATTTTATATACGCACATTTTTTTTATAATTGTGTACATGATGTATTCTTGTTCATGACAAAAAGCTTGTTTTATCATTATAATTTCCGTATTGTAATTTTTAAATCCCAAATTATTTGTCCATTATTAGCGATTACATGTGCGTCATCCTGACTGCCGCATTCCAACTCAGAACTGTAAAATGCGTAGTATTCCTTCTTGTATCTTGCAAATACGTGTATAATTGTTTCATGGGCATTGACTAAATCTTCGAAATAAATGAAATTTTCTTTTAATACAAAAGTATTAAACGGAAGAAGTATTTCTTTAACATATAATGTAAATATTCACATAACCATGCTAGTGACGTCATGCTCGGGAAATCCCGTAAAATTCCATTTGTTCATGGTTATTTCCGAGGTTATTGTTAAAATCAACAGTAACCTCCCCTTAAAGTACTTTTACATGTACGACATACACGAATAACGATTATTGTCTATCTTGTAGAGCTAACATAAGTGTTCTGTGTTTAATCCGGTTTTTCTTAGTACGTGTACAAAAGGGGAGGCAATTCTGTAAAAATGGTGGTCCGAGTTACGGGACTTGATTCTCTGACCTTGGCATACAACCCGAATGTGTCTGTCTATCAAAGTTGCAAATATCACACCAAATGAAAAACTTTAACCATGGTTTTCTAAGTACAAAGGGAGATAATTCTGTCAAAATGTTGGTCAGAGTTACGGGACATGGTTCATGCATCCGTAGTTTCTTCTTATGACCCTGAACACTTGTGTCAACTTTCAATCCAAAACTACCAGTAGTTGCAAAGATATTTCACTTAACAAGAAACTATGAGGACGTCGGGAGAGTATGATAGCAGTAAACATGTATTCTTCGAATTGTCGAGCTAAAACACGAGGTTGTAAACAGTATTACATTCATATATCACCCCGTACAACCTGCTGTGTTGATGGCGGTTCCCGAGGAAAGCTCATAGCAGCGGCATGGGGCACGTATTTGCTATTGTTGTTGCGGTTTCTTGTTGATTGTCAGAGTAACCATTTATGTGAATCGTTTTACAGAATTCAATGTCTAATACGAAAATGTCGAACTTTTTGCAAACATCGTAGAACTCGGAGCTTTCCTCTGGAAATGCCATCAACCAACAGAACTGCCATCAACACAGCTGGCTGTACGTGGTGTATACAGGTAAAATACTCCAAACATTGCTCTTGGGTAACCAACCAAATTTTAGTAGTATTACTGACAGCACGTACCAGTTGTTGGATTACATGGTTCCAATCTCACATAACATTCACCTTTTGTGTAGTATTACTGACAGCACGTACCAGTTGTTGGATTACATGGTTCCAATCTCACATAACATTCACCTTTTGTGTAGTATTACTGACAGCACGTACCAGTTGTTGGATTACATGGTTCCAATCTCACATAACATTCACCTTTTGTGTAGTATTACTGACAGCACGTACCACTTGTTGGATTACATGGTTCCAATCTCACATAACATTCACCTTTTGTGTAGTATTACTGACAGCACGCACCACTTGTTGGATTACATGGTTCCAATCTCACATAACATTCACCTTTTGTGTAGTATTACTGACAGCACGCACCACTTGTTGGATTACATGGTTCCAATCTCACATAACATTCACCTGCGGTGTCATCTAATATGGTTAACGTCCGCCTCGCTCGGGCTTCCATTTTACACCAACAAATACATGGTTCTTACCTGCTAATTTATCCAGTATCAAACATGTCCTGTCACCGTCAGTGTGTATCATATAGTAACAATATATCCAGATACCCTCATAGTGTCCATTCATAGACAGCCATTCAGGGGTCACCAATCCCACAAGAAGCAAAACGTTGGAAATTATGGCAAAAGCAAGTGACAATTTCGACCAAACTTTTTCCATTGTCGTCCGATTTGTGCTTTACAATTGGATGTCTAGACTTAAATATGACAAGTGTCTCCAATCTAGTCCCTTTATAATACGCATTCAAACGTCCACTCGATATAACACACTGTCGCTTATTCTAACACAGGAAGTGCAATTCAGTCGCGCGTTTGAAATGTTGAAATAATCAAGTTTTAACGTGCAGTATTATGTTATGATAAATTGTACACACTAAAGTCTTTTCGACAGCACCATGCTTCATTTCATATCCATGTCACGTGGTATAAACGATTCAAAATTACACACAAAACATAAATTATCTTAAGTTATATAGATCGTCATGTATCGAACCAGAACGTAAGAATCCACTACACACGAAAATCACATTTATGAACACAGACACGAGAATGTCAAAAAAATATGAACATCATTTAAGTTATGAACTACACTGTGCATATTCACAGGTACGTGTGAACTAACTAAGAGGCCCGGACGTAAATAAGATCACATTACATCACCAGGTAAATATTTAATTTCAAATCGCGTGCTAAGTTCATACAATTATGTCAAACATTGAACACAACATACGAGTATAGATCACAGTAAAGAATATAGTATAATCAGCAATGATAAACCCAGACAGAATATAGTCAATATAACGTGTAGTAATGTTAGATATTGACCGAGTGTATGGATAGATCGAGTGGTCCTGTATTGGTTTTATTGACGATTGGATTGACGATATATATGCATGCGAACATTTCTAAGCTTCTGTGTATAACCTGACAATCGATAAAGAATCGAGCAGTGGCAACAACAACAGCAACAACAACAGCAGTATTACTTATTGCTTATGTGAGGGATATAACTTCTTGAATGGTGGTATTTTACTGACAGTATTTTACTGACAGTTCCGAGGCTGTAAATTTATGTATTGTTATTATTACCATGTAAGTTATGTTCCCCTTGCCCCATCTTGATATAATATTCGCGACTCCACCCCCCCCCCCCCTCCCCTTCGACAGGCGGCCACTTGTTTACTTGGTCTGTCACGTGGTGCATTCCATCCATTCAATCCTTGTTGTCCGCTTACATTATACATGTTTGTTTTATAGTCAGTGAGACAATTCCTGACTTCCCAATTCCCATAAATGTTTACCCTTACACCACATCAATCCCTCTTGTTTCGTAGGCTAATGACTCACAGGCATCTGTGTTTGGAAGGCATTGTCCCAGTGACAACCTACTATTTCCTAACTAAATTAATCATGTAAGGTATTGGTACATTAATAATCATCACTTAAAGGTAGATAGTCAAAATGTGCTTTATGCGAAAATCATTGGTAAATGCCTGTATATAGATGTACTCTACAACCATGCTACGTCACTCTGTATATAGATGTACTCTACAACCATGCTACGTCACTCTGTATATAGATGTACTCTACAACCATGCTACGTCACTCTGTATATAGATGTACACTACAACCATGCTACGTCACTCTGTATATAGATGTACTCTACAACCATGCTACATCACTCTGTATATAGATGTACTCTACAACCATGCTACGTCACTATGTATATAGATGTACTCTACAACCATGCTACGGTACTCTGTATATAGATGTACTCTACAACCATGCTACGTCACTCTGTATATAGATGTACACTACAACCATGCTACGTCACTCTGTATATAGATGTACTCTACAACCATGCTACGTCACTCTGTATATAGATGTACTCTACAACCATGCTACGTCACTATGTATATAGATGTACACTACAACCATGCTACGTCACTCTGTATATAGATGTACACTACAACCATGCTACGGTACTCTGTATATAGATGTACTCTACAACCATGCTACGTCACTCTGTATATAGATGTACTCTACAACCATGCTACGTCACTATGTATATAGATGTACTCTACAACCATGCTACGTCACTCTGTATATAGATGTACACTACAACCATGCTACGTCACTCTGTATATAGATGTACTCTACAACCATGCTACGTCACTCTGTATATAGATGTACACTACAACCATGCTACGTCACTCTGTATATAGATGTACTCTACAACCATGCTACGTCACTCTGTATATAGATGTACACTACAACCATGCTACGTCACTCTGTATATAGATGTACACTACAACCATGCTACGTCACTCTGTATATAGATGTACACTACAACCATGCTACGTCACTCTGTATATAGATGTACTCTACAACCATGCTACGTCACTCTGTATATAGATGTACTCTACAACCATGCTACGTCACTCTGTATATAGATGTACTCTACAACCATGCTACGTCACTCTGTATATAGATGTACTCTACAACCATGCTACGTCACTCTGTATATAGATGTACACTACAACCATGCTACGTCACTCTGTATATAGATGTACACTACAACCATGCTACGTCACTCTGTATATAGATGTACACTACAACCATGCTACGTCACTCTGTATATAGATGTACACTACAACCATGCTACGTCACTCTGTATATAGATGTACACTACAACCATGTTACGTCACTCTGTATATAGATGTACACTACAACCATGCTACGTCACTCTGTATATAGATGTACTCTACAACCATGCTACGTCACTCTGTATATAGATGTACACTACAACCATGTTACGTCACTATGTATATAGATGTACTCTACAACCATGCTACGTCACTCTGTATATAGATGTACTCTACAACCATGCTACGTCACTCTGTATATAGATGTACACTACAACCATGCTACGTCACTCTGTATATAGATGTACACTACAACCATGCTACGTCACTCTGTATATAGATGTACACTACAACCATACTACGTCACTCTGTATATAGATGTACACTACAACCATGCTACGTCACTCTGTATATAGATGTACACTACAACCATACTACGTCACTCTGTATATAGATGTACACTACAACCATGCTACATCACTCTGTATATAGATGTACACTACAACCATGCTACATCACTCTGTATATAGATGTACACTACAACCATGCTACGTCACTCTGTATATAGATGTACACTACAACCATGCTACGTCACTCTGCATATAGATGTACTCTACAACCATGCTACGTCACTCTGTATATAGATGTACTCTACAACCATGCTACGTCACTCTGTATATAGATGTACACTACAACCATACTACGGTACTCTGTATATAGATGTACTCTACAACCATGCTACGTCACTCTGTATATAGATGTACACTACAACCATGCTACGTCACTCTGTATATAGATGTACACTACAACCATGCTACGTCACTCTGTATATAGATGTACTCTACAACCATGCTACGTCACTCTGTATATAGATGTACTCTACAACCATGCTACGTCACTCTATATATAGATGTACTCTACAACCATGCTACGTCACTCTATATATAGATGTACACTACAACCATGCTACGTCACTCTGTATATAGATGTACTCTACAACCATGCTACGTCACTCTGTATATAGATGTACACTACAACCATGCTACGTCACTCTGTATATAGATGTACTCTACAACCATGCTACGTCACTCTGTATATAGATGTACACTACAACCATGCTACGTCACTCTGTATATAGATGTACTATACAACCATGCTACGTCACTCTGTATATAGATGTACTCTACAACCATGCTACGTCACTCTGTATATAGATGTACTATACAACCATGCTACGTCACTCTGTATATAGATGTACTCTACAACCATGCTACGTCACTCTGTATATAGATGTACTATACAACCATGCTACGTCACTATGTATATAGATGTACTCTACAACCATGCTACGTCACTCAGTATATAGATGTACACTACAACCATGCTACGTCACTCTGCATATAGATGTACACTACAACCATGCTACGTCACTCAGTATATAGATGTACACTACAACCATGCTACGTCACTCTGTATATAGATGTACACTACAACCATGCTACGTCACTCTGTATATAGATGTACACTACAACCATGCTACGTCACTCTGTATATAGATGTACACTACAACCATGCTACGTCACTCTGTATATAGATGTACTCTACAACCATGCTACGTCACTCTGTATATAGATGTACTCTACAACCATACTACGTCACTCTGTATATAGATGTACACTACAACCATGCTACGTCACTATGTATATAGATGTACACTACAACCATGCTACGTCACTCTGTATATAGATGTACACTACAACCATGCTACATCACTCTGTATATAGATGTACACTACAACCATGCTACGTCACTCTGTATATAGATGTACACTACAACCATGCTACGTCACTCTGTATATAGATGTACTCTACAACCATGCTACGTCACTCTGTATATAAATGTACTCTACAACCATGCTACGTCACTCTGTATATAGATGTACACTACAATCATGCTACGTCACTCTGTATATAGATGTACACTACAACCATGCTACGTCACTCTGTATATAGATGTACGCTACAACCATGCTACATCACTCTGTATATAGATGTACACTACAACCATGCTACGTCACTCTGTATATAGATGTACTCTACAACCATGCTACGTCACTCTGTATATAGATGTACTCTACAACCATGCTACGTCACTCTATATATAGATGTACTCTACAACCATGCTACGTCACTCTATATATAGATGTACACTACAACCATGCTACGTCACTCTGTATATAGATGTACTCTACAACCATGCTACGTCACTCTGTATATAGATGTACACTACAACCATGCTACGTCACTCTGTATATAGATGTACTCTACAACCATGCTACGTCACTCTGTATATAGATGTACACTACAACCATGCTACGTCACTCTGTATATAGATGTACTATACAACCATGCTACGTCACTCTGTATATAGATGTACTCTACAACCATGCTACGTCACTCTGTATATAGATGTACTATACAACCATGCTACGTCACTCTGTATATAGATGTACTCTACAACCATGCTACGTCACTCTGTATATAGATGTACTATACAACCATGCTACGTCACTATGTATATAGATGTACTCTACAACCATGCTACGTCACTCAGTATATAGATGTACACTACAACCATGCTACGTCACTCTGCATATAGATGTACACTACAACCATGCTACGTCACTCAGTATATAGATGTACACTACAACCATGCTACGTCACTCTGTATATAGATGTACACTACAACCATGCTACGTCACTCTGTATATAGATGTACACTACAACCATGCTACGTCACTCTGTATATAGATGTACACTACAACCATGCTACGTCACTCTGTATATAGATGTACTCTACAACCATGCTACGTCACTCTGTATATAGATGTACTCTACAACCATACTACGTCACTCTGTATATAGATGTACACTACAACCATGCTACGTCACTATGTATATAGATGTACACTACAACCATGCTACGTCACTCTGTATATAGATGTACACTACAACCATGCTACATCACTCTGTATATAGATGTACACTACAACCATGCTACGTCACTCTGTATATAGATGTACACTACAACCATGCTACGTCACTCTGTATATAGATGTACTCTACAACCATGCTACGTCACTCTGTATATAAATGTACTCTACAACCATGCTACGTCACTCTGTATATAGATGTACACTACAATCATGCTACGTCACTCTGTATATAGATGTACACTACAACCATGCTACGTCACTCTGTATATAGATGTACGCTACAACCATGCTACATCACTCTGTATATAGATGTACACTACAACCATGCTACGTCACTCTGTATATAGATGTACTCTACAACCATGCTACGTCACTCTGTATATAGATGTACACTACAACCATGCTACGTACGTTACTCTGTATATAGATGTACACTACAACCATGCTACGTCACTCTGTATATAGATGTACTCTACAACCATGCTACGTCACTCTGTATATAGATGTACACTACAACCATGCTACGTCACTCTGTATATAGATGTACTCTACAACCATGTTACGTCACTATGTATATAGATGTACTCTACAACCATGCTACGTCACTCTGTATATAGATGTACTATACAACTATGCTACGTCACTCTGTATATAGATGTACTCTACAACCATGCTACATCACTCTGTATATAGATGTACTCTACAACCATGCTACGTCACTCTGTATATAGATGTACTCTACAACCATGCTACGTCACTCTGTATATAGATGTACTATACAACCATGCTACATCACTCTGTATATAGATGTACTATACAACCATGCTACGTCACTCTGTATATAGATGTACTATACAACCATGCTACGTCACTCTGTATATAGATGTACTCTACAACCATGCTACATCACTCTGTATATAGATGTACTATACAACTATGCTACATCACTCTGTATATAGATGTACTATACAACCATGCTACATCACTCTGTATATAGATGTACTCTACAACCATGCTACATCACTCTGTATATAGATGTACTCTACAACCATGCTACATCACTCTGTATATAGATGTACTATACAACCATGCTACGTCACTCTGTATATAGATGTACTCTACAACCATGCTACATCACTCTGTATATAGATGTACTCTACAACCATGCTACGTCACTCTGTATATAGATGTACTCTACAACCATGCTACGTCACTCTGTATATAGATGTACTATACAACCATGCTACGGTACTCTGTATATAGATGTACACTACAACCATGCTACGTCACTCTGTATATAGATGTACACTACAACCATGCTACGTCACTCTGTATATAGATGTACTCTACAACCATGCTACGTCACTCTGTATATAGATGTACACTACAACCATGCTACGTCACTCTGTATATAGATGTACTCTACAACCATGCTACGTCACTCTGTATATAGATGTACTCTACAACCATGCTACGTCACTCTGTATATAGATGTACTCTACAACCATGCTACGTCACTCTGTATATATATGTACACTACAACCATGCTACGTCACTCTGTATATAGATGTACTCTACAACCATGCTACGTCACTCTGTATATATATGTACACTACAACCATGCTACGTCACTCTGTATATAGATGTACTCTACAACCATGCTACGTCACTATGTATATAGATGTACTCTACAACCATGCTACGTCACTCTGTATATAGATGTACTCTACAACCATGCTACGTCACTCTGTATATAGATGTACACTACAACCATGCTACGTCACTCTGTATATAGATGTACACTACAACCATGCTACGTCACTCTGTATATAGATGTACACTACAACCATGCTACGTCACTCTGTATATAGATGTACTCTACAACCATGCTACGTCACTCTGTATATAGATGTACACTACAACCATGCTACGTCACTCTGTATATAGATGTACTCTACAACCATGCTACGTCACTCTGTATATAGATGTACTCTACAACCATGCTACGTCACTCTGTATATAGATGTACACTACAACCATGCTACGTCACTCTGTATATAGATGTACTCTACAACCATGCTACGTCACTCTGTATATAGATGTACACTACAACCATGCTACGTCACTCTGTATATAGATGTACTCTACAACCATGCTACGTCACTCTGTATATAGATGTACACTACAACCATGCTACGTCACTCTGTATATAGATGTACTCTACAACCATGCTACGTCACTATGTATATAGATGTACACTACAACCATGCTACGTCACTCTGTATATAGATGTACTCTACAACCATGCTACGTCACTCTGTATATAGATGTACTCTACAACCATGCTACGTCACTCTGTATATAGATGTACACTACAACCATGCTACGTCACTCTGTATATAGATGTACACTACAACCATGCTACGTCACTCTGTATATAGATGTACTCTACAACCATAGTACGTCACTCTGTATATAGATGTACTCTACAACCATGCTACGTCACTCTGTATATAGATGTACTCTACAACCATGCTACGTCACTCTGTATATAGATGTACTATACAACCATGCTACGTCACTCTGTATATAGATGTACTCTACAACCATGCTACGTCACTCTGTATATAGATGTACACTACAACCATGCTACGTCACTCTGTATATAGATGTACTCTACAACCATGCTACGTCACTCTGTATATAGATGTACTCTACAACCATGCTACGTCACTCTGTATATAGATGTACACTACAACCATGCTACGTCACTCTGTATATAGATGTACTCTACAACCATGCTACGTCACTCTGTATATAGATGTACACTACAACCATGCTACGTCACTCTGTATATAGATGTACTCTACAACCATGTTACGTCACTCTGTATATAGATGTACTCTACAACCATGCTACGTCACTCTGTATATAGATGTACTCTACAACCATGCTACGTCACTCTGTATATAGATGTACTCTACAACCATGCTACGTCACTCTGTATATATATGTACACTACAACCATGCTACGTACGTTACTTTTCTTACATCTTTCCCAAACCCACAGATACACGAGTCCGATACAGGTATTTTCTACCCGCGCCGATTTACCGTTAGCACCGATAATACTTAGATCTATAGCGGACTCGTGTTTTGCTGGTCAACGTACATTTTAAGAAAAGTAAGAATGTAGTGTTACATAGAATATGTTTGCATGAAGGTAGTAACATGTCAGTTTTCTCAAAATTATTGTTTGATGAAAAATGAGACTAATCTACCTTTAAAATCATACAAAAGTTGATATTGGACCAATCTCCATCACATTAAAGATTCAATTCCAACGTAGAAAAACATGTACTTGATTTCCAACGTTCAAACAATTCACTACAGCTTTACGTTGTATATTCACTTCTGGATAACTTGAATAGAGTCGATGAACGGAACGTTGTTATTATTTGGTATGTCTTACAGAACAAGAACTGGTTGAATTAATAACTTTATTTGTACAATTTCTGCATATAATACACCACAAACAATATTATAATACAATGTAATTCATTATTCATCATGGGATGATGGCACAAATGTATATATGAACACACGAGTTCTCTCCCCTTTTCCCTACTAGAGTTCTCTCCCTTTTTCCCTACTAGAGTGTCCTCCCTTTATCCCTACACGAGTTCTCTCCCTTTATCCCTACTAGAGTTCCCTCCCTTTATCCCTACACAAGTTCTCTCCCTTTATCCCTACTAGAGTTCCCTCCCTTTATCCCTACACGAGTTCTCTCCCTTTTTCCCTACTAGAGTGCCCTCCCTTTATCCTACACGAGTTCTCTCCCTTTATCCCTACTATAGTTCTCTCCCTTTATCCCTACACGAGTTCTCTCCCTTTATCCCTACTAGAGTTCCCTCCCTTTATCCCTTCTAGAGTTCTCTCCTTAACCCTTCTATAGTATAGAAAGAGAGAGAACTCATGAAATATCCAGTGTATATATAACACGATTGGAATTGAAGAGGACCATTGCCTTGATTTAAACATGTTACAACTCGTCTCCATTTCTAAAATACATATAATTATACTAAACGCCATTAAAAACGCAACCAACAATTGAAGATTGTGCATATTGATAAAGTGGCATACATAGGCAAAATATTCTTTATTTCTCAAAGATAATTTCATAAAATTAATCAATAATGAAATAAAAAAAGAGTTTAATTAAGTTTTGAACAAGAATTAACACATCGATAACTGTAACACGCTTTGGACAGTTGGTAATACAAAATGACGCATTGTTAAAAAAGTTGCGTTTATAATGACGTCAAGTGTATATGCGAATATAATGACGTCCAAGTATATATGCGTATATAACCAATATATGACCATGTTTGTAGAAGTTACCTTTTATTGACAGTAAATGGAATTATTCGGAACTCCTCGTCTTGTACAGTAAAGAACAAGGTATTCCGAACGTTACAACAAACTCTCGTTTTGTACAGTAATGAACAAGGTATTCCGAACGTTACAACAAACTCTCGTTTTGTACAGTAATGAACAAGGTATTCCGAACGTTACAACAAACTCTGGTAAATGATTGGTCAATCTGTATCAGCAGAGGTCATGCTATATAATGAATTATCAAATTATAGGTACTATATCTAAATAACCCAGAACAGAAATATTCATTCTTCACGGACAATAAAATCACAGAATCACAGATTTGCATGACACATCCATTATTCTCTACCGTGCTATAGCCACAACCATAGTTGAATCATCAACAACAACAACAACAACAAAACAACAACAACATTATGTATTGTGTATATTTATAGAGTGACAAATATGTTCAAAGTTGTGATAGAATAGTTCAAAATAAACCATTATTTTTCTTTCAGTTCAATGTTTTGCTTAAAGGTACAAAGTCTTATTTATTTGCCAAAATATCATTAGTTATAAATATGAGATAACGGGTTGTATTATCTTCGTACAATCCTACATTGTCACTTTTCTTACAAGTTTCGCAAAACCATAAAATACAAGCGTCCGATAGTCGGTATTTTCTATCCTGACCTACGCACGGAGTTAAGAAACGTTACAAGTAGGTCTGTATGAAGGCATCAACTCGACAATTTCTCAAAAATATTATTTAGCATATTTTGATAGAAAATCAGACTATCTACCTTTAAGTTTAAACATATTTATTTTACATCGATTGTGAAACAAATATTATAATCAATCAACTCTCGATGACGGTCTCACAGGTTCCTAGCGAGTACTTCCGCCGGATATTGAGGCATTGTGAAGTTCTTGGTACAACCTCTCACAAACGCGGAGTTCGAACCCTCGTTCTGCAGATCTGGAGTGATGCTCTCTACACCTCGATCACTCCGCCCCACTGACAGATAGATTCATACACACAGTTTGAAACCTGTGTCACAGTAACTGTCGAACAATAGCACGTGATCATTTGGGGCGTTTTATGAATTACAGTAAAACTTCGAAACCTCGAACTGCCGTCGGACCAAGCAATTTGGTCGAGGCATCTATTGTTCGAGGCATCTACGGTACACGCGCGTATGTCCGTACTGACAGTCAAAGCGCAGAAAAAGGCCCATTAGGTACACAAATCACAATTCAATTTTTTTACCCTTGATCATTATTTTCCTCTACGAACAATCTTTTGAAATGAAGCTATGGTGCATAGTTTTCAGATATGGCGTTTTGAAAATACATCGTACTATGTGCATAGCTTGTCAGGTTTTATGGAAAGTATAACGTCGCAAAACACCCATACTTAATTTCAGCTATGTTTGAAATCATTTGACATGTTGAATGATTCATTGAAATACTTGATTGAGATTGATATATCCACCTTATGCAGTGAAATTATCAGAATATCAATACTAAGAAATAAAATATCTAATACATTTTCTGCACAGTGTAATTTTGCTGTCATTTCTACATCTATTGAAGAATGAACTGTAGGTCAAAATCTTAAGTTAATTATATTCAATGCTTTCATACAGTTTCAGTTAAACTAGAGGCGTCTATAGCGGTGCATATTCTGAAGAATCGAATTTTCTACAATGTCTATAACGACTAAACAAATAATAATGATAATTTCCAATATTTAACAAAGCATGTATTTTGCATATCGCATTGCAAAATAAATTTCCTTTCATGAAAGGAGCATAAATATGTTAGTCTCTTATAACGTATGATTTTGGGCTATACATTGAATTTTACATAAAGTTTACATAAATTTTGTAAAATATTGTAGCTTAAATTACTCTGCAAAGTCGAATAAAAGCATTCAGACATTATATTACATCGAGATAACGCAAACAACCTCTAGCGAACTTATTCAAATTACAGAAAGAATGTCTTGCCTACTGACATTCAATGGAGTAATCCTCTCCAGTCCAGAATCTCCGCTAATCCGAACTTTATAGTTTGTCCGAGGGGTGTTCGGATTAGGGAGTTTCCACTGTACATGTACAACTGGCAAGTATTTATCACGAAGTGCGAATAACATGTGTCGCCAATCTTACCCGTCAACAAACAATAGAATATTAAGCGGTCAATGAAAGGTGTGAATTATTGTATTGTTCGACCTATCTATGGTGAACAATGAATGAAATGATAGCTAGGGACCACAAATCCTGTTCGAGTGTTCGACCTATCTCTGTTCGAGTGATCTACTGTTAGATAATATGAAATAAGAAGGGGTTTCGCCGGGACGTAATAACCTGTTCGAGGTATCTACTGTGTTCGAGCCAAAACTTTTTGAGGTTTCGAAGTTTTACTGTATTTTATCTAAATACACGAAACAACTACAACAACAACTATGGAATGTTTTCACAAAAGCAATGATATTATAAAATCAGCGTCATGGTACATTTCACGACGTTCTACATATTCAATTTGTAGTTGGATGTACATTATAAAGCACACAGTTTGACTCAGTGTAATATAAACAATCTGTGTGCATTGTGTAATACAACAGTTTAACTCAGTGTAATATAAACAATATGTGTGCATTGTGTAATACAACAGTTTGACTCAGTGTAATATAAACAATCTGTGTGCATTGTGTAATACAACAGTTTGAATAAAACCATAAATATAAAATCACCACTAACATACGAAGTTAATGTTGTTTTCATGTACAGCAAGATACATTTACATACCAAACAACAATATACATGAGTTATACAGTAATATGTTGCTGGTGGGTAGATAACAGCATCAACATAATTATGTATGTATGTGTAGTAATATTATTTCGTCTTTGTATGTGTCGTGTGCTTCAATATAACAACGTTCTGATTATCGCAATACCTAACTTGGAAATGCCTACTGGGTTATATTAAATTGTATCAGGAATGTTGATTAATTCAATTATATAACATGTGATTTGGTGTTTAAAACTCATTATATCAACACATCATATTTAATTGACAGGGATTACAGATAAGATATTGAGAAAATGAGTGAAACTTGTCCGAAAACATGATTTTTACTTGATGAGAACATTTAATGAAGACTTGACAAAACATGGCAATACTACACATGTCCTATGTTGTTTGATACATCTGTTTATCAAACATATTTTCCTACATGCGTCTGTATGAACAATACATATACACAAAGTGAGTCTGCTTGCAATATGTGTATAGTACAGATCATTGGTTGCTGGTCAGACATGTACGTATTTCACATTTTGACGAATATATTTCACATTTTAAGTCTCACGTTTCCATAGTGATCTGTATGTAAATACGCACTGAACATGGTTTGCATACAAATCAATGTACTTAGCATAATGTGTCACCTGGTATAGTGGTGCATAGATAACTATCGTTTTCCGAAAGGAAACATTATATTGTTTCAAACAGTGAAACAATTGCTGTGCTATGAAACATTGTATATACATGTACATCGTCATAAAGGCATGATGAAGTCTGATATGCGTAGATTAATCATCAAACAGTCAAATAATCACCACATTGGTATAAACACAAAGAGGACACTGTTTGTACATCCGTGATTGGACATGTAATAAAATTAAACCTAACAATGCTAAGTGTAATTTGTAAACATCCCACAAAAAGTGTATGTGTGGTAAGTCATTCTTTCAAACTCGAGACATACTACAGGTTACACTACGCTATCAACAGACATAATCTACATCGTGGTTTTCAATCTCAGTTATATCTACCTTGGAACAATATATATGTGTATATATAGGTCCCAGTGTTATTTCCCTTTATCCTACCTAGAGTTCTCTCCCTTTGACACCATCTATAAATTTCTACATCTTGATGGGATAACGGGAAAGAACTCGTGACAATCTCCATTCTTCCGCCAGTAACTCACAACTTCCACAAATGTATCTGAGGTTGGGAACAGATAACTCATGCGTATTATGTAATGAGTTGCTCCCACCTAGCAACTGTTATATATCAACATAAGATCTATGTTGCTAGTGGCGAGGTTATATGGTGATTGTTCCAAACATTTCGAGTACACACCCCCACTTACACACCCCACACACACACCATCTGTACGAGATAATCTGAGTACATACACACCATCTGTGTGAGATAATCTGAGTAAACACACACACCATCTGTACGAGATAATCTGAGTACACACACACCATCTGTACGAGATAATCTGAGTACACACACACCATCTGTACGAGATAATCTGAGTACACACACACCATCTGTACGAGATAATCTGAGTACACACACACCATCTGTACGAGATAATCTGAGTACACACACACCATCTGTACGATATTATCACGAATGTGGTTAGTAAAGCAAAGTAGTTATTGAAAGCAAAGCATATTCAAAAATGTCAAACTTGTTTTGTTCCATAATCAACTTATATTGATTCATAAGAACCAAGTACTTGACTTTGTTTAATCTCCATTGCTAATGGTAACAATATCAGTGCCAACAGTCCCCCTGAAATGGAGATGAGGATATAAGACCAACCGAACGTGCAGTCCGGACAATGGAGTTCATTTCTTTTCTTGGCCGCGTAGACAATCACACCAGCGATACACAATACGCCTGAAATAAATTTATAAAACTTAAAATATTTTATTTCACAATGACGTAACCGATACAGCCCAGTGACGGTCATACAGAGAGCTGCAGAATCAGACAGGAGTCACTCCATCAAATATGTTAGTTTACAATGACGTAACCGATACAGCCCAGTGACGGTCAAACAGAGAGCTGCAGAATCAGACAAGAGTCACTCCATCAAATATGTTAGTTCACAATGACGTAACCGATACAGCCCAGTGACGGTCACACAGAGAGCTGCAGAATCAGACAGGAGTCACTCCATCAAATATGTTAGTTCACAATGACGTAACCGATACAGCCCAGTGACGGTCACACAGAGAGCTGCAGAATCAGACAGGAGTCACTATGTTAGTAACAGCTACATTGTTGTCAAAAGATGAGTTATAAAGTGGTTTGTTCTCATGACTCGAAAACCTGAGAAGTCGCTAAGGAATATTGCACTATCGTAGTTTCTACAACTGGTATATACATCCTTGAACCATCCATGGACAGAAAAATAAAAGCAATGCCCCACGTCGGTGATTTGGATTTCTTCATTCGTATCGTAACAAGTAATTTATAATTTTGAGTACACACGGTAAACAGTTGGCATGACAACAACAAAATGACTGAGGAATTAGCATAAGACACAACTTACCTGATATCAGCGTAAATAAAATGGCGAGACGAATTCTGGTTAGGTTTGTACGACCATCTTCTTTACGAATGTAGACGCTCATGAGGATCGAGTTAAACACAGAACCAAATATGGGAATAACGACAAGCACCCTAACTGCTTGCAACCAACTTCCGCCACCTGAATCATACAATATATAGTATCAATATAACCGTTCAAAATCAGTTTTACAACAGTTCGTCTATCTGGTTAGTACTATGGTAGGGTATGGTGTATGTGTGTAGGGTATGGTGTAGGCGTGTAGGGTATGGTGTATGTGTGTAGGGTATGGTGAAGGCGTGTAAGGTATGGTGTAGGTGTGTAGGGTATGGTGTATGTGTGTAGGGTATGGTGTAGGCGTGTAGGGTATGGTGTAGGTGTGTAGGGTATGGTGTAGGTGTGTAGGGTATGGTGTATGTGTGTAGGGTATGGTGTAGGTGTGTAGGGTATGGTGTAGGTGTGTAGGGTATGGTGTAGGTGTGTAGGGTATGGAGTAGGTGTGTAGGGTATGGTGTAGGTGTGTAGGGTATGGAGTAGGTGTGTAGGGTATGGTGTAGGTGTGTAGGGTATGGTGTAGGTGTGTAGGGTATGGTGTATGTGTGTAGGGTATGGTGTAGGTGTGTAGGGTATGGTGTAGGCGTGTAGGGTATGGTGTATGTGTGTAGGGTATGGTGTAGGCGTGTAGGGTATGGTGTATGTGTGTAGGGTATGGTGTAGGTGTGTAGGGTATGGTGTAGGCGTGTAGGGTATGGTGTAGGCGTGTAAGGTATGGTGTAGGTGTGTAGGGTATGGTGTATGTGTGTAGGGTATGGTGTAGGTGTGTAGGGTATGGTGTAGGTGTGTAGGGTATGGTGTAGGTGTGTAGGGTATGGAGTAGGTGTGTAGGGTATGGAGTAGGTGTGTAGGGTATGGTGTAGGTGTGTAGGGTATGTAGTAGGTGTGTAGGGTATGGTGTAGGTGTGTAGGGTATGGAGTAGGCGTGTAGGGTATGGTGTAGGCGTGTAGGGTATGGTGTAGGTGTGTAGGGTATGGAGTAGGTGTGTAGGGTATGGTGTAGGTGTGTAGGGTATGGTGTATGTGTGTAGGGTATGGTGTATGTGTGTAGGGTATGGTGTAGGTGTTTATGATATGGTGTAGGTGTGTAGGGTATGGTGTAGGTGTGTAGGGTATGGTGTAGGTGTTTATGATATGGTGTAGGTGTGTAGGGTATGGTGTATGTGTGTAGGGTATGGTGTAGGTGTATATGATATGGTGTAGGTGTGTAGGGTATGGTGTATGTGTGTAGGGTATGGTGTAGGCGTGTAGGGTATGGTGTAGGTGTATATGATATGGTGTAGGTGTGTAGGGTATGGTGTATGTGTGTAGGGTATGGTGTAGGCGTGTAGGGTATGGTGTAGGTGTGTAGGGTATGGTGTAGGTGTGTAGGGTATGGTGTATGTGTGTAGGGTATGGTGTATGTGTGTAGGGTATGGTGTAATCGTGTAGGGTATGGTGTAGGTGTGTAGGGTATGGTGTATGTGTGTAGGGTATGGTGTAGGTGTATATGATATGGTGTAGGCGTGTAGGGTATGGTGTAGGTGTGTAGGGTATGGTGTAGGTGTGTAGGGTATGGTGTAGGTGTGTAGGGTATGGTGTAGGTGTGTAGGGTATGGTGTAGGTGTGTAGGGTATGGTGTAGGTGTGTAGGGTATGGTGTAGGTGTATATGATATGGTGTAGGCGTGTAGGGTATGGTGTATGTGTGTAGGGTATGGTGTATGTGTGTAGGGTATGGTGTATGTGTGTAGGGTATGGTGTAGGTGTGTAGGGTATATGGCGTCCCATACATCTAGTTTCAAATATAATTTATGTAGAAATGGCATCCCTTACATTAAGGTTCAAGTAGAGTTTATGTTGATGAGGCGTCCCATACATTAAGGTTCAAATAGAGTTTATGTTGATGAGGCGTCCCATACATTAAGGTTCAAATAGAGTTTATATTGATGAGGCGTCCCATACATTAAGTTTCAAATATAATTTATGTTGATGCATCCCATACATTAAGGTTCAAATAGAGTTTATGTTGATGAGGCGTCGCATACATCGAGGTTCAAATAGAGTTGTTGATGAGGCGTTCCATACATTAAGGTTCAAATAGAGTTTATGTTGATGAGGCGTCCCATACATTAAGGTTCAGATTAAATGACATTAAAGAACACCAATACAATCAACGAAAGGTTAATAAACTGATATTGAAAATATTATAAAAAAATATTACAAATCACTGTAATTGACAGATGCGACTGAAAATGTGTAGTTTTGAACTCTAGCTGATTATATTGGATTGAAATGTTACGTCACAAACCTTTCTGCCACAGTCCCACGTGTAATCCGTGTTCAAGGGACCAGTATTTCGTGGCGGTTCCAATTATCAGAAAAATACTCGCTATGAGCGTAAATAATAAAGACAATTTCGCGAAAGATTTCATCATCATGGAATATACGGAACAGTCACAGATCACAATGTCGACTACCACACTATATACGGAACAGTCACAGATCACAATGTCGACTACCACACTATATACGTGATATATGCAACAGCTAACAGCCACAACAGTGTTGTTTAAACTTTTGCTTGCAGTATACAATCAGATATCAGTAAACTATATTTCAGAATTAATTCACGTGTCTCTAGCATCAAATTACATTAGTGACCAGCCCGCGTATGCCACTTAGTCATTAGACGAACGTAGGAGTTTCCGTTTTTTGTGAGACACCAACAACCAGATAAGCATTAAATGCGTAGATCTACATTCACACTGTTTTCATATATTCGTGCATGTATTTACAGTACCTATATTTAGCTACAATATAAATCACTACATGTATATCCTTGATTAAGTTGCCAATTACACAAATTATAATCCAACTCGTAATATTGACCGGGCAATATCTCAAATAATCCACTGCCCCGCGTGCATTTGACGCGTATTGACGTCTGCTAAAGCAACGCAATGCAAATAAATACTATATTTTCACTTCCTCTTAATAACTTGTTTTTTCCCCCGGTGAAGGACGTTATTATACAGAGTGTTTACAATCGATACACACTGCGTAAATAGTGTGTGCGGCAGTTTGATATTGATGGTGTATTCAAAACTTGCGGGGGGGGGGGGGTTCTGATACTAAAACGGACTTCGGCTTCCTGTGTACTATAATTATGTTTATTTATTTGTTATAGAATATACAATTTCTCGCGGAGATGTCCGTGATTTTATGGATATAACAAGTTAATGGTCTTGCACGAAACAAGAGCTTTAAATATACATCAGGTATGATGACTCGGGAAACCAATGTCACTGTGTTTGTAATCAAACTTGTCTCTTATTTGATTGTGAATTTTTGGCATAGATGATTGCAGTGTTCAAAGATTATTTTATATCAGAAAATAAATCTAACTGACCGTGCGAATGTATATATTGATCACAGATACAGCCCAGTTAAGATTGTTATTTGTTATTAATAATCAGACATATTGTGTGCTTATACTAGCATAAAAACATAAAATCAGCATAAAGTCAGGATAAATGTTTGAAATGTAAGATGCACCGTCACCGATTGGCTTTTCAGTTGTCCGTTTTTAACCAGTACGGACAGAGTCCGTTTGAAGAATAAACTTTAAATACAGCTATCATTTTTCATAACGTAGTTAGTATAACAACACACCGTTGCGGGAAAATGGTGAAAAGTATTCGGATAACAGTGTCTTAATTTCTATGCATTGGAAAGGTAACTAAGCGATGACATGCTCCAATGTTGGCACATTTCATTTGATATTATATTAATACTTTGTTATGCCGCAATTTTTTCCACGCACCCCCTTTACGTCGTTTTATATGATCCGACATTTTAGTCTGTGTGACGCATTATGATGTTTGTCTAGATTACTCTCGACCGATGCAATCTTCGAACATGTACAGGCAGACAACATATCTTAAAACTAAGTCATTTTTGCAAATTAACTTTACACTTAATTTATAATTTAAACCACATTTCAGAATAAATTTCATTTCAACCCACTCACCGCCATTTTATATTTAATTTACATTTCTACAAATTCTGGTCAAAGGTATTATTTTGTAATTTATACTTGATACTGGCTTTATATTTCTGTGAGATATTTTGTTATTGCAAGCAGTATGTTTATCTAGTAGGTTTGTGAAAGTTGAACCAGGTGTGATCTAAAATGACAATATAAGTGAAGGGGTTAAACAAACCCACACATATCACAGCACTAATACCGATATCAATGTTACACAAGGTTACTTATGACACTCCTCTCAGTTACACAAGGCTGCATGTGACACTCCTCTCAGTTACACAAGGCTGCATGTGACACTCCTCTCAGTTACACAAGGCTGCATGTGACACTCCTCTCAGTTACACAAGGCTACTTGTGACACTCCTCTCAGTTACACAAGGCTGCATGTGACACTCCTCTCAGTTACACAAGGCTGCATGTGACACTCCTCTCAGTCACACAAGGCTACATGTGACACTCCTCTCAGTTACACACAGCTGCATGTGACACTCTGCTCAGTTACACAAGGCTACATGTGACACTCCTCTCAGTTACACAAGGCTACATGTGGCACTCCTCTCAGTTACACAAGGCTACATGTGACACTCCTCTCAGTTACACAAGGCTACTTGTGACACTCCTCTCAGTTACACAAGGCTACACATTTCACTCCTCTTGGCGTCCGGCATGTTGTCGGATCAATAACTAAAGCATTCATTGTCCAATCTTCACTAGACATGGTCAGAATGTATATCAGCATAATGTCTATGACAAGTTTGATAACCAGCCATATCGCACTTGTCACTCCAGAATTATGCCCTTTAATTAGAGAAATTACCTAAAATTGGTCTTGTCTGATCAGTAACTTAAGAATTCTTTGTCCAGTTTTCCCCAGACGTGGTCAGAGAGCAATTTTTATTCTTATTAAATACATTGCATAAATTCCGAGGTACTTAGGTTGATTTTATGTAAATGGATCAAGTCAGGTTCAAACCTAGGTCACTAAAGTTGGAGTCATAGGAGAGGAGTCATTCTTAATCTTATACTAGCAACTGCAGATCATTTTCCTAACTTTTCCTAATTATGATACTTTAAACATAAAGAGAAAGAGCTTGAAATAAGCTGCACAGAACAGTTTAAATTTTGAAAATAGCTTTATTCTTTCATAAGTTATTACAATTTGAATATTGTAAATTTCGAAGATTTCGCGGAACTTCTCTTATAATATTTATTATCAAAAATATTAAGCGTTCGCGGAACCGATTTTAGCAAATATTTCAATCGAAAGTACATATTTCAGTCATTTCTTATGATAACTTAATAAAATTTTCCAGTTCTATGTAATTTTTCCTGCTCTTTCTGATTATGGTGCTTATTTTAATGTATCTCCTTTATATCTGGTTGTATTGAATGCTAAAAGCATAGAAATGAGAACACCATCTGATAATTTTTTTACATTTTTTCTTAAGACATTTCATTCTTGTGAAAAACAAACAGTTACATGCATATATACATACGGCTAAAACACGGTATTGGTGCTGAAAGTAGTCTCACTTACTCAAAAAATTGAATTCTTAGATACCATATTTCTTTGGAGTTAATTACAAAGTTTAGGGTATCCCCTACACAAATCAAGTTTAGTTTTTCGTGAACATGCATTCATCGTTTTTTTATCCACCATTTTCATCCTATGGTATAACAAAAGTTACAGACACTACACTAGGTGTATAACATACAAGAAAAACAAAAAGAAACTTCAAAACTTTAATTATTTTCACTGTAACATCAATAACAGGATATCAACATTGAAAGTAAATAACTTAACTGAAAGTGATAAACATCTTAACAAAAAATTTCAGAACATTAATGAAGCAGGTATCAGACAAAAAAAGAACAAAGCAAGAAACATTTGTTTAACTTTCATAAAAGACCCACCAGAAGGTTAACTAGGCATTTATCTAACACCGAGAACAATATTTAAACAAACAAAATCATCAATACTGGCCTAAAGAATCACAAATTTTCATAATAGGTAGAATTACAATACACATACATTTGGTTACAGACACTACCAAAATGTAACATTTCAATGCAGTTGCAGAAACAATTTAAATCATGACAAAATTCAATACAAAAGCAAGTCAACATCAAAACATTGACTAGAATATTATAACAAATGAGTGTTGATTAGTTAGAATTATAGTGCAAACGCATTTTAACAAGTATATGTCCAAACTTCACATTCAAATTATGAAAATGTGAACAGAATAGTCAAGTTTAAAATAGAACAGTGTTGGAAAACTGTAAAATATTTAATGTAAATGATTGTAGATTAAATCATAGTCATTGAAATAAGTTCTGACCCAAAATGCCTACTCATACAGAGGCATATTAGTGATCCCGCATTTGGTTACAGACACTACATGGATATCATGTCGGGTAAAAATGCTCGTTTTTTTTTTCAGATGAGCTTAATTCTTATACTAGAGTATATTCACTTAAAATAGAAATGTTTATGATTTTGTTCAAGATCAGCTTTAAGCTTTAACATATCATTTGTCCTGAATCTGAAATGACCCCTTTCATTGACTATTTCTGGAGCTTGTACACTACACAAGATTACATCCAACGGTTCCTGTGAACAATCTTCTCTATCAGGCCAGATGTACACTTTGCCTGACTTTCTCATGTAATGTATTTCAATCTGATATCTGTGTCAAAGACGTCAATTACTTCTGCCAAGTACACACAGAGAGGTCCCTTCTTTGGCTTTAGCCCAACGGCTACAAAGTCACCAGGGTTGTATTTTTGGGATTCTGTTGGTTTCTCTCTCTCAGTTGGTACTTCGTTGTGAACGTTACTCTTCTTTGCTGTAGTGTTGTGCCTTTCTGTTGACTTTCTTTTCTTAGGAAGCTTTTCTATTGTTGCTATGTTCTGTTCCTTTTGCTTGCTTGTCTGTTTTCTTTTCTTAGGAAGCTTTTCTAGTGTTGCTATGTTCTGTTCCTTTTGCTTGCTTGTCTGTTTTCTTTTCTGATTTGAATTGTCATTGATGACTGCTAACTTCCGCATCTCCCAGGCATTAACATGTTTGCTGAAGTTGCATACTCCACTACCTTCCATGCATTGCTCACAATAGCAGCTTAGGTTTCTTGTGCTCAGTTCATAATCCTTGCCTACTGACTTTACAGCATGTAATTTTCTTGTACCTACAAGTGTCTGCACATCTGTTTCATCTCTATTCCTTTTTGCTCCTGTAACAAGGATGAATTCCCTTAGGCCAAAATAAAAAGATTGTATGCCCAAACGCGACCGACCCCAAAAAAACCCGCCGACTCAAATTCTTTTTTTGCCGTTTTTTGGAAGATTTTTTTTTTTCGGATATTTTTCGTGTCCGCTCCGTCATCGTATGAAACTTAATGTTGTCGTCTTTGCGTTTGAAAGTAACTGTGAAAAGAAAGCGTGTAGGAGACGCAGTAAATCGATATTCGATGTTCTCGGTTTTTATCGGGTGGGACTGAAATCCGGGATCCTCCGGGATCGCTTTTTAAAAATTGTTCGAGTGGAACATATGTTAACTGTAGGGGTGTGAACGAATTGGTTTGAACAATAAACAATTTAAGTTTGTCAAATAAATATAATTTGGCAGGGGTTCCATTTGACCCGGGACTACGGGTTTTGACCCGGGTGTTTTCAAAAAGACGCCGAAATGACCCGTAGTAATTTCAGTCTGTGCATCAGCGTGACCCGGGGCAATTTTAATATATTGACTTCCGTGCGTCATCAATTTCAATCCTATGAAGTCATAACACAGAATGGCATTTCTATCACAGCAAGACGTCGGAACAGCAGACATTCTAATTGTATAAACAGTATATTCAGTATCGATCGATAACATAAAAACAGGCTGTCAAAATTTAAGCTCCGCCTTCCGCACCATATATGTAAAGCGACATTTGATGGTTGACCAATGAGCGCTACGCTGTGTTAAGGATATCATTTATGTGAGTATTTGTAACCATGTATGCACGCGTGTTGATGACAATACAGGTAACGAGTAAAGTCTGTCATAAATCGATAAACCAAAGCGACCTGTCAAAGGTGTGAACGGTAGTACAAACGTTTTGGTAGTTTTAATTGGAGACAGAAAACTGTTGTCTTTCATCGTAGACACGAGTAGAAAATTTATTTGTTCTCAAGGGCCCTTCTTACGCATATATAAAATTAAAACTGCGAAAAATACATGGTAACATTTAATTAGTCTGTCATAGATCGATAAAACAAAGCGATCCGTGAAATGTGTGAACGGACGTTCGAAAGTTTTGTTGTTACAACAGTTATAATTGGAGACGGTCGTCTTTCATCGTAGACACGTGTAGAATTATTTTTGTTATCAATGGCCTTTCTCACGCATATATAAAACTGTGAAAAATACCCGGTAAGTAACATTTAATTATTACGATCTATGCCCGTACTTCTTGAATTGAAATACAACACTTAATGTTCGTTCTTCGGAGGATAAAGTTGAATTAACGATTGTACAATGCAAACTAGCCTGCGTAGTGGATGAACGGGGATATCCATGCTTTCGTTTTCGGGTCTAGTATACGATAAAATCCGTACCGTACGGTCTATGATGTCGCCCGCTCCGTCTTTTACGAGAAATGAATATTATAATAGTCAATTCAGATCAGTTTTATAAATGCTGTTCGTTGTGTACCCACCGTTATTGTTTATATTGTACCTGTTCTATATTTTTATGGATATGGTTATGCAAAAATCAATATTTTTTTAATGATGACCTTACATGTATATTTTATTAACAGACTTGGTACATACATGCTGTTGGTTGCATAGCACATATAAATAGCACAGACAATCAGTATATACAAAACATGTTGAGCATTCGATCCATAAACATCGTAAAAATGGATGACCCCTGAAGTTTTGAAAATGACCCTCCAAATTTCAGGCCCAAGGGTCAGTGACCCTTGACTTTTGGAGACTAGTGGAACCCCTGTTTGGATGCTTTTTATATTGTTAATGGGATGTTATTTTAAGATTGTAACAGATGTTAATTGAAAGGCTGTGAACGATGAACAATTTTAAGTTTGCGAAATGAATATTTTTAGTTATTTTTGTGTGTGCATTGTTTTAGCAATAAAGATTTTAACTGGTTTATATTGATAAAAACTTATGCTTTAGTTTAAGTTATGCAGACTCTGTTTAGTACTTAAATTGCATCAGGGCTAGTACATCTAGTATCATATTAGAAATCCTGATAAAAAAAAAGAATTTGCCTACCTACCTACCCACACTCAGTCATCATGGGTCGGGTTTGGGCAAACTGAAATATTTTTAATTGTGGCCTTATTGAAACTGTGTTTGCTTCTTTATCTGTTTTTTTCCATTTTCAGTTTCTGTGTACAGAAATCATACACGTCTTCTGCACAACCAATCACCTTTCTATTGCTGATTACAGCTCTGTAGCAGACATTTTTTACAGTTGCACCTAGACCATCACACACATTCTTTCTGTGAGATGTTTCAAAAAAGTTTCGTGTTACTGTTGGCTTTTTCCTCAGACTTATGTCTGCGAAGGCTTTCTTCCCCTTATATTGTGCTGCGCATCCATCTGTCCACTCATGAATCTCATCTATTCTCACACCTTTCTTCTCCAGAATTTCTATGGCCTTGTTTTCAAAAGTAATTGCTAGGTCAGCATCATGCTTTGTTTCTTCACTTATGCCAATAATGGCATGTTTCACCTTAAATTCTTTTTCTTCCTGCTTTTCCCTGTAGTAACACATGATGGGATGTATCGTTACTTGGTTCCGGTCGAAGAACCCTGATTGTACTTCACTTTGAAAGACACACCCATAATTTTCACTAAAGTCCATGACCATAGCAATAGAACCCTCACTGATTTTGTCAACACAAATTCCCATCTGCTGTTGTTGCCATGTGGCCCTGAAGATGTGCTCTGGATATTTTTGCATATCTTTCTCTAAACATGTAATGAATGTTTCAATGTCTGCTTCTTTAGGCACACAGGAGACACAACGTTTGATTTTGTCATCTTTTGCAATTTCCACACTTTCCCATTGATGCCATGACACCACTCCATCACTACATTTTTCAACCAATGGCTTTAGGTAATTTCGTAGACATTTCACTCCACAATGTGGGCATTCTCTTCTTAAACATTGTATGGCTGGACTGGTCTCATACTTACAAAATGAAGCATCACTCATGCTTTTCTTTTCTGTTGAAATGTCATCCAAATTGTATTTTTCTTTCACCACCTTCTTCATGTTTGTTAATGCCTCTATTTTCAGGGCCACATTGCAGCATATTTGGCATAAGCATGATCTCCTGCTTGTTTCGGAAACTTTCTTAACATTCACTGGTTTCAATTTTGAAAATGAAGTTAGTCCTATTTTGTGAGCAGGATTTCTTGACTTGTACTCTTTGTAGGCTTCTTCTAGTGTCATGGTCATAACATGTTTTTGAAGTATTTCTTTCTGACCTTCAATTTTAACTTTCACAGTTTCACGTTTGTTTGGCACCTCTCTACTGATTTCTGGGCTCAGAAAAAAACTCTTCACAGAATCCTTTATGCAAGAGTCAAGTGCATCCCTTCTTCTTTTTCTTTGTTTCTTTTCCCACCATGTAGATCTGGGTTTTCGAGCTTTAACTGATACTTTGAAATACTTGTTTAATCTGTGCCTTTTATATTTCTTTAATACTGAGTCACAGATAATGTTGTATGCATGTTTCTTTTCACCCTTTTTCCTTGTTTTCACTTCTGAAATGCTCTCTGTCACAGATTGTAAAACTGTATCTGTCATTTCAAGTTTCTTTCTGCAATCTGGTGTCATAATTATATTTTTCTTACTGAGAACTTTTGATGTTGATGGAGATTCAATAAGTTTACTAATGATCACAGCTTTACTCCTTGGTGTTTGAGGTAATACTTCTTTAACTTTTGTTAATTGTCTATACAAAGTTGCTTTAGGTAACACTTTAGGCGATTCTTCAGGTGACTCAGCGTTTCTCTTTTCATCATTATCTGAAATACTTAATTCTTGTTGTGTACTGTCCTTCATCTTGATGCGCATTCTCCATGCTTTGGTTCTTTTCACAGCTTCTTTCTTTTTCTGATTTATTTCAGCAATTTTGGGACCTGGTAATGAAAGGCCTGCTTTTTCTTTCTTTTTCTGACGATACTTTTTCATCTCTTCACGCTTTTTCTTTTTCAATTCTTGTTGAATGTTTGGGTCCGATAGCGCTTGCTGCCTTTTTCGTAGTCTTGCGTCCTTTCTCCTTTCTCTATCAGCCCTTTTCAGCTCCTTATATTTTGCTTTGTTCTCTCTCTGCTTTTTCCTCCATGCTTGTACTTTAAGCCTAGTCTTCTCCCTTCTATCTTTTACCTTCTGCTCATCTTTGCAGGATTTATCTTTGCTTCCTGAAAAAGAAACAACTTTATTTTGATTTCTTCAAACTCTTGTGATATTCATTTATGTATGAGAATGCAAATTTGGAGAGTTTAAAGCATATTGCTCATGAGTCTGCATTGATGCATTCATGAGCAAACAAACTGAAAAACCAGCAGTTTCTTAAAACAAAGTGTCTGATAAAGAAAGAGATAACTTCAAACTGTGTTTTTGGTCAATACTTGAGCTTTTAAAATGGTTTTACAAGCTCTTTAATATCATAAACAAGAGTCAGTTTAATGCATAGGCCATGTAGTGTCTGTAACCATTTGACCATAAGAACAAACTATCCTATATTTTGTCAGACCTCATTAAATTCTCCGAATTTTCTTGTTTGTATTTACTGGTCTCATGCTAGTTATATTGCAAAAAACTCTATTTCCATTGTGTATTTAAAGAGATCATTGAAAATTGTTCTAGTTGTTAGAAATCTATGATATAAAAACCATTTATCTACATTAACATTTAAAATTTCAGCCAGAAATGTCTCAATATTATGCCTTATACAGTAATATTGTAAAAGGAAACACACTATCTTTTCATTTCATACACATGTGAGGGAAAAGGTCATAGACTAACAATAAGGGGATATTGGTTACAGACACTACAAATTACAGTGTAGCATTGTCCAAACAATAGAAACATACCTGAGTCATCACCAGATGTTTGTTCTTGTCTTCTCCCCATATCTTAGGGTTGTACCATGGTAAGGAACACACAAAATAAATAGGTGAATTCTTCTAGGATAAAAAAACCAGGTTACATTGTTCTTCAGTGAATTGTTCATAAAACAATGCCACAAGTATGATGCAATATTTCATTGCAAGAGTTCTTGCATCACATTTTTGCACTTGACTCAATAGTTCAATGTATGGTGCAACATTGCACCATAAAAGAAGGAACTTTCTCTAGAGTAAAACAAAATATTAGTGACAAAAAGAACAGTGATTTTTTTCTTTCATTTCTATACCTTTTTGTGTAGTGTCTGTAACCTTTTCATAGTAGTAATTTTCAATGATGTTAATTCAAGTGAGACTGCATAACGCTAAAAAATTGCCATTTTTGGAGCATGTTTCAATGCATATCTCAAGAATGGGTGATACTAGCCTCTTGAAATTTTCAGAAAAGTGAGATAGGTAACTGCAAGGCTAGTCAATCTTTAAAATTAGTTCCTATCTTGTATATTTTTTCTGTGCCATTGATATAACATGAAAAAAACCTGATCAGCACCAATACCGTGTTTTAGCCGTCACATAAAAAACATATCACATTAACATACTCTTTAGCCTCTTGTCTTGTTCAGTCTGCACTAGATTTTTCAAAGCATTTAGTTTTTTTTGTTCTTTTGACATTTCATACTGAAGCTGATTGAACTCTTTTTTATTTCTTCTCATATTCACAGTTACATCTGACGACACTTTCACTGAATCAGATTGTGGGCCATCTCTGTCTCATTACGGGGAAGGGGATTTGTTTGTTTTGTTGATGGCACATTTTGTACTTCTGTCTTCTGCACTAGAATTGATGCACTGGGGGGAGTAATATGAGTCACTATCTCGGGGGGAGTAATATGAGTCGCTATCTCGAGGGGAGTAATATGAGTCACTATCTCGGGGGGAGTAATAGGAGTCAATATCTCGGGGGGAGTAATACGAGTCACTATCTCGGGGAGAGTAATATGAGTCACTATCTCGGGAGGAGTAATATGAGTCACTATCTCTATCTGGCAAATGGAACCTTTGTGATCAAGCATGTTTACATTTGCCTGAGATGAATTGTCGGCTATGAAGAACCCTTGTTGAAATTCACCCAAATTGTTATACATGTTTCTTTTTTTTCTTGAATTTTTTCTCGGTTTCCACATTTCTGCTGATCTTTTTTTCTAGGGATTTTAAGTTTAATTGAAAACATTTTGGAGAGACTGATTGAAGCCAAAGTCCAACTGTTCTATTTGGCAATTTGTTTTTCACCGCAAAGTGGAAGAGTTCAAGAATTAGTCCATTATTTGGAAGTTTATTACTTTCACATAAAATCTTTGTTTTTAATAAGTCATTTGATGTGATATTCAGCTCCTTGCAATAAGGTCCTGGATATTCAGAGTCTGACAACATTTTGAATAGGTCTGTGGTGCATAGCTTCAAATGCAATTTAATTCCAGGATCAGCACCATTTCTGTTGAAAATAAAAAACATAGATATTTAAAAGTCTATATTGTAAAGTTTTTTGTTAAACATATCAAAAATGACTAAGCTCGCTGTAAAATTAAAGCGAAACAATGACTTAGCCGAAATATTGACTATCCGAAATGTGTACACTTTTAGCAGGTACTCGCAGACGAAGATCAGAAAAATGATTAAATGTACAAATGTTACCAACCCAATGATGTAAAAGGCTATTTATTTAAGACATATACATAACCAATACGATTATCATCAACAAAAAATAGGTAAATTAGATTTTTATAATGAAAAAAACGAGTGCTGAAATTTACATATTTCGATCAGCTGATAATCTAGGTCAATGGCATTTGGTATACACTTAATTTGTAAAGAAATTGCAAGTAAATCAATCAAAGTTTGGCATTATTCCTATTACTGTACTTTAAAAGAATGGATAGGGACCGATAAATACCTTCTTTGTATCGTAAATATCGAAATATTCAACTTTTTATCGAGTACATGTGATCACAGTAATTTTCAAAATGGCGGCTTGTGGTAAACAATCCCGTGACGCGTGAATTGTCCTGACCTCTGAACTTAAAATTTAAATGCGATCATCATTTCTGGGTGGATTTTAATAATTTATACATCATTTTAAAGGAAATAAAATACATTTTGAGAAGATATATGTCGCTTACCAATATTTCCAGTAGTTTGAAGTGGAAAAATAGCGAACTTTGGGCTTTTTTTACGCAACCAATTGTTTTCGTATTCACAAGCGACACATACCGGAGTGAAGCTTGTTCTATTTTCTGATTGGCTAGATCGGTTTCTTTTGAATATATTACGAAACCGCGTGCGCATTTAAGTTTGTAAACAACACATTCAACAAAACCACGTCCGTTCTACTGACCCGCTCGGGGTTACCTGATCGTCCAATACACAACACGTTTAACTGTTCATATTGTTTATTGAGAAAATAAAGCTGTAATGATTTATACATCATTTTAAAGACAATTTTATAAGCTTTAAATTGATATAAACTTTAGCTGGGTTGATACGTGATTAATTTGGGAAAAAGGCCAAAAAGTCTACTAGCCTACATAAATCAGCTAAATTCCAATAGACTTGTGGGCTTATCTGCAGTTGCTACTTATACGCCCGTTTGAAAAACACAAGGAAGCAGGCAGCTTTCAGGATATGATTTGGTGTATAACTGTTCAACTGATACTGGGGGCGGGCTGGCGGCGTCCACATGGTTGCCGCTCTCTAAGTCAAAGGGTTTTCATCTGATCTTTACCAAACTTGGTGAAAATGTTTGTGGGCATAATATCTCGGCCAAGTTCAATAACCAGCCACATTGCCCAGGCACTTCGGAATTATGGCCCTTGAATTATCAAAAATTAGCCAAATTAGCCTTGTCCGCTCTCTAAGTCAAAGAGTTTACGTTCGATCTTTACCAAACTTGGTGAAAATGTTTGTTGGCATAATATTTCGACCAAGTTAGATAATCAGCTATATCGCACAATTCACTTGGGAGTTGTCACCCTTTGATTTAAGAAATTACCTAAAATTTGTCTTGTTTTAAATCTGAGCTCTGACTTATGACGGGTGTATTTTGTGACAGTTTGCCACTCTTGTTTGCACTGCTTTATTTTATACTCTAGTGACAAAACTTTTATAACAGGCGTATTTTAGTGACAAAACTTTATAACAGGCGTATTTTAGTGACAAAACTTTATAACAGGCGTATTCTAGTGACAAAACTTTATAACAGGCGTATTTTAGTGACAAAACTTTATAACAGGCGTATTCTAGTGACAAAACTTTATAACAGGCGTATTCTAGTGACAAAACTTTATAACAGGCATATTTTAGTGACAAAACTTTTATAACAGGCGTATTTTAGTGACAAAACTTTTATAACAGGTGTATTTTAGTGACAAAACTTTTATAACAGGCGTATTCTAGTGACAAAACTTTTATAACAGGCGTATTCTAGTGACAAAACTTTTATAACAGGCGTATTTTGCGATGTTATGCATTCTTGTTTTAATATGTTGATGTAAAATACGTAGCATCCGACCCTGTGTGCATGCTGTATTGTTAAATTTGGAACCATGCAACAGCTTAATTCTGCAGATATAGGTTAATGCAGATATGTTTATTTCTACTAGGTTCATGTTGTTATATTGTTGTAGGTAACATGTGATTGATTGAACAATGGCTACAAGAAAGACTTCTCGTCTTACCTCCAAGAGGAAGAATTTATCTGATGCTGAGGATTCTGACGCTAACAGTAAAGTAGAGAAAAAGATTCGAAGCTGTCCGAGATCAGGATGTCCATCAACTATGCCGATATGTTTTGCACGAGCGGCATCAAGGTGAGATATCAATGTCAACAGTATTTACCAGAATGTGTTAGAAACAAAACAAAAACTGATCAGGGTTCTCACTAGGATTTAAAAACAGGAGTTTGGTTTTTGGAAAAAAGTTGCAATCCTTCAATGCAAGATCAAGGACATTTTGGCAGAAACAGAAGTCTCAGGAAAAAATAGGAGTCCATAAAGCACAAATAGGAGTCGAGTATGAACCTTGACTATTGTAATGAATTAGGAGTCGAGTATGAACCTTGACTATTGTAATGAATAAGGAGTCGAGTATGAACCTTGACTATTGTAATGAATTAGGAGTCGAGTATGAACCTTGACTATTGTAATGAATTAGGAGTCGAGTATGAACCTTGACTATTGTAATGAATAAGGAGTCGAGTATGAACCTTGACTACTGTAATGAATTAGGAGTCGAGTATGAACCTTGACTATTGTAATGAATTAGGAGTCTAGTATGAACCTTGACTATTGTAATGAATTAGGAGTCGAGTATGAACCTTGACTACTGTAATGAATTAGGAGTCGAGTATGAACCTTGACTAATGTAATGAATTAGGAGTCGAGTATGAACCTAGACTATTGTAATGAATTAGGAGACGAGTATGAACCTTGACTATTGTAATGAATTAGGAGTCGAGTATGAACCTTGACTATTGTAATGAATTGGGAGACGAGTATGAACCTTGACTACTGTAATGAATTAGGAGTCGAGTATGAACCTTGACTACTGTAATGAATTAGGAGTCGAGTATGAACCTTGACTACTGTAATGAATTAGGAGTCAAGTATGAACCTTGACTATTGTAATGAATTAGGAGTCGAGTATGAACCTTGACTACTGTAATGAATTAGGAGTCAAGTATGAACCTTGACTACTGTAATGAATTAGGAGTCGAGTATGAACCTTGACTATTGTAATGAATTAGGAGTCGAGTATGAACCTTGACTATTGTAATGAATTAGGAGTCGAGTATGAACCTTGACTATTGTAATGAATTAGGAGTCGAGTATGAACCTTGACTATTGTAATGAATTAGGAGTCGAGTATGAACCTTGACTACTGTAATGAATTAGGAGTCGAGTATGAACCTTGACTATTGTAATGAATTAGGAGTCTAGTATGAACCTCGACTATTGTAATGAATTAGGAGTCGAGTATGAACCTTGACTATTGTAATGAATTAGGAGTCGAGTATTAACCTTGACTACTGTAATGAATTAAGAGCAGGCAAGAAGCTTTTCATTTTTGCGTAATTTTGATGAGATGAAAAACTATTATAAACCCAGCATCTAACAGAAAAACAGTAAGACTTTGATGTTGTTATAAACATGTTCTAAATGAGTTGTTGGATCATATTTGTTCTCTTCTTGTCTCTCTTTTTAATTTCTGTTTTCATGTTTGCGCTTGAAAGCAGTAGAACTGACTGTTTTTTGTATATTTTGTCATTGAAATTTATTACTATTTTATAATTGTGCCTTTTTATGTCCATTTTTGAAAAAAGACCCTGGAAAATTTACGTTGTAAAATTTGCCAATTTGGGAAGAAATTTAATCGCTTCAGCTCCAATTTTGGGATTTTTTATCGTTAGAAGAACAGGCTTTTTTATCTATGTTTTATATGAAACAAACATTCTAGTCTACATTTCTTATATCAACTGTAAAAAAAGACACACAATGTTCACAAACATTTATGATATGAGGGACAATAATGGCTAGATTAAATCAAAGAGCGTGAGTACATGCCCATTCTTTATGTTGTTATTTTACTTAGCATGTAACTACATAACCTGAAAATGTCAAAATGTGAAATAAGTTATGTAGGGTCGTATTTATAGGGCTATCCAACAGCCAATTTTCAGAAAAGTTCGTCTTCAAAATGTTAAATAAACCAATTGATTCGGAATTTAAACAAACTTTACAAAGCGCACTCCATTGATGTATTTGATCAGTGCGATGTTCATTGCCAGCATAAATAAGTTGAAGAAACCATCGGACTAACAGAGAGAGTTTTGACAGAGGGGCACTCGACGCCACCTGAAACATGGAATCATCGTTTTCAATCCCTTAAAAACTTTCTTTCTAATTTTTACACAGTAATATTTACTTTTTTGCGACATTTTTGTTATGGTTCCCATTCATGATGAACATACACCTACGTAAACTGGCAGTCACTGGGAACCAAATGTTATTTATTGAAAATCAACAATGAAATCCGAAATTGTCCGAATGCATTTTTTCGATGTTTATTTAGCGGCTCTGCGGTAATTTACCAGATTTTTCGTAGGGGCTTCTGATTTGGATTTTTTCTGATTGGGGAAAAATACGTATATTTGGTAGAGCTTCAACGATTCAACTGTCAACCAATTCGATTCAATTTGATTTTTCCCCTTCGATTTCAATATTTTCGATTCGATTTTTTATATGTACATATACATGTAACAGCATTCTCATTCATCTTAATATAAAGGCTTTTGCATTAATTTCAGGCCAATTCAAACTAAGAGTTTTGCAAATAAAAATTAATACACTAAAGAAACAACTTTACTTCCAGTAAATAACGTAGCAACAGGGGAAGCCACTACGACGTGACTATCGAAAATACCTGGGTATGAATCGTGAATCGAATTGTGAGGTCTGTAGTCGAATTTCGATGCATCGAATCGTTGAAGCTCTTATATTTGGCTTTGGGAATGGGTCCGATAGTCGCACCTATGGGAACTGAAGAAAAAAGCCTGTTGATGTACACATATTGTTTAACTGGCACAGGAGCATAAATTACACTGATCAGAGCATCGGTCCAACATAAATATATTGTGTTTGGTGATGTTGTAATGTTTGCTTGTGCAGCTACAAAATGCAACAACAGTTGGGTATATTTACGGGGTTTATATTTTCAGTTGTTGTGGTAACGGCTACACGTCCAGGTGGTATCATGTAACTGCAGGAGAACATTTCTGTAATGAATGCTTTGAACATTTCTACAGAAGGTAAATATTTCAGGGTTTATTGTCAGCTGGTTTTATAAGGGCTGTAACAAGTATCCGAATATCCGAGCACTCGCGGTTCACAGCCCTAGCTTTTATCAGACAATCCACAGCCCTAGCTTTTATAAGACAATCCACAGCCCTAGCTTTTATCAGACAATCCACAGCCCTAGCTTTTATCAGACAATCCACAGCCCTAGCTTTTATCAGACAATTCACAGTCCTAGCTTTTATAAGACACTCCACAGCCCTAGCTTTTATCAGACAATTCACAGTCCTAGCTTTTATAAGACAATCCACAGCCCTAGCTTTTATAAGACAATCCACAGCCCTAGCTTTTATCAGACAATTCACAGTCCTAGCTTTTATAAGACACTCCACAGACCTAGCTTGTATCAGACAATCCACAGTCCTAGCTTTTATCAGACAATCCACAGCCCTAGCTTTTATAAGACAATCCACAGCCCTAGCTTTTATCAGACACTCCACAGCCCTAGCTTTTATAAGACAATCCACAGCCCTAGCTTTTATAAGACAATCCACAGCCCTAGTTTTTATCAGACAATCCACAGCCCTAGCTTTTATCAGACAATCCACAGACCTAGCTTTTATAAGACAATCCACAGTCCTAGCTTTTATAAGACAATTCACAGTCCTAGCTTTTATAAGACAATTCACAGTCCTAGCTTTTATAAGACAATTCACAGTCCTAGCTTTTATAAGACAATCCACAGCCCTAGCTTTTATAAGACAATCCACAGCCCTAGCTTTTATAAGACACTCCACAGCCCTAGCTTTTATAAGACAATTCACAGTCCTAGCTTTTATAAGACAATTCACAGTCCTAGCTTTTATAAGACACTCCACAGACCTAGCTTGTATCAGACAATCCACAGTCCTAGCTTTTATCAGACAATCCACAGCCCTAGCTTTTATAAGACAATCCACAGTCCTAGCTTTTATCAGACAATCCACAGCCCTAGCTTTTATCAGACAATCCACAGCCCTAGCTTTTATAAGACAATCCACAGACCTAGCTTTTATCAGACAATCCACAGCCCTAGCTTTTATCAGACAATCCACAGCCCTAGCTTTTATAAGACAATCCACAGACCTAGCTTTTATCAGACAATCCACAGCCCTAGCTTTTATAAGACAATCCACAGACCTAGCTTTTATCAGACAATCCACAGCCCTAGCTTTTATAAGACAATCCACAGTCCTAGCTTTTATCAGACAATTCACAGCCCTAGCTTTTATCAGACAATCCACAGCCCTAGCTTTTATAAGACAATCCACAGCCCTAGCTTGTATCAGACAATCCACAGCCCTAGCTTTTATAAGACAATCCACAGACCTAGCTTTTATCAGACAATCCACAGCCCTAGCTTTTATAAGACAATCCACAGTCCTAGCTTTTATCAGACAATTCACAGCCCTAGCTTTTATCAGACAATCCACAGCCCTAGCTTTTATAAGACACTCCACAGCCCTAGCTTTTATAAGACACTCCACAGCCCTAGCTTTTATAAGACACTCCACAGCCCTAGCTTTTATAAGACACTCCACAGCCCTAGCTTTTATAAGACACTCCACAGTCCTAGCTTTTATAAGACACTCCACAGCCCTAGCTTTTATAAGACACTCCACAGTCCTAGCTTTTATCAGACAATCCACAGCCCTAGCTTTTATCAGACAATCCACAGCCCTAGCTTTTATCAGACAATCCACAGCCCTAGCTTTTATCAGACAATCCACAGCCCTAGCTTTTATAAGACACTCCACAGCCCTAGCTTTTATAAGACACTCCACAGCCCTAGCTTTTATAAGACACTCCACAGCCCTAGCTTTTATAAGACACTCCACAGTCCTAGCTTTTATAAGACACTCCACAGCCCTAGCTTTTATAAGACACTCCACAGTCCTAGCTTTTATAAGACACTCCACAGCCCTAGCTTTTATAAGACAATCCACAGACCTAGCTTTTATAAGACACTCCACAGCCCTAGCTTTTATAAGACAATCCACAGCCCTAGCTTTTATCAGACAATCCACAGTCCTAGCTTTTATAAGACACTCCACAGCCCTAGCTTTTATCAGACAATCCACGGCCCTAGCTTTTATCAGACAATCCACGGCCCTAGCTTTTATCAGACAATCCACGGCCCTAGCTTTTATCAGACAATCCACGGCCCTAGCTTTTATCAGACAATCCACAGCCCTAGCTTTTATCAGATAATCCACAGCCCTAGCTTTTGTCAGACAATCCACGGCCCTAGCTTTTATCAGACAATCCACGGCCCTAGCTTTTATCAGACAATCCACGGCCCTAGCTTTTATAAGACAATCCACAGCCCTAGCTTTTATAAGACACTCCACAGCCCTAGCTTTTATCAGACAATCCACGGCCCTAGCTTTTATAAGACAATCCACAGCCCTAGCTTTTATCAGACAATCCACAGCCCTAGCTTTTATCAGACAATCCACAGCCCTAGCTTTTATAAGACAATCCACAGCCCTAGCTTTTATCAGACACTCCACAGCCCTAGCTTTTATCAGATAATCCACAGACCTAGCTTTTATCAGACACTCCACAGCCCTAGCTTTTATCAGACAATCCACAGACCTAGCTTTTATCAGACACTCCACAGCACTAGCTTTTATCAGACAATCCACAGCCCTAGCTTTTATCAGACAATCCACAGTCCTAGCTTTTATCAGACAATCCACAGCCCTAGCTTTTATCAGACACTCCACAGCCCTAGCTTTTATCAGATAATCCACAGACCTAGCTTGTATCAGACACTCCACAGTCCTAGCTTTTATTAGACACTCCACAGTCCTAGCTTTTATCAGACACTCCACAGTCCTAGCTTTTATCAGACACTCCACAGTCCTAGCTTTTATCAGACACTCCACAGTCCTAGCTTTTATCAGACAATCCACAGACCTAGCTTGTATCAGACACTCCACAGCCCTAGCTTTTATCAGACACTCCACAGTCCTAGCTTTTATCAGACACTCCACAGCCCTAGCTTTTATCAGATAATCCACAGCCCTAGCTTTTATCAGACAATCCACAGCCCTAGCTTTTATCAGACAATCCACAGTCCTAGCTTTTATCAGACAATCCACAGACCTAGCTTGTATCAGACACTCCACAGCCCTAGCTTTTATCAGACACTCCACAGTCCTAGCTTTTATCAGACACTCCACAGCCCTAACTTTTATCAGACAATCCACAGCCCTAGCTTTTATCAGATAATCCACAGTCCTAGCTTTTATCAGATAATCCACAGTCCTAGCTTTTATCAGACAATCCACAGCCCTAGCTTTTATCAGACAATCCACAGCCCTAGCTTTTATCAGACAATCCACAGCCCTAGCTTTTATCAGATAATCCACAGCCCTAGCTTTTATCAGATAATCCACAGCCCTAGCTTTTATAAGACAATCCATAGCCCTAGCTTTTATCAGATAATCCACAGCCCTAGCTTTTATCAGACAATCCACCCCCCTAGCTTTTATCAGATAATCCACAGCCCTAGCTTTTATCAGACAATCCACAGCCCTAGCTTTTATAGCTGTTACCAATTAATTACCAATGCTTAAAGTATAAAGTTTTCCCAATTTGAATGTAAAACATTTCCTATAAATATGAAGAAAAAGATTTGGTTCAATTTAGCCAAAAAACTGTTGAAGGTTTTTCTCTCACAGGCTGTTTATATAAATGGCAATTGTCCATTAATTAATCACTACGTCCTTTATTTTTATTTCTGATATTTTGCTGTAATTTCTAGTCTTTTCCCCATTTTCTAAGTTAGTGTGCTTCATTAAATAGAAACCAGATTTACTGTAAATCTTAGATTGTTATATACAGTATATACTGCCACATCTGGACCGCTGGTTAGAACAAATACACTCAACAAGAAATACATCTGGACCTGATTTATTTCAGATGATACCAGTATAGAAGAGTGTCCAATAAACAAGGTCGGACTGTATGATGTGTAGTGTGAATAGCACCAAGTTGAACATCATTTTAATCAAATATATATTTTTCCACTTTGCAGTCATAATTCCGGATACGAGCCATACACATCTTGGAAAAGAATATGGTCGCAATATGGAGCGACAGATAACAGTGTGAAATGTTACATGGCAGACAAACTTCTCCCGTACTGGGTTCAGTGCAACTTGTGTGAAAAATGGAGGAGTGTATTCCGTGAGACGACAATTACACCGAGATTTCTGAAGAATTACGTCTGCACAAGAGTGTTAAAGGTAACAAGAAATGTCCTTAAAAAGATTGTAGGCGCCACCTGAAGCTTGCAAATTTGTAAGGGGAGATCACTGTGTAGGAGTTGTGATAAAAATAACTGAAAGGGCAATTAGTCATAGACAGTACAGTCTGTTTAAATAGTAGTTCACAAGTACTCATTGTATCAGTCATGAAATCAAGCATTCATGTTAATAGACTTGTTACATATTGATTTCTGAAGAGTTGTGTCTGCACCAGAGTTTTAAAGGTACAAACAAAGTTCAGATAAAATATTAACATGGTGATGTAACATAATTTCTAGTCTTGCTTAGTGAATATGACTGTTGAAGGTTGTTAAACTGTTGAAGGTTGTTAAACTGTTGAAGGTTGTTAAACTGTTGAAGGTTGTTAAACTGTTGAACGTTGTTAAACTGTTGAACGTTGTTAAACTGTTGAACGTTGAAAATGTTCTTTCCCCAATTTCATGAAAATACTTCAGTTTGAAGTTACAGGGTGAGTAGGTCAAGGTTGTAGAGTTACATGGTGAGTAGGTCAAGGTTGTAGAGTTACATGGTGAGTAGGTCAAGGTTGTAGAGTTACATGGTGAGTAGGTCAAGGTTGTAGAGTTACATGGTCAGTAGGTCAAGGTTGTAGAGTTACATGGTAAGTAGGTAAAGGTTGTAGAGTTACATGGTGAGTAGGTCAAGGTTGTAGAGTTACATGGTAAGGAGGTAAAGGTTGCAGAGTTACATGGTCAGTAGGTCAAGGTTGTAGAGTTACATGGTAAGTAGGTAAAGGTTGTAGAGTTACATGGTGAGTAGGTCAAGGTTGTAGAGTTACATGGTGAGTAGATCAAGGTTGTAGAGTTACATGGTGAGTAGGTCAAGGTTGTAGAGTTACATGGTGAGTAGGTCAAGGTTGTAGAATTACATGGTGAGTTGGTAAAGGTTGTAGAGTTACATGTTGAGTAGATCAAGGTTGTAGAGTTACATGGTGAGTAGATCAAGGTTGTAGAGTTACATGGTGAGTAGGTCAAGGTTGTAGAGTTACATGGTGAGTAGATCAAGGTTGTAGAGTTACATGGTGAGTAGATCAAGGTTGTAGCGTTACATGGTGAGTAGGTCAAGGTTGTAGAGTTACATGGTGAGTAGGTCAAGGTTGTAGAGTTACATGGTGAGTAGATCAAGGTTGTAGAGTTACATGGTGAGTAGATCAAGGTTGTAGAGTTACATGGTAAGTAGGTCAAGGTTGTAGAGTTACATGGTGAGTAGGTAAAGGTTGTAGAGTTACATGGTGAGTAGGTCAAGGTTGTAGAGTTACATGGTGAGTAGATCAAGGTTAAGGTTGTAGAGTTACATGGTGAGTAGGTCAAGGTTGTAGAGTTACATGGTAAGGAGGTAAAGGTTGCAGAGTTACATGGTCAGTAGGTCAAGGTTGTAGAGTTACATGGTAAGTAGGTAAAGGTTGTAGAGTTACATGGTGAGTAGATCAAGGTTGTAGAGTTACATGGTGAGTAGATCAAGGTTGTAGAGTTACATGGTGAGTAGGTCAAGGTTGTAGAGTTACATGGTGAGTAGGTCAAGGTTGTAGAATTACATGGTGAGTTGGTAAAGGTTGTAGAGTTACATGTTGAGTAGATCAAGGTTGTAGAGTTACATGGTGAGTAGATCAAGGTTGTAGAGTTACATGGTGAGTAGGTCAAGGTTGTAGAGTTACATGGTGAGTAGATCAAGGTTGTAGAGTTACATGGTGAGTAGATCAAGGTTGTAGCGTTACATGGTGAGTAGGTCAAGGTTGTAGAGTTACATGGTGAGTAGGTCAAGGTTGTAGAGTTACATGGTGAGTAGATCAAGGTTGTAGAGTTACATGGTGAGTAGATCAAGGTTGTAGAGTTACATGGTAAGTAGGTCAAGGTTGTAGAGTTACATGGTGTGTAGGTAAAGGTTGTAGAGTTACATGGTGAGTAGGTCAAGGTTGTAGAGTTACATGGTGAGTAGATCAAGGTTGTAGAGTTACATGGTCAGTAGGTCAAGGTTGTAGAGTTACATGGTGAGTAGGTCAAGGTTGTAGAGTTACATGGTAAGTAGGTGAAGGTTGTAGAGTTACATGGTAAGTAGGTAAAGGTTGTAGAGTTACATGGTGAGTAGGTCAAGGTTGTAGAGTTACATGGTGAGTAGATCAAGGTTGTAGAGTTACATGGTGAGTAGATCAAGGTTGTAGAGTTACATGGTGAGTTGGTAAAGGTTGTAGAGTTACATGGTGAGTAGATCAAGGTTGTAGAGTTACATGGTAAGTAGGTCAAGGTTGTAGAGTTACATGGTGAGTAGATCAAGGTTGTAGAGTTACATGGTAAGTAGGTAAAGGTTGTAGAGTTACATGGTGAGTAGGTCAAGGTTGTAGAGTTACATGGTGAGTAGATCAAGGTTGTAGAGTTACATGGTGAGTAGATCAAGGTTGTAGAGTTACATGGTGAGTAGATCAAGGTTGTAGAGTTACATGGTGAGTAGATCAAGGTTGTAGAGTTACATGGTGAGTAGGTCAAGGTTGTAGAGTTACATGGTCAGTAGGTCAAGGTTGTATAGTTACATAGTTTCTATTCCCAATTTACCGCTCGTTGTGCATGGTCTACAAACATATATGTTAGCTAACATTCTCTATAAGTTACAGTAATATATCCAGGCGTATCTCAATGCTAGTTGTTGTATCAGAAAATTGGTATTTTAGTGTAATTTTCAGCACATGTCTACTGTTTCAGAATCAGTCTCAAGATTCTGCATGTGACAGTCCAGAAGATTACGTAAGTGTGTTAGCTATGTGATTAGCTTGTTGTTTCATCTCCTTTTGTTAATTATGCCTCGCCCAGGGGAGAAATGTGATACCCCTGTCCGTACTTCAAATATAAAATATTGTCTGGTGCATCATTATGTGCATCTTTAATTATTAGATGGAAGGTGTATTATTTAACATAGTGAAACAAGTTATTATAACTTGTATTGTTCACTCTAAATGCTGTAACCAGGGATAACCAATCAGTACTCCATCTGTGTATCCTGAGTAACCAATCAGCTCTCACATCTATGTATTCTGGGTAACCTTCAGTACTCACATCTGTGTATCCTGGGTAACCAATCTGTACTCACATCTGTGTATCCTGGGTAACAAATCAGTACTCACATCTGTGTATCCTGGGTAACCAGTTAGTACTCACATCTAGGTAACCAATCAGTACTCACATCTGTATATCCTGGGTAACCAATCGGTACTCACATCTGTGTATCCTGGGTAACCAATCGGTACTCAACATCTGTGTATCCTGGGTAACCAGTAGGTACTCAATCTGTGTATCCTGGGTAACCATCAGTACTCACATCTGTGTATCCTGAGTAACCAATCAGTACTTACATCTGTGTATCCTGGGTAACCATCAGTACTCACATCTGTGTATCCTGGGTAACCAATCAGTACTCACATCTGTGTATCCTGAGTAACCAATCAGTACTTACATCTGTGTATCCTGGGTAACCATCAGTACTCACATCTGTGTATCCTGGGTAACCAGTAGGTACTCACATCTGTCTGTGTATCCTGGGTAACCATCAGTACTCGCATCTGTGTATCCTGAGTAACCAATCGGTACTCACATCTGTGTATCCTGGGTAACCAATCAGTACTCACATCTGTGTATCCTGGGTAACCAATCAGTACTCACATCTGTGTATCCTGGGTAACCAATCAGTACTCACATCTGTGTATCCTGGGTAACAAATCAGTACTCACATCTGTGTATCCTGGGTAACCAGTTAGTACTCACATCTAGGTAACCAATCAGTACTCACATCTGTATATCCTGGGTAACCAATCGGTACTCACATCTGTGTATCCTGGGTAACCAATCGGTACTCACATCTGTGTATCCTGGGTAACCAATCAGTACTCAACATCTGTGTATCCTGGGTAACCAGTAGGTACTCACATCTGTGTATCCTGGGTAACCATCAGTACTCGCATCTGTGTATCCTGAGTAACCAATCAGTACTCACATCTGTGTATCCTGGGTAATCAATCAGTACTCACATCTGTGTATCCTGGGTAACCAATCAGTACTCACATCTGCGTATCCTGGGTAACAAATCAGTACTCACATCTGTGTATCCTGGGTAACCAATCAGTACTCACATCTGTGTATCCTGGGTAACAAATCAGTACTCACATCTGTGTATCCTGGGTTACAAATCAGTAGTCTAATTAAGCATCAAATTAGAAGACGGAGTTTGAAGAATGTTTATGTGATTGTCTCACTGGTACCTAGGTAGTGAATTCTGTCCTGTGATGCTGGAAAGTTGCTAGTTACCAGTAAATACTTTTATAGTCGTTCTGTCAAATATTATTATGTTTTTTGTATTTTAGAGAATTGCGATGGCTAAAGAAGCGTATGTATGGCCGTATCATCTCGTTATACCTCAGTTTGTGAAGAATGCAATGTATGCACCATTTGTACGTGATTATTTCCAGGATGCTGTGGGTATAAGTCCCTCTGATACGTCCGTGCACAAGTATGAGGAAGGTATCGTAGGTAAATATCTACAGTCAATGTTTATCCTGACACATCAATCTGCTTTCCCCAGATATTTTACAAAAACGCCTGTTAGTTTAGTGTCTAAAAACTGGAAGTAGCTGATTTTTAGTCACCACAATACAAGAATGCTGTTCCTTATATGTACAGAAGTTTTTGTTAATACATTCCTTACATAAAATATGTAATGTTGCTTGAAACTCTGAGGTCATATTTAACATTTTGCAATGTACCAGAATGATCAACTTGGTTTATTTTTGTATTGCTTCAGAAGTCAAGCCTTTTCTGCAGCCGTTCCAATTTGCAGAAGATAACATGGCGATGTCACTGCCTCCTGATCATCTGTCGGATGATGAACTCCTTTATTTCCCAGAATTCAACGGGATTTTCCTAAAATTCTACCTCATTATACGTAACACTATATTAGTGTTATGGAATCTGAATGTTAAAGTAAGTTTCTATAGAGACTGAAACTGAAGAGTCCCCTACCAGTGTGTATGTTAGTTATTTCCCTACCAGTGTGTAAGTTAGTTATTCCCCTACCAGTGTGTATGTTAGTTATTCTCCTACCAGTTTGTAAGTTAGTTATTCCCCTACCAGTGTGTATGTTAGTTATTCCCCTACCAGTGTGTGTTAGTTATTCCCCTACCAGTGTGTATGTTAGTTATTCCCCTACCAGTGTGTATGTTAGTTGTTCCCTACCAGTGTGTATGTTAGTTATTCCCTACCAGTGTGTAACTGTGTACATGTTAGTTATTCCCTACCAGTGTGTATGTTAGTTTTTCCCTACCAGTGTGTATGTTAGTAATTCCCTACCAGTGTGTATGTTAGTTTCCCTACCAGTGTGTATGTTAGTTTTTCCCTACCAGTGTGTATGTTAGTTATTCCCTACCAGTGTGTATGTTAGTTATTCCCCTACCAGTGTGTATGTTAGTTATTCCCTACCAGTGTGTATGTTAGTTTTTCCCTACCAGTGTGTATGTTAGTTATTCCCCTACCAGTGTGTATGTTAGTTATTCCCTACCAGTGTGTATGTTAGTTATTCCCCTACCAGTGTGTATGTTAGTTATTCCCTACCAGTGTGTATGTTAGTTTTTCCCTACCAGTGTGTATGTTAGTTATTCCCCTACCAGTGTGTATGTTAGTTATTCCCTACCAGTGTGTATGTTAGTTATTCCCCTACCAGTGTGTATGTTAGTAATTCCCTCCCAGTGTGTATGTTAGTTTTTCCCTACCAGTGTGTATGTTAGTTATTCCCTACCAGTGTGTATGTTAGTTATTCCCTACCAGTGTGTATGTTAGTAATTCCCTACCAGTGTGTGTGTTAGTTTCCCTACCAGTGTGTATGTTAGTGTTTCCCTACCAGTGTGTATGTTAGTTATTCCCTACCAGTGTGTATGTTAGTTATTCCCCTACCAGTGTGTATGTTAGTTATTCCCTTTGTATTAAGTGTCTGTCAGATGTCTGTTTGTTAAAAAGTTTAAACTTATTTATTTTACATCAATTGTGAAACAAGTTCTTACAACTTACACTATCACTCTCGATGACTGCTTCCTGGCTACCAACCAGTACCAAATTAGGGATTGTGAAGTTTGTGATCGAACACTGCTCAGCATGAGATTCAAACACATGACCTTCGGATCAGAGGTCCGATGTTCTACCCCTCAAGCACTGCACCTCCATTTCTGTTTGTTAGTCTGTCAGAAGTCAATAACTCCCTATGCATTGAGGGATCTGAACGTTACTGTGCATAAACATTTACTGAATTGCAAAATATTGTCTTGTTAGTAAGATTCTGACTACTGTGTTTTCATTTTGAGATCAAATGTAGAGCTTGAACCCTAGTTGAGAGTCATGTAGAGCTTGAACCCTGATTGAGAGTCATTTAGAGTTTGAGCCCTGGTTGAGAGTCATGTAGAGCTTGAGCCCTGGTTGAGTCATGTAGAGCTTGAGCCCTGGTTGAGAGTCATGTAGAGCTTGAGCCCTGGTTGAGAGTCATATAGAGCTTTTTATGATTTGACCATAGATTATACTTCAGAAGTCAAGTATCACTTACATTGGATCGGTGTGGTGAAGTTTTCAGTAACATGTGTGAGATCTGTTTTATACTGGTTGGTAACATGTATAAGATCTGTGTAATACTGGTTGGTAATGTGTGTAGGATTTGTGTAATACTGGTTGGCAATGTGTGTAAGCTTTGTGTGATACTGGTTGGTAACGTGTGTAAGATCTGTGTAATACTGGTTGGCAATGTGTGTAAGCTTTGTGTAATACTGATTGGTAATGTGTGTAGGATTTGTGTAATACTGGTTGGCAATGTGTGTAAGCTTTGTGTAATACTGGTTGGCAATGTGTGTAAGATCTGTGTAATACTGGTTGGCAACGTGTGTAAGCTTTGTGTAATACTGGTTGGCAATGTGTGTAAGCTTTGTGTAATACTGGTTGGTAATGTGTGTAGGATTTGTGTAATACTGGTTGGCAATGTGTGTAAGCTTTGTGTAATACTGGTTGGCAATGTGTGTAAGCTTTGTGTAATACTGGTTGGTAACGTGTGTAAGATCTGTGTTATACTAGTTGGTAACATGTGTAAGATCTGTGTAATACTGGTTGGTAACGTGTGTAAGATCCGTGTTATACTAGTTGGTAACATATGGATGATCTGTGTAATACTAGTTGGTAACGTGTGTAAGATCTGTGTTATACTAGTTGGTAACATGTGTAAGATCTGTGTAATACTGGTTGGTAACATATGTAAGATCTGTGTAATACTGGTTGGTAACGTGTGTACGATCTGTATAATACTGGTTGGTAACATATGGAAGATCTGTATAATACTGGTTGGTAAAATGTGTAAGATCTGTGTAATACTGGTTGGTAACATATGTAAGATCTGTGTAATACTGGTTAGTAACGTGTGTACGATCTGTATAATACTTGTTGGTAACATATGGAAGATCTGTATAATACTGGTTGGTAACATGTGTAAGATCTGTGTAATACTGGTTGGTAACATGTGTAAGATCTGTGTAAGACTTGTTGGTAACGTGTGTAAGATCTGTATAATACTGGTTGGTAACATGTGTAAGATCTGTGTAATACTGGTTGGTAACATGTGTAAGATCTGTGTAAGACTTGTTGGTAACATGTGTAAGATCTGTGTAATACTTGTTGGTAATGTGTGTAAGATCTGTGTTATACTGGTTGGTAATGCTGGTGATGTCAATTATATATAAATACATACTTACCTGGAATTACTGTTGAAATACGGAATAAAAAATATCATATAATAGAAATTCTAATAAATGTTTTACTGTTATTGAAGCATTATGTGTGTATATGGTGTGCAGTTGGTCAGTATTACAGACTTAATCAACTATGATGATAAAATGTTACATTTTCTCTCGCAGCATAGTGTTACACGCAAGCGTTGTATGGATCATGTAATCATGCGAGGTTTATCACGTGTGTGGATAACGATACATGTTGATCGTATTCTCGAGTTCCTTACATTGAAGGGTTACATCAATTGTGGGGTCATTGACATCACAAAAGAAATCACGTTTCCTGCTGTAGAGAATAACAAGAAGGTGAGAACTTGTATTATTACATACATCAGACACTCTTATTTTCTAGTGTTCATTCTGCTCTGATGGATTTAAACAGTTTACCATATTCAGCATGTAAGTCTTTACTAGTTTTCTGCCAAGTGGAGACCACGTGTAGGCTGCTATATGTTGCCTTATAAACCAAATAGTATTACGATTGCTCTGTCTCCCCCTTTCCTGTAAAATAATTGTGTACATATATCTATAAACTATGTTGTCACCTTACACATTTACCCTGATGTATTTAGGGACCTCTGTGGTTGAGTGGTTATGGTTGCTGAATTCAAATCTCGTCCCACTGTGGGTTCAAATTAGGGGTGAGAGGATACGGATGAAACACGGTACAATACATGTCACGATATACCTCTCATGATACAATTTGTATCACGATATATCATAAGAAAAACAAAAGTCCAGATGTTTTGAACAAGTAAAAATTGAAGCATGGAGCTCTTCTGTCAGGCCTAGAAAAAAATGAGGAAAATAATTCAGTTCCGTTGAAATTTCGTGTTGGTCGTTGGGGTCCAAAATGCTCTGGGACCAATATTTGACTTAGAAACTTACATTGTGATGACTAAATCTAATATTGTACAGCAGTCGGTTTGGATGGCTTAGGAACTGACTCAAACAAATACGAGGAAGTTTTTAGATATTCAATGATATATGCACAAATCTCCCTACTGAGTAGTCATTGGTGTTTTGCTTTGTGTAACAGTTATAGGTTTTGTCAGTTTCTTTTTTACACGATCATTTCTGTATTTTCATCAGTTTTGAAACGTAATAATGAGGTCTCTGGCAAGTTTACACATGAACTTTGGATTAATGATTAAAAACTGGAGAGGAAAACACTGGACAAGTGTAAACATTTTTCATTATTCAATGAATAAAAATGGCGGATCAATACATTGATTTTCTCAAAACTGTTGGCTACCTGTATCAGAAGTGTTTATATTGTGATACATCGATGGAAAGATTAAACATCTTACACCTTGTTTATATCCCATCTTAGATATAGAATTGAAAACAATGAAGTCATCCAGCCTGGCATCGTCCTCCACCCTTATAGCTGCAATAGTCACCACGTCACCCTGGCATTGTCCTACACCCTTATAGCTGCAATAGTTACCATGTCACCCTAGCATTGTCTGCCACCCTTATAGCTGCAATAGTTACCATGTCAACCTGGCATCGTCCTACACCCTTATAGCTGCAATACTTACCATGTCAACCTGGCATCGTCCTACACCCTTATAGCTGCAATAGTTACCATGTCAACCTGGCATCGTCCTACACCCTTATAGCTGCAATAGTTACCATGTCACCCTGGCATCATCCTCCACCCTTATAGCTGCAATAGTTACCATGTCAACCTGGCATCGTCCTACACCCTTATAGCTGCAATAGTTACCATGTCACCCTGGCATTGTCCTACACCCTTATAGCTGCAATAGTTACCATGTCAACCTGGCATTGTCCTCCACCCTTATAGCTGCAATAGTCACCCTGGCATCGTCCTCCACCCTTATAGCTGCAATAGTCACCACATCACCCTGGCATTGTCCTACACCCTTATAGCTGCAATAGTCACCACGTCACCCTGGCATCGTCCTCCACCCTTATAGCTGCAATAGTCACCACGTCACCCTGGCATCGTCCTCCACCCTTATAGCTGCAATAGTCACCACGTCACCCTGGCATCGTCCTCCACCCTTATAGCTGCAATAGTCACCACGTCACCCTGGCATCGTCCTACACCCTTATAGCTGCAATAGTCACCACGTCACCCTGGCATCATCCTCCAACCTTATAGCTGCAATAGTCACCACGTCACCCTGGCATCGTCCTACACCCTTATAGCTGCAATAGTCACCACATCACCCTGGCATCGTCTGCCACCCTTATAGCTGCAATAGTCACCACGTCAACCTGGCATTATCCTACACCCTTATAGCTGCAATAGTCACCACGTCAACCTGGCATCGTCCGCCACCCTTATAGCTGCAATAGTCACCATGTCACCCTGGCACCGTCCTCCACCCTTATAGCTGTAATAGTCACCACGTCACCCTGGCATCGTCTGCCACCCTTATAGCTGCAATAGTCACCACGTCACCCTGGCATCGTCCTCCACTCTTATAGCTGCAATAGTCACCAAGTCACCCTGGCATCGTCCTCCACCCTTATAGCTGCAATAGTCACCAAGTCACCCTGGCATCGTCCTCCACCCTTATAGCTGCAATAGTCACCACGTCACCCTGGCATCGTCCTCCACCCTTATAGCTGCAATAGTCACCACGTCACCCTGGCATCGTCCTCCACCCTTATAGCTGCAATAGTCACCACGTCACCCTGGCATCGTCCTCCACCCTTATAGCTGCAATAGTCACCACATCACCCTGGCATTATCCTCCACCCTTATAGCTGCAATAGTCACCAGGTCACCCTGGCATTATCCTCCAACCTTATAGCTGCAATAGTCACCACGTCAACCTGGCATCATCCTCCAACCTTATAGCTGCAATAGTCACCATGTCACCCTGGCATCGTCTGCCACCCTTATAGCTGCAATAGTCACCACGTCACCCTGGCATCGTCTGCCACCCTTATAGCTGCAATAGTCACCAAGTCACCCTGGCATCGTCCTCCACCCTTATAGCTGCAATAGTCACCACGTCACCCTGGCATCGTCCTCCACCCTTATAGCTGCAATAGTCACCACGTCACCCTGGCATCGTCCTCCACCCTTATAGCTGCAATAGTCACCACGTCACCCTGGCATTGTCCTACACCCTTATAGCTGCAATAGTCACCACGTCACCCTGGCATCGTCCTCCACCCTTATAGCTGCAATAGTCACCAAGTCACCCTGGCATCGTCTGCCACCCTTATAGCTGCAATAGTCACCACGTCACCCTGGCATCGTCCTCCACCCTTATAGCTGCAATAGTCACCACGTCACCCTGGCATCGTTCTCCACCCTTATAGCTGCAATAGTCACCACGTCACCCTGGCATCGTCCTCCACCCTTATAGCTGCAATAGTCACCATGTCACCCTGGCATCGTCCTCCACCCTTATAGCTGCAATAGTCACCATGTCACCCTGGCATCGTCCTCCACCCTTATAGCTGCAATAGTCACCAAGTCACCCTGGCATCGTCTGCCACCCTTATAGCTGCAATAGTCACCATGTTACCCTGGCATCGTCCTCCACCCTTATAGCTGCAATAGTCACCATGTCACCCTGGCATCATCTGCCACCCTTATAGCTGCAATAGTCACCACGTCACCCTGGCATCGTCCTCCACCCTTATAGCTGCAATAGTCACCACGTCACCCTGGCATCGTCTGCCACCCTTATAGCTGCAATAGTCACCACGTCACCCTGGCATCGTCCTCCACCCTTATAGCTGCAATAGTCACCACGTCACCCTGGCATCGTCTGCCACCCTTATAGCTGCAATAGTCACCACGTCACCCTGGCATCGTCTGCCACCCTTATAGCTGCAATAGTCACCACGTCACCCTGGCATCGTCTGCCACCCTTATAGCTGCAATAGTCACCACGTCACCCTGGCATTATCCTCCACCCTTATAGCTGCAATAGTCACCACGTCACCCTGGCATTATCCTCCACCCTTATAGCTGTAATAGTCACCACGTCACCCTGGCATCATCCTACACCCTTATAGCTGCAATAGTCACCATGTCACCCTGGCATCGTCTGCCACCCTTATAGCTGCAATAGTCACCACGTCACCCTGGCATCATCCTACACCCTTATAGCTGCAATAGTCACCACGTCACCCTGGCATCATCCTACACCCTTATAGCTGCAATAGTCACCACGTCACCCTGGCATCGTCTGCCACCCTTATAGCTGCAATAGTCACCACGTCACCCTGGCATTATCCTCCACCCTTATAGCTGCAATAGTCACCACGTCACCCTGGCATTATCCTCCACCCTTATAGCTGTAATAGTCACCACGTCACCCTGGCATCGTCCTCCACCCTTATAGCTGCAATAGTCACCACGTCACCCTGGCTGTTAATATGACTCTTAACCCACTACAAGAAGACATACCATGAAATTCCACGTTATAGGAAATAGTTCATTGTTGCATTGTGGGTAATTTTACGATTATTTACAATATATGGCCATGTGTTATAGGCAGTACAATATATTGCAGACTGAAATCTTGCATTCATTTTGTTGTGTCATCAAGAATTGTGCATTAAAGTGTTGTTGTATTTTCTTACAGCAAGCTGTGATAGTGATTGGTGGAGGGTTGTCTGGTCTAAGTGCTGCTAGACAGTTAACTAACCTTGGAATTAAGGTATCATAGTATAAAACCTATCACAATGTTTCCATGATTTCATTGTAGTTTATCTCATTTGATTCATTTCAAGTCACAATATTTGTTGGTGCATAATCCTTAATTTATAAAGTTTTTATATTTTATTTTCACAAATCTCACTATTAAATCACCTTTTTACCTGTACAAAGATTCTCATGTTCTACGCTCATCTTGTATTACAGGTAACTGTTCTACGCTCATCTTGTATTACAGGTAACTGTTCTACGTTCATCTTGTATTACAGGTAACTGTTCTACGCTCATCTTGTATTACAGGTAACTGTTCTACGCTCATATTGTATTACAGGTAACTGTTCTACGCTCATCTTGTATTACAGGTAACTGTTCTACGCTCATCTTGTATTACAGGTAACTGTTCTACGCTCATATTGTATTACAGGTAACTGTTCTACGCTCATCTTGTATTACAGGTAACTGTTCTACGCTCATCTTGTATTACAGGTAACTGTTCTACGCTCATATTGTATTACTGGTAACTGTTCTACGCTCATCTTGTATTGCAGGTAACTGTTCTACGTTCATCTTGTATTACAGGTAACTGTTCTACACTCATCTTGTATTACAGGTAACTGTTCTACGCTCATCTTGTATTACAGGTAACTGTTCAACACTCATATTGTATTACAGGTAACTGTTCAACACTCATCTTGTTGTACAGGTAACTGTTCTACGCTCATCTTGTATTACAGGTAACTGTTCTAGAAGCAGGTGTCCACATCGGTGGACGGGCAGTTGATGAAGGAAGGTCAAAGATTCCAGTACAGTCCCACATCGTCGTCGGCAGTTATAACAATCCGCTTGTTGTTATGTGTAAGCAGGTATATGATCATTTATTCCTATTTTGGCATTGTCTGTCCGTCTAGCCGTCTGTCAAACTTTGTCCGTCCGGAATATATCTTAGTACTGGACAGATTTCATTGAAACTTTCTATGAATATATATATATATATTTTTGGGTATCAGAATGATGCACATCAAAAGGGGTCACTATCAACCTATGTATGACAGAGTTATGGCCCCTTGTTACTTTCAATTAAATCCGTCCAGAGTCATGTTTTCTGTTATTCGGTTTGGTTATTTTAATATATGAACATAAATGATAGTTTAGTGACTTGTAATGCCCCCACATGAACATTTGACTAGGTATGTAATAAAGGCAGGTTTTGAGGAACACAAAAAATCGGTCAATGGCGCTACTGGGATTTATGTCCCGTAATAAAAGGAACCAGTTTCAATAGCTGCGTTATTCAAAGATAATGAGTATAAACTTATGAGTTCTCAGACTAGAATATGGCTTCAGCAATAATAATGTCAGCGAACATACCGCACCAAGTATTCATAACACAGTAATAATCGAACTATGGTTAATTTATTGCAGCCCTAGGTGGAGGTATATGACATATTGTCTGAACAGATTTAGTTGAAGTCAGTGCGGTATGACTCCAGACGTCAAATTTCATTTTAACCTTGACACAGATTTGTTAACCTTTTGATAAGGGGTACGTTACCTTACTGAAATACACTGAATTTCTGTGGATATACCGAAATCCATTGTTGATCTGGAGTGACCAGCAATCGTAACATCTCCATCCATTGTTGATCTGGAGTGACCAGCAATCGTTACATCTCCATCCATTGTTGATCTGGAGTGACCAGCAATCGTAACATCTCCATCCATTTTGGATCTGGAGTGACCAGCAATCGTAACATCTCCATCCATTTTGGATCTGGAGTGACCAGCAATCGTAACATCTCCATCCATTGTTGATCTGGAGTGACCAGCAATCGTAACATCTCCATCCATTGTTGATCTGGAGTGACCAGCAATCATAACATCTCCATCCATTGTTGATCTGGAGTGACCAGCAATCGTAACATCTCCATCCATTGTTGATCTGGAGTGACCAGCAATCGTTACATCTCCATCCATTGTTGATCTGGAGTGACCAGCAATCGTAACATCTCCATCCATTTTGGATCTGGAGTGACCAGCAATTGTAACATCTCCATCCATTGTTGATCTGGAGTAACCAGCAATCGTAAGATCTCTATCCATTGTTGATCTGGAGTGACCAGCAATCGTTACATCTCCATCCATTTTGGATCTGGAGTGACCAGCAATTGTAACATCTCCATCCATTTTGGATCTGGAGTGACCAGCAATCGTTACATCTCCATCCATTGTTGATCTGGAGTGACCAGCAATTGTAACATCTCCATCCATTGTTGATCTGGAGTGACCAGCAATCCTTACATCTCCACAATTTTTATGCTGCACAACAAATCTTGACTTTCAAATTGCGCCAACCCTCTTTTTACAAGATATTTCTTGTTTAAATAAAAGATAAGGGGATTAGAGTTATTATTGTAAGGAGTATATTTGGAATGTTATAACAAAGTTATCTTTCACCTTCATTGCCTAGGTAACTGTCCCTAGGTTCAGATAGTAGGTCTCATGTATGTTTGTGTTATTGACCTTCAGGTTGATATAAAAATAAAGGATTTAGGGGACAACTGTGTGCTGATAACTGATGATGGAGAAATTGTTGACGAGAAACTAGATAAAAGAATGCAGTTTCATTTTGAAGCAATGTTGGACAGCAATAAACACTTGAGAAAGGAAGAAGAGAAGGATATAAGTCTGGAAGGTATTTTCTTCTATACTACCATTGATTTTGTTGATTTTACTGTGGAGGTGAAGCGGGAAAAATTGAATTTTCGTAGATGTACTGAAAATTGTGTAATTTTTAAATATCTCATGATTTCCAAGCCATTAATCAAAGCCTGACAGCGTCTGTGCGTGCTGTGAATTAGCCGGGTTATTGTGAGTTGTGGAGTCAGACATGTGTAGTCTGTATACATGTACATGTAGACTTGATTTACAAGGGTTTTGTAAAACCCATGCTTCTTGTGTTCGTTCTACATGTAAAACCAAAAATTTCAGCGTTGGTAAATAATGCCAATACTATTGTGTTTGGTCAGATATAAAACTTGTGAAGCTGTGTAATTTATTTCTTTTGCTATAATCAGATGAAATCGTGGCCCTTATCAAATTTTGAGTTGTATACATATCTTGACTACACATAAGTCGGGAAGGTATTTTGTTATATTCAGGGTGTGAAAACAGTGTGGGTGTGAGCTCTTTCTGGGTGTGAGCTTTGTAAGGCTGTGAGCTTTGTAAGGCTGTGAGTTCTGTCAGGGTGTGAGCTCTGTCTGGGTGTGAGCTCTGTAAGGCTGTGAGCTCTGTCTGGGTGTGAGCTCTGTAAGGCTGTGAGCTCTGTCTGGGTGTGAGTTCTGTCAGGGTGTGAGCTCTGTCTGGGTGTGAGCTCTGTCAGGGTGTGAGCTCTGTCTCGGTGTGAGCTCTGTCAGGGTGTGAGCTCTGTCTGGGTGTGAGCTCTGTAAGGCTGTGAGCTCTGTCTTGGTGTGAGCTCTGTCTTGGTGTGAGCTCTGTCAGGGTGTGAGCTCTGTCAGGGTGTGAGCTCTGTCTTGGTGTGAGCTCTGTCTTGGTGTGAGATCTGTCTGGGTGTGAGCTCTGTCAGGGTGTGAGCTCTGTCAGGGTGTGAGCTCTGTCAGGGTGTGAGCTCTGTCAGGGTGTGAGCTCTGTCAGGGTGTGAGCTCTGTCAGGGTGTGAGCTCTGTCAGGGTGTGAGCTCTGTCAGGGTGTGAGCTCTGTCAGGGTGTGAGCTCTGTCAGGGTGTGAGCTCTGTCAGGGTGTGAGCTCTGTCAGGGTGTGAGCTCTGTCAGGGTGTGAGCTCTGTCAGGGTGTGAGCTCTGTCAGGGTGTGAGCTCTGTCTTGGTGTGAGCTCTGTCAGGGTGTGAGCTCTGTCAGGGTGTGAGAAAAGTCTGGGTGGTTTGCTTTTCATTTTGTATTCTGTGTTTCAGAAAGATTTACTGAGCTACACAATCAGTTCAAGGATGAATCGGGTATAAAGTTCAACAAGGTAAGATTTCTGTCTTCACTCTGTCTGTATACATGTGTGTAAGGTTATCTGTTACCATGGTAACAAACATGTTTGTATGTATATTTTGTTAGCTTAGTACATATAAGACACAACCCAGTTACAAATAGCCCACATGACCCAGTTAGTATAGCTCACATGACCCAGTTACGTATAGCACACATGACCCAGTTACGTATAGCGCTCATGACCCAGTTAGTATAGGTCACATGACCCAGTAAGTATAGCTCACATGACCCAGTTACGTATAGCACGCATGACCCAGTTACGTATAGCAAACATGACCGAGTTACGTATAGCACACATGACCCAGCTACAAATAGCCCACATGACCCAGTTACAAATAGCCCACATGACCCAGCTACAAATAGCCCACATGACCCAGTTACAAATAGCCCACATGATCCAGTTACAAATAGCCCACCTGATCCAGCTACAATTCACCCACATGACCCAGTTAGTATAGGTCACATGACCCAGTTAGTATAGCTCACATGACCCAGTTACGTATAGCTCACATGACCCAGTTACAAATAGCCCACATGACCCAGTTACGTATAGCACACATGACCCAGCTACAAATAGCCCACATGACCCAGTTACGTATAGCACACATGACCCAGCTACAAATAGCCCACATGACCCAGTTACAAATAGCCCACATGACCCAGCTACAAATAGCCCACATGATCCAGTTACAAATAGCCCACCTGATCCAGCTACAATTCACCCACATGACCCAGTTAGTATAGGTCACATGACCCAGTTAGTATAGCTCACATGACCCAGTTACGTATAGCTCACATGACCCAGTTAGTATAGCTCACATGACCCAGTTACGTATAGCTATAGCTCACATGACCCAGTTAAGCACATGTTCTTCAATGCCATAAAAATCATTTGGCACAGTGTGCACATAACATGCAAATGAGCGGAAAAACCTAAATGAAATACATACGCTACTTGTTTAGAGTTACAAAACTGAGTAATTATCATAAAATGTCCACATTGCCAACTTGGGATGCAGTAACTTGAAATGCTCGTAAACACTGTAGCAATATTAAAAATAGATGATTAGTTATGAGAGATTTACGAAGCATACCTGTAACATTCTCCCAACCAGGACAAGTTTTTTCCATCACAAACGACTCATGTTTCAGGCATCTTCCACACATAACCAGTGTACAGAGGAACTTTTAACATTAATATTCATCAATATTCAAATAACTCAGTTACAATCATAGTGAATGAGGATCCCCATACTCTATAGCCATTCAAATTAGTTAAATGGAACCAACTTGTTGCACCCGGGTATAATGAATGACATCAGAGACTTGTTTATATGATAACATTGTTTGATATAACCATCAATGACATTTTGAGACAAAATGTTTTCCTTTATCTAGGTTTCCATGTTACGCTTGATAATAGCAAGAATTGTAAAATATATTTAATGACACTTAAAGCAACAAATATTTATGGATTTGTGAACAATTCCAGAAAGTATGATGTTGTGAATGGGGCTACTTCTGCTCTAGAATTCAATAACCTGATTACTTACACATTGTTGCCGATTATATAAGTGATTTCAAGTATTTATGTGTGCTTTCACCTTATTCTGTTGGGTATATGATGAATAGAATATTAAATTTGTGTTGTTTTGTATTAAATTTATTGAAATTGTTAAAAAACACAATACGAAGGTTGCCATTGACTTGCTTCATGTTATTTTACTCAACTCATTCCATAAATTCCATACTTATACAACACTCACTTGATGCCCTCTGTGTATCATATTACTTACAGTTGGAAGACAATTTACTGAGATTCCATCGGAGTAACTTGGAGTTTGCTTGTGGAAGCACCCTGTCTAACATTTCTGCCTTATACTGGGATCAGAACGAAGAGTTCCCACAATTCCATGGTCCTCCCATACTTATACAAGGGGACTTTACTAAAGTTGTTGACAAATTGGCTGAAAATATTGATATTGTGAAAAATATGGAGGTAAGACTTGTTCCAGGTTGTATACAGACGAAATCCCCCCCCCCCCCCCCCTACTTGTAAAATTCATGAAGGGCATTTTTTTTCCGCCTTGTAAAATTCACGAAGGGGATTTTGTGTACCTTGTTCCAGGTTATTATATTCTGATGTATTTGTCTATACATGCTGAGGACATACGTTGTCGAGGATGTTGTGATGGGTTTAGGTTTAGACATGAAGTAGAAAATTCAGGATAAACAATTGAATACAAAATGTAACTACTGTTGTTAAAGTGGGAAGGTAATGACCTGAATTTACAGTATAATTTATCAATATCTCTTTCCATTCTATTCCACTGATGCTATAGTTACAGTATAATTTATCAATATCTCTTTCCATTCTATTCCACTGATGCTATAGTTACAGTATAATTTATCAATATCTCTTTCCATTCTACTCCACTGATGCTATATTTACAGTATAATTTATCAATATCTCTTTCCATTCTATTCCACTGATGCTATAGTTACAGTATAATTTATCAATATCTCTTTCCATTCTACTCCACTGATGCTATATTTGTTCTGTGGTTTATACCTATACAAACAAGGCATTACTGTCAGTCACAGGGTCCGGCATTACTGTCAGTCACTTGGTCCGGCATTACTGTCAGTCACTTAGTCCGGCATTACTGTCAGTCACTTGGTCTGGCATTACTGTCAGTCACTTGGTCTGGCATTACTGTCAGTCACAGGGTCAGGCATTACTGTCAGTCACTTGGTCCGGCATTACTGTCATTCACTTGGTCCGGCATTACTGTCAGTCACTTGGTCCGGCATTACTGTCAGTCACTTGGTCCGGCATTACCGTCAGTCACTTGGTCCGGCATTACTGTCAGTCACTTGGTCCGGCATTACTGTCAGTCACAGGGTCCGGCATTACCGTCAGTCACTTGGTCCGGCATTACTGTCAGTCACAGGGTCAGTCACTTGGAAACCATACTTCCACATTTGAAAGGATGCCAGTGGAAGTTATCACTATGAAGTGCTGATAGGCATGACATATTTTTAAAATTCAATTTAGAGTAAAGGCCCTTGTTTCCGCTGACACGCTTCATTGAGGGAGTATTAAGTCATTGTTTCCTCTGACACGCCTCATTGAGGGAGTATTAAGTCATTGTTTCCTCTGACACGCTTCATTGAGGGAGTATTAAGTCATTGTTTCCTCTGACACGCCTCATTGAGGGAGTATTAAGTCATTGTTTCCTCTGACACGCCTCATTGAGGGAGTATTAAGTCATTGTTTCCTCTGACACGCCTCATTGAGGGAGTATTAAGTCATTGTTTCCTCTGACAAGCTTCATTGAGGGAGTATTAAGTCATTGTTTCCTCTGACACGCCTCATTGAGGGAGTATTAAGTCATTGTTTCCTCTGACACGCCTCATTGAGGGAGTATTAAGTCATTGTTTCCTCTGACACGCCTCATTGAGGGAGTATTAAGTCATTGTTTCCTCTGACAAGCTTCATTGAGGGAGTATTAAGCCATTGTTTACTTTTTGTTGATAAACGAGGATTATCTGCATACATACCTGTACTTATTGATGAATACTTCAGGTAACTGCCATAGATTACAGTGATGATGTCATTGATGTTAGCTGTGCATCTGGTGACAAGTTTCAGGCTTCTAAGGTATCATGTACTTATATGTGAATGTAGGCTTCTAAGGTATCATCTACTTATATGTGAATGTAGGCTTCTAAGGTATCATCTACTTATATGTGAATGTAGGCTTCTAAGGTATCATCTACTTATATGTGAATGTAGGCTTCTAAGGTATCATGTACTTATATGTGAATGTAGGCTTCTAAGGTATCATCTACTTATATGTGAATGTAGGCTTCTAAGGTATCATCTACTTATATGTGAATGTAGGCTTCTAAGGTATCATCTACTTATATGTGAATGTAGGCTTCTAAGGTATCATCTACTTATATGTGAATGTAGGCTTCTAAGGTATCATCTACTTATATGTGAATGTAGGCTTCTAAGGTATCATCTACTTATATGTGAATGTAGGCTTCTAAGGTATCATCTACTTATATGTGAATGTAGGCTTCTAAGGTATCATCTACTTATATGTGAATGTAGGCTTCTAAGGTATCATCTACTTATATGTGAATGTAGGCTTCTAAGGTATCATCTACTTATATGTGAATGTAGGCTTCTAAGGTATCATCTACTTATATGTGAATGTAGGCTTCTAAGGTATCATCTACTTATATGTGAATGTAGGCTTCTAAGGTATCATGTACTTATATGTGAATGTAGGCTTCTAAGGTATCATGTACTTATATGTGAATGTAGGCTTCTAAGGTATCATGTACTTATATGTGAATGTAGGCTTCTAAGGTATCATCTACTTATATGTGAATGTAGGCTTCTAAGGTATCATGTACTTATATGTGAATGTAGGCTTCTAAGGTATCATGTACTTATATGTGAATGTAGGCTTCTAAGGTATCATCTACTTATATGTGAATGTAGGCTTCTAAGGTATCATCTACTTATATGTGAATGTAGGCTTCTAAGGTATCATGTACTTATATGTGAATGTAGGCTTCTAAGGTATCATGTACTTATATGTGAATGTAGGCTTCTAAGGTATCATCTACTTATATGTGAATGTAGGCTTCTAAGGTATCATCTACTTATATGTGAATGTAGGCTTCTAAGGTATCATCTACTTATATGTGAATGTAGGCTTCTAAGGTATCATCTACTTATATGTGAATGTAGGCTTCTAAGGTATCATCTACTTATATGTGAATGTAGGCTTCTAAGGTATCATGTACTTATATGTGAATGTAGGCTTCTAAGGTATCATGTACTTATATGTGAATGTAGGCTTCTAAGGTATCATGTACTTATATGTGAATGTAGGCTTCTAAGGTATCATCTACTTATATGTGAATGTAGGCTTCTAAGGTATCATCTACTTATATGTGAATGTAGGCTTCTAAGGTATCATGTACTTATATGTGAATGTAGGCTTCTAAGGTATCATGTACTTATATGTGAATGTAGGCTTCTAAGGTATCATCTACTTATATGTGAATGTAGGCTTCTAAGGTATCATCTACTTATATGTGAATGTAGGCTTCTAAGGTATCATCTACTTATATGTGAATGTAGGCTTCTAAGGTATCATCTACTTATATGTGAATGTAGGCTTCTAAGGTATCATGTACTTATATGTGAATGTAGGCTTCTAAGGTATCATCTACTTATATGTGAATGTAGGCTTCTAAGGTATCATCTACTTATATGTGAATGTAGGCTTCTAAGGTATCATGTACTTATATGTGAATGTAGGCTTCTAAGGTATCATGTACTTATATGTGAATGTAGGCTTCTAAGGTATCATGTACTTATATGTGAATGTAGGCTCCTAAGGTATCATGTACTTATATGTGAATGTAGGCTTCTAAGGTATCATGTACTTATATGTGAATGTAGGCTTCTAAGGTATCATGTACTTATATGTGAATGTAGGCTTCTAAGGTATCATGTACTTATATGTGAATGTAGGCTTCTAAGGTATCATCTACTTATATGTGAATGTAGGCTTCTAAGGTATCATCTACTTATATGTGAATGTAGGCTTCTAAGGTATCATGTACTTATATGTGAATGTAGGCTTCTAAGGTATCATGTACTTATATGTGAATGTAGGCTTCTAAGGTATCATCTACTTATATGTGAATGTAGGCTTCTAAGGTATCATCTACTTATATGTGAATGTAGGCTTCTAAGGTATCATGTACTTATATGTGAATGTAGGCTTCTAAGGTATCATCTACTTATATGTGAATGTAGGCTTCTAAGGTATCATCTACTTATATGTGAATGTAGGCTTCTAAGGTATCATCTACTTATATGTGAATGTAGGCTTCTAAGGTATCATCTACTTATATGTGAATGTAGGCTTCTAAGGTATCATGTACTTATATGTGAATGTAGGCTTCTAAGGTATCATCTACTTATATGTGAATGTAGGCTTCTAAGGTATCATCTACTTATATGTGAATGTAGGCTTCTAAGGTATCATGTACTTATATGTGAATGTAGGCTTCTAAGGTATCATGTACTTATATGTGAATGTAGGCTTCTAAGGTATCATGTACTTATATGTGAATGTAGGCTTCTAAGGTATCATCTACTTATATGTGAATGTAGGCTTCTAAGGTATCATCTACTTATATGTGAATGTAGGCTTCTAAGGTATCATCTACTTATATGTGAATGTAGGCTTCTAAGGTATCATCTACTTATATGTGAATGTAGGCTTCTAAGGTATCATCTACTTATATGTGAATGTAGGCTTCTAAGGTATCATCTACTTATATGTGAATGTAGGCTTCTAAGGTATCATGTACTTATATGTGAATGTAGGCTTCTAAGGTATCATCTACTTATATGTGAATGTAGGCTTCTAAGGTATCATGTACTTATATGTGAATGTAGGCTTCTAAGGTATCATCTACTTATATGTGAATGTAGGCTTCTAAGGTATCATCTACTTATATGTGAATGTAGGCTTCTAAGGTATCATGTACTTATATGTGAATGTAGGCTTCTAAGGTATCATCTACTTATATGTGAATGTAGGCTTCTAAGGTATCATGTACTTATATGTGAATGTAGGCTTCTAAGGTATCATGTACTTATATGTGAATGTAGGCTTCTAAGGTATCATGTACTTATATGTGAATGTAGGCTTCTAAGGTATCATCTACTTATATAGGTGAATGTAGGCTTCTAAGGTATCATGTACTTATATGTGAATGTAGGCTTCTAAGGTATCATGTACTTATATGTGAATGTAGGCTTCTAAGGTATCATCTACTTATATGTGAATGTAGGCTTCTAAGGTATCATCTACTTATATGTGAATGTAGGCTTCTAAGGTATCATCTACTTATATGTGAATGTAGGCTTCTAAGGTATCATGTACTTATATGTGAATGTAGGCTTCTAAGGTATCATCTACTTATATGTGAATGTAGGCTTCTAAGGTATCATCTACTTATATGTGAATGTAGGCTTCTAAGGTATCATGTACTTATATGTGAATGTAGGCTTCTAAGGTATCATCTACTTATATGTGAATGTAGGCTTCTAAGGTATCATCTACTTATATGTGAATGTAGGCTTCTAAGGTATCATGTACTTATATGTGAATGTAGGCTTCTAAGGTATCATGTACTTATATGTGAATGTAGGCTTCTAAGGTATCATCTACTTATATGTGAATGTAGGCTTCTAAGGTATCATGTACTTATATGTGAATGTAGGCTTCTAAGGTATCATCTACTTATATGTGAATGTAGGCTTCTAAGGTATCATCTACTTATATGTGAATGTAGGCTTCTAAGGTATCATCTACTTATATGTGAATGTAGGCTTCTAAGGTATCATGTACTTATATGTGAATGTAGGCTTCTAAGGTATCATCTACTTATATGTGAATGTAGGCTTCTAAGGTATCATCTACTTATATGTGAATGTAGGCTTCTAAGGTATCATGTACTTATATGTGAATGTAGGCTTCTAAGGTATCATCTACTTATATGTGAATGTAGGCTTCTAAGGTATCATCTACTTATATGTGAATGTAGGCTTCTAAGGTATCATCTACTTATATGTGAATGTAGGCTTCTAAGGTATCATCTACTTATATGTGAATGTAGGCTTCTAAGGTATCATCTACTTATATGTGAATGTAGGCTTCTAAGGTATCATGTACTTATATGTGAATGTAGGCTTCTAAGGTATCATGTACTTATATGTGAATGTAGGCTTCTAAGGTATCATCTACTTATATGTGAATGTAGGCTTCTAAGGTATCATCTACTTATATGTGAATGTAGGCTTCTAAGGTATCATGTACTTATATGTGAATGTAGGCTTCTAAGGTATCATCTACTTATATGTGAATGTAGGCTTCTAAGGTATCATGTACTTATATGTGAATGTAGGCTTCTAAGGTATCATCTACTTATATGTGAATGTAGGCTTCTAAGGTATCATCTACTTATATGTGAATGTAGGCTTCTAAGGTATCATCTACTTATATGTGAATGTAGGCTTCTAAGGTATCATGTACTTATATGTGAATGTAGGCTTCTAAGGTATCATGTACTTATATGTGAATGTAGGCTTCTAAGGTATCATGTACTTATATGTGAATGTAGGCTTCTAAGGTATCATCTACTTATATGTGAATGTAGGCTTCTAAGGTATCATGTACTTATATGTGAATGTAGGCTTCTAAGGTATCATCTACTTATATGTGAATGTAGGCTTCTAAGGTATCATCTACTTATATGTGAATGTAGGCTTCTAAGGTATCATGTACTTATATGTGAATGTAGGCTTCTAAGGTATCATCTACTTATATGTGAATGTAGGCTTCTAAGGTATCATGTACTTATATGTGAATGTAGGCTTCTAAGGTATCATCTACTTATATGTGAATGTAGGCTTCTAAGGTATCATCTACTTATATGTGAATGTAGGCTTCTAAGGTATCATCTACTTATATGTGAATGTAGGCTTCTAAGGTATCATGTACTTATATGTGAATGTAGGCTTCTAAGGTATCATCTACTTATATGTGAATGTAGGCTTCTAAGGTATCATCTACTTATATGTGAATGTAGGCTTCTAAGGTATCATCTACTTATATGTGAATGTAGGCTTCTAAGGTATCATGTACTTATATGTGAATGTAGGCTTCTAAGGTATCATCTACTTATATGTGAATGTTTCCATAGTGGTATGAAATTAGAGGCACTTACAAACTTGTGACATTTGTAACATATTTTTGCCTGTTAAATACCATATGATAGTTGTCATGATTTTGTCTGTTTGTTTGCTTTATCTGGAAAGATTTAAATTTAAGTCAACAATTTGATAAACAAATGTTATGAAGTATTGAGTGTTAAAACTACGGATTTTCAACAAATGGCAATTTTGGTATTCAAATATTCAGTCAACCTTCTGAACGAATATTCGATAATTTGAACATTGGACCTTCATCTGTTACGAACGGCACCAATTATTTGTTTATCATTATCATTTCTGCTTGCGCACAATTACAGGGCCTATGTGTCCTCACCAGAGTGTTATATCTCTTGCCCCTAAATGTACAACATCACATGTCGATTAACACCTGGTTTCTTATTTTACTTATTTTCATGAGTAACATGTCATTCAATGCGATGATGCCCATCATGGACATTTAATACGATTGCATCCAGCTTTTATATTGAAAAAAATATTTTTATGAATCAGTATATGAATATTCAGCCGAAAAAACGAATATTCGAATATCTGTATATTCGTTGACATCCCTTGATAAACTGATAACATTTTTATCGTCCCTTGAAATTTCCTTGACTTTACTTCTTATATAACAGTAGAGAACTGTTTTCTCACAGCTTTCAAGAAAAATATATCATTATATTGTATAAATGGTATATATGGTTTATATGGTATGTGACAGATACATTGTGAAACTAGACATTGATAATGTTATGTGACATTTCAGGTGATTGTTACCGTACCATTGTATGTGTTGAAGAATGAATCAATTAATTTCACACCATCTCTGCCTGACAGTAAGAAAGTTACACTTGGTTGTGGATGTGTGGAGAAGGTGAGTCAGATGTTTGCAGCTTCAAATATGACAGTTAATCCACTAGAAGCTTCAAATACAACAGTTAATCTACAAGTAGCTTCAAATACGACAGTTAATCCACTAGTAGCTTCAAATATGACAGTTAATCCACTAGTAGCTTCAAATACAACAGTTAATCCACTAGTAGCTTCAAATACAACAGTTAATCCACTAGTAGCTTCAAATACGATGGTTAATCCACTAATAGCTTCAAATACGACCGTTTATCCACTAGTAGCTTCCAATTCGACAGTTAATCCACTAAAAGCTTCAAATATGACAGTTAATCTACTAGTAGCTTCAAATATAACAGTTAATCAACTAGTAGCTTCAAATACAACAGTTAATCTACTAGAAGCTTCAAATACGACATTTAATCCACTAGTAGCTTCAAATACAACAGTTAATCCATTAGAAGCTTCAAATACAATAGTTAATCTACTAGAAGCTTCAAATTCATCAGTTAATCTACTAGAAGCTTCAAATACAACAGTTAATCCACTAATAGCTTCAAATAAGACAGTTAGTCCACTAGAAGCTTCAAATACAACAGTTAATCTACTAGAAGCTTCAAATACAACAGTTAATCTACTAGAAGCTTCAAATACATCAGTTAATATACTAGAAACTTCAAATTTGACAGTTAATCTACTAGAATCTTCAAACACAACAGTTAATCTACTAGTTGCTTCAAATACAACAGTTAATCTACTAGAAGCTTCAAATACAACAGTTAATCTACTAGTAGCTTCAAATACAACAGTTAATCTACTAGAAGCTTCAAATACAACAGTTAATCCACTAATAGCTTCAAATACAACAGTTAATCCACTAGTAGCTTCAAATACGACAGTTAATCCGCTAGTTGTTTCCAAGTCGACAGTTAATCCACTAGAAGCTTCAAATATGACAGTTAATCTACTAGTTGCTTCAAATATGACAGTTAATCTACTAGTAGATTCAAATATGACAGTTAATCTACTAGTTGCTTCAAATATGACAGTTAATCTACTAGTTGCTTCAAATATGACAGTTAATCTACTAGAAGCATCAAATATGACAGTTAATCTACTAGTAGATTCAAATACGACAGTTAATCCACTGGTAGATTCAAATACGACAGTTAATCTACTAGTAGATTCAAATACAACAGTTAATCCACTAGTAGATTCTGTATGCATTGATTGTTGTATAATCATTTGTTATCATCATGTAATTACTGTGTTCAATTCTCGCAGTCAACACAAATGAGGTAAAAGCCTGTGCCCTACAGACTGTGTTGTATTTTCTAGGTAGGCCAAACAATCGACATGAAACAAACTGAAATGTATCAGCAATTTTATTCATCATTAATTGCTGAATGACTTTTTGAAACAAATAGCAGTAGAAAAGTACAAAAATATAATAGCTAGATGAACTGAAGTGAACTGCATTACCAAAAATTGAATATTTTTCGGATGTACCTAAATTTGGACAGACATCGTTTCTAACATTACATGCCCTCAGAACGGAATAAGAGACTTTTTATTTCAACTTGTAAATAAAATTTTATATGTAAAAATTGCTTTTTAAAGCATTTTATTTGTTGTCATAAAATGAATATTAACATGTGTTGACTATTTTGTTGTTGTTCTTTATTGCTATAGTAACTAAGGTCTGGTTGTGTTGGACATACAGTCACACACAGAAGCTATGGTCTAGTTGTGTGGGCGGGTGTTTTAGCAACATAAGCTTCAATTTTGGCTATTTTTTGTTTTAGAAGAAAATCGTCTTTCAATTTGGCCAGCGTTTAATAAAAGTGATAATACTTATTATATTATTTGATGATGATAATGTTGACATGCTTTTCAAGTACACTTTGACTGGTTTGCTCTTTATTCAACCTCAATATTAAGACCATCTCAATAAGAAGACCAGTTCTCAAGAGTCCCAAGGGTGGTCTTATTATTGAAGTTCTACTATATTTGCAAGAAAGCGTTCTTCTCATCAATCGCAGATTTATACAAGTTGTAATGTTAGAACCTCTAAGTTTGATGTGTCAAAAACCACTTCCACTTGGGGTTATGATCGAGGTTTTACTGTATACAAAAGCATCATTTCAGTAAATGCATGCAGGCTATATAGGAGACAAAATGGCCCTCTTAGTAGTAGTAGTATTTTGTTTATAACGTCATCAGTCACCATGTACACGTAGGTACTTGTAGGCATTTTTGTTGACCCCAAATGGCCCTCTTGTTTTCATTTCCTCTGATATTGCCCCCACATTGTTTATGTTACTGTGTATGTATTTCAGGTACTGTTGCAATTTCCATGTAATTTTTGGCAGACGATTGTGAAGAACAGTACAATGTTTGGACAGATTTTATCTACCTCAAATTCTCCCGGTCTGTTTGACGTATTTTATGATATCTCTCAGGTAAACATTCTCCCGGTCTGTTTGATGTGTTTTATGATATCTCTCAGGTAAACATTCTCCCGGTCTGTTTGACGTGTTTTATGATATCTTCCAGGTAAACATTCTCCCGGTCTGTTTGACGTGTTTTATGATATCTCTCAGGTAAACATTCTCCCGGTCTGTTTGACGTGTTTTATGATATCTCTCAGGTAAACATTCTCCTGGTCTGTTTGACGTGTTTTATGATATCTCTCAGGTAAACATTCTCCCGGTCTGTTTGACGTGTTTTATGATATATCTCAGGTAAACATTCTCCCGGTCTGTTTGACGTGTTTTATGATATATCTCAGGTAAACATTCTCCCGGTCTGTTTGACGTGTTTTATGATATATCTCAGGTAAACATTCTCCCGGTCTGTTTGACGTGTTTTATGATATCTCTTGGTGTATAGTATGCTTAGGCTGACATCTCGACTGCTGGGGTCCCTTATCAAAAATTGAAAATACAAATTTTATATTTAAACGGTTTCTAGGTTTCTGTCTGTATAGTTATTATGTTGTAGTAGGTGCGATTAAAACTGTATCTTGTTCATATGTTTTTGTACATTTAACAGTTTTTTTCAACTGTTTTTAAGGCCATTATTCGGCTCTATACCCAATGCCAAAAAGTATATACTTTCCCCAATTTGAATGTAAAAATTCCCAATAAATCTGAATGTTTTGGTTCAATCTAGTCAAACAACAAAGTTAAAGGCTTTTCTCTTGCAGACAGTTTATATAAATAGCAATTGTCCAATAATTAATCACTACATCCCTTACCTTTATTCCTAAAATCTTGCTGTAATTTCTAGACTTTTTCCCCAATTTCTAAGTTTAACCTGCAAAATTTCCCAATTTGAAGGGTATGGGTCATCTTCCTAAATACTGTGACTTTGTATTGAACAAATAAACAAACTGTCCGTGGTCAAATGTTATAAACATGGTTTCGTGCTATGCCTCATTTCTTCTGTGGGAGAAACGTCCGAACTAGAAGCCAGAATGTTTTTTATGCCGGATTGGGAAGTATGGTTTCTAAATCAGAGAGTTTTTTATTTTTACAATTTTGTTTGAATTTTAGCACCAGATTAAATTACAACTAGACAAAATAAAAGAATTCTGAACATGGAAAATTTTGATATGCCTTTCCAGTGCAGATAACTGATGTCACAATAATTCTAGCTTGACAAGGAAGTTTTCCCTCGGACAGCTTTTCTAAAACCATTAAAAAAAGTGATGTTTTGCTTCCCGAATTAAAAATCTAAATATAGTAACGGACTTCCTGATCAAGAAACAGGAAAGGGAAATCCCAGAATTTCTCCAACTTTTCTTCTTGTATTTATTTTTCTATTTTTTATATCAATCATGACGTAACCTTGGAGATTTATGCAGTCATCAAATTGATCATTTTGCCTTCAGGCTGGGAAGCACATGTTGGCCACGTATATATCGGGAGATGGTGTAAATGTGCTGAAACAAAAGTCAGATGAACAAATTGTAGAACTGTGTGTAAAGATGCTAAAGTTGATGTTTTGCAAACAGGTTTGTTGGGTAGTTATAATGTCATATTTATGTACTACATTGTGATTTCCACCAAAAACTGCTCGTAGGTTGGAATAATGCTGTCAAAACTTGATGCATCAAGCTGTAAAGTCAGGGTTTGGTTTCTCATCCAATTTTGAAGATTTCTCCTGAATGAATGCTGGTTACACTTGCTATATGATGCAGAGAATTATTCTGAATGAATGTTGGTTACATCTGCTATATGATGCAGAGAATTCTTCTGAATGAATGCTGGTTACATCTGCTATATGATGCAGAGAATTCTCCTGAATGAATGCTGGTTACATCTGCTATATGATGCAGAGAATTCTTCTGAATGAATGTTGGTTACACTTGCTATATGATGCAGAGATTTCTCCTGAATGAATGCTGGTTACATCTGCTATATGATGCAGAGAATTCTCCTGAATGAATGCTGGTTACATCTGCTATATGATGCAGAGAATTCTCCTGAATGAATGTTGGTTACATCTGCTATATGATGCAGAGAATTCTCCTGAATGAATGTTGGTTACATCTGCTATATGATGCAGAGAATTCTCCTGAATGAATGCTGGTTACATCTGCTATATGATGCAGAGAATTCTCCTGAATGAATGTTGGTTACATCTGCTATATGATGCAGAGAATTCTCCTGAATGAATGCTGGTTACATCTGCTATATGATGCAGAGAATTCTCCTGAATGAATGTTGGTTACATCTGCTATATGATGCAGAGAATTCTCCTGAATGAATGTTGGTTACATCTGCTATATGATGCAGAGAATTCTCCTGAATGAATGTTGGTTACATCTGCTATATGATGCAGAGAATTCTCCTGAATGAATGCTGGTTACATCTGCTATATGATGCAGAGAATTCTCCTGAATGAATGCTGGTTACATCTGCTATATGATGCAGAGAATTCTCCTGAATGAATGTTGGTTACATCTGCTATATGATGCAGAGAATTCTCCTGAATGAATGTTGGTTACATCTGCTATATGATGCAGAGAATTCTCCTGAATGAATGCTGGTTACATCTGCTATATGATGCAGAGAATTCTCCTGAATGAATGCTGGTTACATCTGCTATATGATGCAGAGAATTCTCCTGAATGAATGTTGGTTACATCTGTTATATGATGCAGAGAATTCTCCTGAATGAATGCTGGTTACATCTGCTATATGATGCAGTGAATTCTCCTGAATGAATGTTGGTTACATCTGCTATATGATGCAGAGAATTCTCCTGAATGAATGCTGGTTACATCTGCTATATGATGCAGAGAATTCTCCTGAATGAATGTTGGTTACATCTGCTATATGATGCAGTGAATTCTCCTGAATGAATGTTAGTTACATCTGCTATATGATGCAGAGAATTCTCCTGAATGAATGCTGGTTACATCTGCTATATGATGCAGAGAATTCTCCTGAATGAATGTTGGTTACATCTGCTATATGATGCAGAGAATTCTCCTGAATGAATGCTGGTTACATCTGCTATATGATGCAGAGAATTCTCCTGAATGAATGCTGGTTACATCTGCTATATGATGCAGAGAATTCTCCTGAATGAATGCTGGTTACATCTGCTATATGATGCAGAGAATTCTCCTGAATGAATGCTGGTTACACTTGCTATATGATGCAGAGAATTCTGTGTATAAGAGCCATTCTGGTGATTCAGTCTGTCTAGCTCCATCTGTTGTCGGGGTTCGCACAGGCCTCGAAAAATCCATAAATTTGATGCTGATCTTGAAAACTCGATAGAAAATGGCCTAAACTCTAAAAAACATGGAAGAAAATGTACTGCTTCAATTTTGTCAGAAACTTATTGAAAAATGTTCTGTTAGTAACTCTGCTTTGTGAGAAGAGTGAAGTTAGAAAAAGTATGGAAAAGAATAGAAAATGCTATAAGGTCACTTATGAACTATGCATGCCATGTTTTTGTGCATTTTCATTCTAGTTTTGCGGGGGAATTGAAAGGTTCTTGAATTTTGTCTTAGATGTTTTGTATGAACAATGGCTCAACAAAATAATATTACAAACATGGCAACATTTTATGAAATTTTAAAGGACATCTAGGTTTTCGTAAAGTTTATATGACAAGCATTGAGTGGTTATTGTTTGTAGGAAGTTCCCCAGCCCTCACAGTTCTATGTCTCTCGTTGGTATGACAACAAACATATTGGAATGTCCTATTCTTATGTACCTATCAATTGTGGACCGTCTGCCTTCAACGATATGGAGCAGGCGATTGGACAGCAGATTTTCTTCGCTGGGGAGGTAATATTTTCAATATTTTCTTCTTGTCTCTCAAGGTCAAAGTACTCTTACGACTGATTGCAGAATTTCAGCAAACTTCAACCAAATAATCAACATACTGTGTGACGTTTTATTCTGTTTGGGTTCAAGAAGCAGACTTGTATCTGTATTGGATTTTGTTAAAAATTTGTCCGACAAAGCAGTATTGGGGGGGGGGGTATTAATCACCTTCAGTGATAGCTCTAGTGAATCACAAACTTAAATGAGACTTTTATTCTTGAAAACTATTGAAATATTTTTCAGGGCTTCATTATCCATACAATAACTGATCTCTGAAACCTTAGGAGAGTTTTTCCCTATATCCCTTCTAGAGTTAGCTCCCTTTATCCCCTCTATAGTATATATACAGTAAATCTTCAATAATAAGACCATTCTTGGGACCCTTAAAAACTGGTCTTCTTATTGAGGTGGTCCTAATATTGGACATTGAATAAAGAGCAAAACAGTGAAAACGGACTTGAAAATTGTGGTCTTAAATTTGGGGTGGTCTTATTATAAAGGTGTTTTTTTATGCAAGGTTTTACTCTATATGTAAGGGATAAAGGGAGATAACTCTAGAACATTCATGTATAATAATTATCAAATTGTCATTTTTTGTACAGGCCACACATAATCAGTTTCATCAAACATTAGCTGGAGCATATGTCAGTGGATTGAGAGAAGCTGAGAAAATCTACAGATTATTTACAAATGTCACATGACCAGATGTGTATCACATGACTTGACACATGATCTGTGATCCGGTCACTTGACCAGATGTGTATCACATGACTTGACACATGATCTGTGATCCGGTCACTTGACTAATGATTGCACTGGGTTTAGTTGTGTCACAATGCAGAATCTACTGGAGCAATATGATGTTGCTAGTTGTACATAGAAATCCGGACGGTGAACAGATGACTATTCAATGTAACTGAATGTGTCTTGTTAGGGTAAATTGTGAAGCAAGGGTTTTTGTTATTTGATGTAAATATTTGTGTTTGATGAAATATGTGTTCACATATGACGGGTATAGAGACGTATTGTTACGGATCTACATTTATGTACCAGATATTTGTTTTTTCAAAGCAACTTGTTATATTCATGTTAATATTAATGCGCCATCATATTAAACTGTTGTGTGAGTATACAAACTGTGCTTAGGGTGAGAGACTTTTCTGGATCCAATTATTGTCAGATTATGTTTGGCAGACTTACGGCCCTTTTAAAATTTATGTTTGGTTGAGAGGGCAGACACAGATTTTCCAAAAACAATATTTATTGTAACATATTGATATGAACCAAACTAAAGTTGAAAAAATCAGTTTTGAGCATGGAGACAGATCTATGAAATCTCACTAATAATTTTAAACAGATATATTTATACATATAATATGACTTTATTCAATGAATTTAATCCAGGAGTAGAGACTGTTTGTGTATCTCACTGTTTGTGTATCTCACTGCTTGTAAATTCTTCTATGCCATATTGTGTTCATGTGGAATATGAGGTGTTGATTATTCTTACATTCTTGCCTACCAGTTAGGGATTTGCAGCATTTATACGCGTGCTGGAAAACTATCTTACACCCCCAACCCCATGTACGATGAGTCGTGCTGACGATGTCAAATTGTAAAATCACACGTAACTATTAAGAAGATAGGTCGTTTTATTAAATCTCGTCCTTTATTTCTTACACAGGTATGTAAGACAAAGAATCTATCTTCGTGTGTGGAAGCAAATATCCGGCTCTGCTTACTAATTGGCCAGTAATTGTCAGAGCTTTATTTCGGCCAAAACTGTAACCCTTGTGGTGGATATTTCTAACCGTACCAGAACTCGGTGAAAGATTATTACATTGTATTTGTACAGATTACAGACTGGATACTGTCCTTATATCAATGTTATAGTGAGGTTTTATTAACCGCGAACATACAAATATTCTACCTGGACCGTTACATTTCAATAAATGTTCATGTTTGTCTGTAAGTTGACACAGAACAGGCTGGGGTTGTGTTTTGATAGAAAAGTAAACCATACAGCAGTAGAGGTTTACGCAGGAGAGAATTTCCTTACCTATATTGGCATAGACCGGTCCTGACAGTTTGTGTATCTGTTCGCAGTCAATCTAACACGAAACCCTGAGATGTTTGTTAGATAAACATAATGTGTTCACTGTGTGTGTGCATACCTCATTCTTGTTTCATAAACTTTGCCAACCATTCTGTGTTCATGATTAAATGCTGTCTGTAATACAGTGGACTCACATTGACTCAAACTTGTCAGGACTGATGAAATTAATTTGGGTTTAGCGTAGCTCTAGAAAACTGACGTTGTGTTCTGGGCAGTGCATACCAATAGTAGTAGAACAATATTTAGATTGTACAGAGAAGTTTATTGGGTCTTTGTAGTCAGTTCGAGTCATCCATGTTGTTGGACCCAACCAAGTTGCAGCCAACGAGAGTCCACTATAGTCTTATCTTTGACAAATATCCTTAGACATAAGTATTTACAAATCGGTGGTAATTGCCTTCATACAGATGTACTCTACAACATTGCATGTACTCTACAACATTGCATGTACTCTACAACATTGCATGTACTCTACAACATTGCATTGTCACTTTTCTTACATTTTTCTCAATACCACAATTACAAGTGTCTGATATCAGGATTTTCTATACTGACCTACACGCCGAGTTAAAACTGGCATAGGAAGTACAGTAGAACTTTGAAACCTCTTACTGCCGTCAGACCTAGCAATTAGTTCAAGCCATCTATTGTGCAAGCCATCTATTGTGCAAGCCATCTATTGTGCAAGCCATCTATTGTGCAAGCCATCTATACTTGTGTATGTACAAACTAACTTTCTCTGGTACAAGTGTACTATGCATTATGAAAATGGTTAAGATATTATATTTCAGGCCATATTTATACCAATTTTGTAACCGACAGATTTTACTGATGAAGTTAGCATTTTGCTTAAGACATTTATAAAAGATGATTAATTCTAGTTCTAGAATTTTATTTACTCTGCAATTAATTGATAATTTACAATCAAAAATTCCTGTTGTGTACATTAAATATTAATATATTTAGTGATTTGTTGGTCACATATGTGCATGTATATAGTACAACAGTCAAAGTAATTAACATGACGTGTCAGTAACATGTGTTGCCAGTCTCAACAAACAAAAGAAACTCAACTGATCAATCAAAGGTATAAAGTAGTATATTGTTTGACCTATCTATGGTCAAAAATGAATGGAATTGTAGGGACCGCAAATCGTGTTCGACCTATCTAAGTTTGAGTGATTTAGAGTATGTCTGTATGAAGACATTAACATGTCAATATCTAGAACTTGTAATCTGTGGAATGTCTAATTTACTTCCATCATTACTGTAATAGACCTAATCTATGGTAAAAATAATCTATGCTTATTTAAATATAATTTAAAAAAAAAGCAGAACAAACATACAGTAGAAACAGTAATAAGACGAGCCTTTGGACACTTGGAAAATGGTCTCATTATTGAGGTGGTCATAATATTGAGGTTGAATAAAGAGCAAAATCGTGAAAATAGACCTGAAAATTGTGTTCTTTATTTTGAGGTGTTCTTATTATTGAGGTGGTCTATAGGTGAGGTTTTACTGTACTACAATTGAGCAATATAGGACCAGTAGCATCCCCTGTTATATATATCTATGTCACCAGTAGCATCCCCTGTTATATATATCTATGTCACTATCCTGGATAAGTGATTATTTACTATCATTTTAAGGCAAAATGAGTTTATTTTCAAGCAGTTTTGGTGGAATACTAGACAATAAAATGTTAGACCAGTGTGGAAACTGATTTCTATGAAAACGGCGATTGCTTCAGACACTTCTATTTCTGTTATTTGATGAGCTTACTGAGTTGTGTGAGTATAAATGTTGACAGAATGTTGGCACTGACAAAACCTGTATTAGTATTGTTGGTTATGACGTCGTAAACAAATCACCCGCATGGACGTGTGTTGGTGACTTCATATTGACTTATAGAATTAAATTAATATAAAGATGTAAGTCAGAGCCCTTGATCCTCCATTACTGAGGCTGAAGATCGACCCCATTCCCTCACCCAAATATTTTCTTTTTCCCCTATTCACATTCAATTCCCCCGCAGAGCCAAAACAAATATAGAAAGATACTATTTTAACTAGAAAAATAAGACTTAATAATGATATATCTGATGATGAAAAACTTCCCCAGTTGGCATGAAATCCTCCAACCAAGGGATGTGACCTGCTTGCCCCAGAATGAGGCCCCTGTGAGGGTTCGACCAAGGGATGTGACCCGCTTGCCCCAGAATGAGGCCCCTGTGAGGGTCCGACCAAGGGATGTGACCTCTTGCCCCAGAATGAGGCCCCTGTGAGGGTTCGACCAAGGGATATGACCCTCTTGCCCCAGAATGAGGCCCCTGTGAGGGTACGACCAAGGGATGTGACCCGCTTGCCCCAGAATGAGGCCCCTGTGAGGGTCCGACCAAGGGATGTGACCCGCTTGCCCCAGAATGAGGCCCCTGTGAGGGTCCGACCAAGGGATATGACCCTCTTGCCCCAGAATGAGGCCCCTGTGAGGGTTCGACCAAGGGATGTGACCCGCTTGCCCCAGAATGAGGCCCCTGTGAGGGTTCGACCAAGGGATGTGACCCGCTTGCCCCAGAATGAGGCCCCTGTGAGGGTTCGACCAAGGGATGTGACCCGCTTGCCCCAGAATGAGGCCCCTGTGAGGGTTCGACCAAGGGATGTGACCCGCTTGCCCCAGAATGAGGCCCCTGTGAGGGTTGTGTTATTTGTTCTTTCCATTAAATTTTGGAAATAGAAGAATATTTTAAGAATTAATGAACACCCTGAGTTAAAAGTTTCAGATGTGACAGTACCATTTTTTTATCTAGTTTACAGGGGATTGTCACAAGTTCTCTCCCATAAATCCCTTCTAGAGTTCTCTCCCTTTATCCAGTCAATAGTGTATATACATACACTATAGTTGGGATAAAGGGAGAGAACTCTTGAAATCTCGTGTGATCAAGTTCACTTTTCTTCTTTGGTGTTAATATTTGAATCGCTATGAAAAGAAAAGTAGACGTCCAATTTTTATGTTTGTGATAAAACGAGAAAAATATATCTGTTAAATTTTTTTTAAATGTCTGAGAATGGATTTTGTGGTCACTAATACTGGTTGTCTCGTGAAGCAGCTCGTATGACAGCTTGTGTGACAGCTCATGGAGCAGCTCGTATGACAGCTCGTGTGACAGCTCATGGAGCAGCTCATGTGACAGCTCATGGAGCAGCTCGTATGACAGCTCGTGTGACAGCTCATGTGACAGCTCATGGAGCAGCTCATATGACAGCTCATGTGACAGCTCATGAAGCAGCTCGTATGACAGCTCATGGAGCAGCTCGTATACAGCTCATGTGACAGCTCGTATGACAGCTCATGTGACAGCTCATGTGACAATGGGATCCTTGATAAACTTCGGTTGTTTCCCCAAATATTTCATCCTATTGAAACATATAAAATAATCTATTTTTGATATTTTGTTTGATTACTTTTATTGTTTGTTTACAAAAATTTGCAGGTTTTTAATCATGAACATTATAACTGACATTTCAAATGATCAGTATTTTTTCCTATCTCAACAATTGTTGTATCAATTATATGATAATGTGTTTATTGTATTAGTGTCCTTGGATGGTGTTATATTGCAGACTGTACTAGAATGTTTGATATTATATGATCAATTGCTCATTTTTGTCAGAATTATGAATTATATTGTACATTATATTTTGTTGTTAAATTTTCTGATGTTTTTTCTTTCATTGATAATTTTTCATGTATTTAGATTTTACGTTCACCTGCTCGGAGGGAAATGGTGAGATAAGATGAGGGCTGTACCAGGAAAATCTCCCTGTGGGGGAAGGAACTAAAGGTTAAAATTAGGGGACCATCAACGGAATTTTAATTAGTTTCTTAATTAGTCCCCCTATCTACAGATCTTGACCCCCATCAAGGTAATTTTGAGTGGTCGTTGTTCTTACCCCCATCCCAAGGGGACTTATCCCCTCCCAAGGGGACTTACCCCACCTAAGGGGACTTATCCCCACCCAAGGGGACTTACCCCCATCCAAGGGGACTTATCCCCACCCCAAGGGGACTTACCCCTACCCCAAGTGGATCTTCATAGAATGGCCTGACACCACTTATATAAAATCAATTAAGTGATGTACGTAGATTATGATGTTGTATGAAATAGTTTGTTTGTTTCTTCGAGCACTGAACAAAACTCGTGAGTGTACAATAGTTATACAATGTGTATAGTTATACAATGTCTATTGTCCAGGGGTCATATTCACAAACATTTTAAGACCAATCTAAACCAATGAAATTTTGTCTGAATGATTGTTGTTACCCACTGTACACTTGCCAATGTTTATCATCTAGTATTGATAGAACAGTATTGGAGTGAAAGAAACATTGTAAAGTGTGTGTGTTCAGTCTTATAATGTTTCAGATTATGACCCAACCTACAACAACATCAATATAAAGTTTTATTTGCATTGGACTGTTCTTATAAAGTATGCAGTGTACAAGTAAATGAATTCTCGTATATATTGTATTTCTTTGATAAAATAATCATACTGCCAATTTTTACAAAAACTGTTATTAAATTTACTTTCAGATATACTTTCAGATATACTCTTGTTAGTTACTTTTTTATCGATATTCGACTGTTATACTTTTTTCAATGTTGAAATCTATATTTCTTTGATACAAGATGAACAACTAGAGGCGGAATTTGTTTATTTACATTTTGTTGTTGAATACTTTTTGTGTTTGTATATTTTTGTACTTTGCTTTTTTCACATACAGTAAACTCCACTTATAAATGATATTCAGGGGACCACGAGATTTATATTCACGGTTGACATTTTGACATTTCCCTCAAACCAAATTGGAAGTAAGAGGGAAGTGCAATATGCTGAAGGAATTTGCGTTATGAAGTCGTAAAAGCAGTTTTATGTTTTGAATATTCAATAAACCTTTTATAAAGAATATTATGTTATCTCAAAGGCATCTTAACACAAGAAACCCGAACAGCTTTAGAAATTTGTGACTTGGTCAACTTTTGTCTTACTTTCTTTATCCAAGCTGAATTAGTTGCATGTCTACCTGACTTTCTTCACAGACTGTTTCGTCAACTGATAGCATTTTGTGAAGCATTGAAATTAAGAACTATTATGTGTAGGTATTACTTTTTAAGACAGAACCAACAAGTTTTTTCTAACACGACTCGAATCTGTGTCACCACAGTGCTTTACAATATACGGATTGGAACGTGTTAACTGGTTTGACCGGCATGTACTCTGCACAGTTGTTTGTATAACTGGCATTTCACATATTTTGGTAGCGAAATGACACAGATTATCAAGCTCGATTGGATCATTGGTCAGTGTATACTGTATATGTAATGGTGTCAATGGAGAGCAGCAACAATCAATCAGTTCAACAGTGGGAAAGGTGTCACAAATATTGTTGTAAGTGTTGTTGTTGGTTAGGGGCTTAAAATGGAATATTGTATTTCAATATACATGTATTGTAGTATTTAATATCGTAGTAAACAGAGTATACTTTAACAGGAATGTATAGGGAGCTGGTAGTGACCATGCGAATTGTAACGTTAGTGGTATATGGCAGTAAGTAATATCATTGTAAGTGGAGTTTATTGTACATGTTTTGGTTAAATAAAGATTTTTGCAAAGTGATGTTGTTCTTTGGTCTGTCAGGGGACTTGAATTAATTGAAGACACATAAACAATCGGGGTGTTGGGTCACTGGTAGACGGACATTAGCCCCTCATTATATTGCACATGCGGACATTAGCCCCTTCATTATTTTGCACATGTGGACATGTTGAGTTATTTTGGTGGAGGAATACTCCAGGTCCCCCTTCTAGCAGCATTTTGGTGTTGAGAGGCACCAGGGGCAATGTTACAGAAACATCTTAGGTAAAATTTCATCATTATCCTTAAAATTACATTTTCCTTAACTGGTTCATTTAACATACAGGCTATTATATGGTCAATCAAGGATGATAAATGAGTAGTATTAATATGTTGTTGTCATTATCATTACAAGGCCTAACAGTTTTAATGTAGTTTTGGAGTTTCATACATTGGAAGTTTTAAACTTAAGTGAAAATATTAAAGATTCACTTAAGATGCTTCTGTAATACGGGCCCAGGGTAGAAGCACCATTCTGATAGTTTCCTCAAATACAACACTCTACATCCTGAGTAAGTGGGGCTCAAGTCTGCAGTGGTTAGAGGCATTTGATTTGAAGTTTGCAACCTAAACCAATCTGTCAGGGAGACATGTGGTGTTTGGTCTGCATGATCACAGTTGTACAGAATCTGTTTATGAATAAAGACACAACAACCTCTCAAGACTGGTCCTATATTGAGCAACTACATCAATGTCTCATGATAAACATGATTTACCACTCTCCAGAGCAGAAGACACTTGCATTTCTCAGGTGTTCCCCTGGAGAGACATCATTTGGACATGGTCGCCTGTAATACATAAGCTTCTGTCAACGCCATATTTCTCTTTAACATAAATTACATGTATTTGCTTCCAGAAAAAAAGATATTAATGAAATGCAACCATAATATTGCGTATACTATATGCTGGTGCCGGTTTCATCCGGTCTCTAACAATCGGCAAGTAATATAACACATACAGCTCTGGTACCGTACAGTCTCTAACGACGGGCAAGTAATATAACACATACAGCTCTGGTACCGTACAGTCTCTAACGACCGGCAAGTAATATAACACACAGCTCTGGTACTGAACAGTCTCTAACGAGGGGCAAGTAATATAACACATACAGCTCTGGTACTGTACAGTCTCTAACGACGGGCAAGTAATATAACGCATACAGCTCTGGTACTGTACAGTCTCTAACGACGGGCAAGTAATATAACATGTACAGCTCTGGTACTGTACAGTCTCTAACGACGGGCAAGTAATATAACACACACAGCTCTGGTACCGTCCAGTTTCTAGCGACCGGCAAGTAATATAACACACACAGCTCTGGTACCGTCCAGTTTCTAGCGACCGGCAAGTAATATAACACATACAGCTCTGGTACTGTACAGTCTCTAACGACGGGCAAGTAATATAACACATACAGCTCTGGTACCGTCCTGTCTCTAACGACGGGCAATTAATATAACACATACAGCTCTGGTACCGTCCTGTCTCTAACGACGGGCAAGTAATATAACATATACAGCTCTGGTACTGTACAGTCTCTAACGACCGGCAAGTAATATAACACATACAGCTCTGGTACCGTCCTTTCTCTAACGACGGGCAATTAATATAACACACAGCTCTGGTACCGTACAGTCTCTAACGACCGGCAAGTAATATAACACATACAGCTCTGGTACCGTCCTGTCTCTAACGACCGGCAAGTAATATAACACATACAGCTCTGGTACCGTACAGTCTCTAACGACGGGCAATTAATATAACAGATACAGCTCTGGTACCGTACAGTCTCTAATGACCGGCAAGTAATATAACACATACAGCTCTGGTACTGTACAGTCTCTAACGACGGGCAAGTAATATAACACATACAGCTCTGGTACTGTACAGTCTCTAACGACGGGCAAGTAATATAACACATACAGCTCTGGTACTGTACAGTCTCTAACGACCGGCAAGTAATATAACACATACAGCTCTGGTACCGTCCTGTCTCTAACGACGGGCAATTAATATAACACATACAGCTCTGGTACTGTACAGTCTCTAACGACGGGCAAGTAATATAACACATACAGCTCTGGTACTGTACAGTCTCTAACGACCTGCAACATATACAGCTCTGGTACCGTCCAGTCTCTAACCACCGGCAACATATACTGCTCAGGTACCGTCCAGTCTCTAACCACCGGCAACATATACTGCTCTGGTACCGTCCAGTCTCTAACGACGGGCAACATATACAGCTCTGGTACCGTCCAGTCTCTAACCACCGGCAACATATACAGCTCTGGTACCGTCCAGTCTCTAACGACGGGCAACATATACAGCTCTGGTACCGTACAGTCTCTAACGACGGGCAACATATACAGCTCTGGTACCGTCCAGTCTCTAACGACGGGCAACATATACAGCTCTGGTACCGTACAGTCTCTAACGACGGGCAACATATACAGCTCTGGTACCGTACAGTCTCTAACGACGGGCAACATATACAGCTCTGGTACCGTACAGTCTCTAACGACCTGCAACATATACAGCTCTGGTACCGTCCAGTCTCTAACCACCGGCAACATATACAGCTCTGGTACCGTCCAGTCTCTAACCACCGGCAACATATACAGCTCTGGTACCGTCCAGTCTCTAACCACCGGCAACATATACAGCTCTGGTACCGTCCAGTCTCTAACCACCGGCAACATATACAGCTCTGGTACCGTCCAGTCTCTAACGACGGGCAACATATACAGCTCTGGTACCGTCCAGTCTCTAACCACCGGCAACATATACAGCTCTGGTACCGTCCAGTCTCTAACCACCGGCAACATATACAGCTCTGGTACCGTCCAGTCTCTAACGACGGGCAACATATACAGCTCTGGTACCGTCCAGTCTCTAACCACCGGCAACATATACAGCTCTGGTACCGTCTAGTCTCTAACCACCGGCAACATATACTGCTCTGGTACTGTACGGTCTCTAACCACCGGCAACATATACAGCTCTGGTACCGTCCAGTCTCTAACGACGGGCAACATATACAGCTCTGGTACCGTCCAGTCTCTAACCACCGGCAACATATACAGCTCTGGTACCGTCCAGTCTCTAACCACCGGCAACATATACAGCTCTGGTACTGTACGGTCTCTAACCACTGGCAACATATACAGCTCTGGTAACGTCCAGTCTCTAACGACCGGCAACATATACAGCTCTGGTAACGTCCAGTCTCTAACCACCGGCAACATATACAGCTCTGGTAACGTCCAGTCTCTAACCACCGGCAACATATACAGCTCTGGTAACGTCCAGTCTCTAACCACCGGCAACATATACAGCTCTGGTACCGTACGGTCTCTAACCACCGGCAACATATACAGCTCTGGTAACGTCCAGTCTCTAACCACCGGCAACATATACAGCTCTGGTAACGTCCAGTCTCTAACCACCGGCAACATATACAGCTCTGGTAACGTCCAGTCTCTAACCACTGGCAACATGTACAGCTCGGGTAACGTCCAGTCTCTAACCACCGGCAACATATACAGCTCTGGTAACGTCCAGTCTCTAACGACCGGCAACATATACAGCTCTGGTACCGTACGGTTGCACACATAATGATTTCTATTCTGTAGTCTATTCTATAGTCATAAGTTAATAAAATAATTACTATTCAGAGTGATCAGGTTTACCTCGAATGGGAAATATGAAACAATATATGTTGTGCTTTATATTGAATTGTAGAGCTTTAAAAGTGAAGTAAATTTTCTTCTTGCAAATTTCGGACCTTTAAATAAAAAAATGCAAAATTTACATTTTATTTCAAAAAATAAAAAAGGTCATTCCACAGCCGGATGGGGGGAAAACAGGGCGGTGGATCCACACCTGGCTTTTCATTCTACATAATATCATTCACAAAAAATGTCCATCATCAGCACGTTCTCATATAAACCATGTCCGTGTCATCAGTAAAGTTTAAGATGCGTGACTGGTTAGAGATGATCCGGATATCTTAACTCTTTCGGTACGGGTTTTATACATAATCTCATGATTACTTCCCTTTAAAACTTTTACGCCTTTTGTAACAGAAAATATTTACTGTCTTGTAACGGCAAAATTCACTGTAAAATATTGATATATACGTTGAATTGATGCAAGCGAAATGTTTTTATAACAACAACATCAATAACAAAGTAAAATACACGTTCATCGTGAGTGACATTGTCGTACTTTTAGTTTGAGCATAGCTGTACATCTAGCTGGTAAATCGATTTAAACTCGACAGTTCCAATGCTGTAACGTTCCCTGTAATTTGCTGTGTAGTTATTCATTCTATTCGTTTTAAGATGAATGCTTAGCATCCATGTGCAGTTTCTGGACTTAATATAATATTTATGTTCTTTCTCCCCCTTTTGGTCCGTGGCAACTTGCTTTCGTAATCATGGCTTGTCCATTGTTGTCCTCTTAAAAAAGTTAAATTCCCAATGATTGTTTTTAAGTGTCAGCCAAACAATTTAGTACTTCCCCATTTTCATGTTTGCCCTTACACTTACTCAATGTTTTTTTAGTCTGATGTTTTCCTGGCGTCTGTGGGCAGGCATTGTTTTGTTTGTGTCACTGTGGTGTTAAATTCCCAGTAACAACTTAATCTTTCAATTTTAGTTTAGTGGTAATCCAATTATTAAACATTTAATGTGTGTCATTTGAATTTGTCAACAATGTAACAATGACGCTTTACCAAACACAAAGAGATGTCATATTTATAGGACTAAGTTCAGTGGATATTATGTGCTGATATAGGTATAAAGTATTACTGATGCTTCTTCTTTGGCATCATTCAAGATGTCATCGTCTCTCTAGTCATTCTAACATGCTTCTTTTCCCAGCTAAAGTATAACTAGGTGATAGTTTCTAGCTGTGTGAGCTTCACACCCTGGTCCAGCCTCAGAAGCCAGAATGGTCAACCTTAATGGTGCAAGTGGCTGGGTTACAGTCACTCTTTCTTATAATTGTTGATTTGATGCACTGGTCTATTGGCACTTGACCATACTATATTTCTTTATGCTCAATAATTGTTCACTATTTTTTCTTTACTTATCCTTCATGCACGCCATTGTTTGATTGGTCTGGACAACATTCTGATGTAGATATAGAAATAATTAGATATAATATTAGTACTGAATCTATATTTGACACATATATTGTGTAATATGTGATAAAAAATCAACACAGAAATACTGTGTACAAAAATTTAAACTGATATAAAATTGGCTAATAATCCTTAAATCAGATTCATAAGAGAGTTATGAAATTGTAGGAATTATGAAAAAGTCATTGACAGACAGATATGGCATATTTCATTCTAGACTTAAAGAGATTGTTTGACTACATTATATGATAACTTGTACATTACATGCTCAGCTACAGTGTTTACATTAATGATTACAATTTTACATTTTAGACCTCTGCATGACTACTTCTTGTTGCCATGGAAACTTGGAAAGCCATCATAGTAAAACATCTCGGACGGAAGATTTTGAAACATTATGAAAGTTTAATGATGAACATAATTGCTGTGGATGAAGGAATTAAACCTGCTTATCTATATGATGTTGGAGTTATATCGTCATCTCAGTTGGTGAGTTTAGTGAATGAAGTTAGACAAGAAAATCTGATATCCAACAATCTGAATGTGTTAGAAATAGAGATGGATTATCTTGTTGTGAATGTGGAAGAATTTTTAGACAAGGATCGTGTTATTGACTTGCAGAGGAGACTTATTGATGTGTCAGATTCCACCATACAGCCCTGTGCCGTTGAATCTCCCTGCGTTACAAACAAGCTTGAATCTGTTGTTAATGATATCCGGCAGAATCTAGACTACACAAGGGTGAAACATTACGTCCTGTCATCTGTTTGTTGTAACATCACCAGTTTATTTGGTTTATTGTTAAACTATCCTGTAATTTATTGGTACAAAAATGCATCTGTAGGAAACTGTTTATCTATGGAAAAACTTAAATGTGTCAAAGTTACTGTCACTTACAGTGAACACAAGAACTTGAAGACTTGTCAGAATAATGCTGTCTATAACAGGGACCTTACACTGTATTCATTTAGTTATCCATATTGTATACATGAACATTGTAAAGCTCTCGTTGATGCCTGGGTCTGTAGAGTTCAAGATAAGATTAGTCAATCTGTTTGTTTCGCTAACAAAGAATATATAACAGAAGACGTCATATTGGAGGCTGTGTGTTTATGACGTCATATTGGAGGCTGTGTGTTTATGACGTCATATTGGAGGCTGTGTGTTTATGACGTCATATTGGAGGCTGTGTGTTTATGACATCATATTGGAGGCTATGTGTTTATGACGTCATATTGGAGGCTGTGTGTTTATGACGTCATATTGGAGGCTGTGTGTTTATGACGTCATGTTGGAGACTGTGTGTTTATGACGTCATATTGGAGGCTGTGTGTTTATGACGTCATATTGGAGGCTGTGTGTTTATGACGTCATATTGGAGGCTGTGTGTTTATGACGTCATATTGGAGACTGTTTGTTTATGACATCATATTGGAGACTGTGTGTTTATGCGTCATACTGTGTGATGTTTTGGTTAATGTATCTACTGTTTGATAGTGTGTATGTCTTTGGAATGTTCTGTATTTCCAGACCTGTGTTTGCAATTTTATATATTTCTATTCATAATAAATTGTAGAATGCAACTTACATATTTTGTTTCTTTCATGCAATAATGTCCATTAAACTGTTTCATCAGAGTATCATTGTGATACTATAATTAGGCCAGTACACAAACTTAATGGACAGCCCTTGTAGAGGTGACAAGTTTGTGAAACCAATATGTTTGTACTGTATCTCTGTATGAGATGTACTGTATCTCTGTATGAGATGTACTGTATCTCTATGTATGAGATGTACTGTATCTCTATGTATGAGATGTACTGTATCTCTATATGAGATGTACTCTATCTCTGTATGAGATGTAGTGTATCTCTATGTATGAGATGTACTGTATCTCTGTATGAGATGTACTGTATCTCTATGTATGAGATGTACTGTATCTCTATGTATGAGATGTACTGTATCTCTATGTATGAGATGTACTGTATCTCTGTATGAGATGTACTGTATCTCTATATGAGATGTACTGCATCTCTGTATGAGATATACTGTATCTCTATGTATGAGATGTACTGTATCTCTATGTATGAAATGTACTGTATCTCTGTATGAGATGTACTGTATCTATGTATGAGATGTACTGTATCTCTATGCATGATATGTACTGTATCTCTGTATGAGATGTACTGTATCTCTGTATGAGTTGAACTGTATCTCTATGTATGAGATGTACTGTATCTCTGTATGAGATGTACTGTATCTCTATGTATGAGATGTACTGTATCGATGTATGAGATGTACTGTATCTCTGTATGAGATGTACTGTATCTCTGTATGAGATGTACTGTATCTCTGTATGAGATGTACTGTATCTATGTATGAGATGTACTGTATCTCTGTATGAGATGTACTGTATCTATGTATGAGATGTACTGTATCTATGTATGAGATGTACTGTATCTCTGTATGAGATGTACGGTATCTATGTATTAGATGTACTGTGTCTCTGTATGAGATGTACTGTATCTCTGTATGAGATGTACTGTATCTCTGTATGAGATGTACGGTATCTATGTATGAGATGTACAGTATCTCTATATGAGATGTACTGTATCTATGTATGAGATGTACAGTATCTCTATATGAGATGTACTGTGTCTCTGTATGAGATGTACTGTATCTCTGTATGAGATGTACGGTATCTATGTATGAGATGTACAGTATCTCTGTATGATATGTACTGTATCTCTGTATGAGATGTACTGTATCTCTGTATGAGATGTACTGTATCTCTATATGAGATGTACTGTATCACTGTATGATATGTACTGTATCTCTGTATGAGATGTACTGTATCTCTATGTATGAGATAAACTGTATCTCTATGTATGATATGTACTGTATCTATGTATGAGATGTACTCTATCTCTGTATGAGATGTACTGTATCTCTGTATGAGATGTACTGTATCTCTATGAGATGTACTGTATCTCTATATGAGATGTACTGTATATCTGTATGAGATGTACAGTATCTCTATATGAGATGTAATGAATCTCTGTATGAGATGTACTGTATCTCTGTATGAGATGTAATGAATCTCTGTATGAGATGTACTGTATCTATTATATGAGATGTACTGTATTTCTGTATGAGATGTACTGTATATCTGTATGAGATGTACTGTATCTCTATGTATGAGATGTACTGTATCTCTATGTATGAGATGTACTGTATATCTATGTATGAGATGTACTGTATCTCTGTATGAGATGTACTGTATCTCTATGTATGAGATGTACTGTATCTCTGTATGAGTTGAACTGTATCTCTATGTATGAGATGTACTGTATCTCTGTATGAGATGTACTGTATATCTATGTATGAGATGTACTGTATCTCTGTATGAGATGTACTGTATCTCTGTATGAGATGTACTGTATCTCTGTATGAGATGTACTGTATCTCTGTATGAGATGTACTGTATCGCTGTATGAGATGTACTGTATCTCTATGTATGAGATGTACTGTATCTCTGTATGAGATGTACTGTATCGCTGTATGAGATGTACTGTATCTCTGTATGAGATGTACTGTATCTCTGTATGAGATGTACTGTATCTCTATGTATGAGATGTACTGTATCTCTGTATGAGATGTACTGTATCTCTATGTATGAGATGTACTGTATCTCTATGTATGAGATGTACTGTATCTCTGTATGAGATGTACTGTATCTCTGTATGAGTTGAACTGTATCTCTATGTATGAGATGTACTGTATCTCTGTATGAGATGTACTGTATCTCTATGTATGAGATGTACTGTATCGATGTATGAGATGTACTGTATCTCTGTATGAGATGTACTGTATCTCTGTATGAGATGTACTGTATCTCTGTATGAGATGTACTGTATCTATGTATGAGATGTACTGTATCTCTGTATGAGATGTACTGTATCTATGTATGAGATGTACTGTATCTATGTATGAGATGTACTGTATCTCTGTATGATATGTACTGTATCTATGTATGAGATGTACTGTATCTCTATATGAGATGTACTGTATCTCTATGTATGAGATGTACTGTATCTCTATGTATGAGATGTACTGTATCTCTATGTATGAGATGTACTGTATCTCTATGTATGAGATGTACCATATCTCTATGTATGAGATGTACTGTATCTCTGTATGAGATGTACTGTATCTCTATATGAGATGTACTGTATCTCTATATGACCAGCGACTACTGTACATGACCAGGGACTACTGTACATGACCAGCGACTACTCTACATGACCAGCGACTACTCTACATGACCAGCGACTTCTCTATATGACCAGCGAATACTGTACATGATCAGCGACTACGCTACATGACCATCGACTACTGTACATGACCAGCGTCTTCTCTGTATTACCAGCGAATAATGTACATGACCAGCGACTACTCTACATGACCAGCGACTACTCTACATGACCAGCGACTTCTCTACATGACCAGCGAATACTGTACATGATCAGCGACTACGCTACATGACCATCGACTACTGTACATGACCAGCGACTACTCTATATGACCAGCGACTACTCTACATGACTAGCGACTACTCTACCAGACCAGCGACTACACTACTTGACCAGCGACTACTCTACATGACTAGCGACTACTCTACCAGACCAGCGACTACACTACTTGACCAGCGACTACTCTACATGACCAGCGACACACTATATGACCAGCGACTACTCTACATGACCAGCGACACACTATATGACCAGCGACTACTCTACATGACCAGCGACACACTATATGACCAGCGACTACTCTACATGACCAGCGACTACACTACATGACCAGCGACTACTCTACATGACCAGCGACTACACTACATGACCAACGACTACTCTACATGACCAGCGACTACTCTACCAGACCAGCGACTACACTACTTGACCAGCGACTACTCTACCAGACCAGCGACTACACTACATGACCAGCGACTACACTACATGACCAACGACTACTCTACATGACCAGCGACTACTATACATGACCAGCGACTACTCTACATGACCAGCGACTACTCTACCAGACCAGCGACTACACTACTTGACCAGCGACTTTCATACCTAAGGTCATGCCAAATTGGAATTTTGTTAAGCGTCAACCTAAGTTCGCGAAACCTTGCTACCTATTAAAAAAAAAACAACAAAAACTCATAACGGAAAAACAAATATCCTCAGATAATAAGTGATGCATAAATTTAGACATTTTTATAAAAAAAGAAACATCATCAAAACAAAATGTGTTTCAAAACTAGATACATGTATATACATAAATAAATCTAGTTTAAAACTGACTCGTTTTCACACAAATTGCTTAGTTTTCACACAATAATCACATCGTTGTCGGATCTCAACTAAAATTGCCGTTGTCGAATCATGGACATCGAAAATGTTTGAGAATGTTTAGCTTAGAAAAAAATATTAGTTTTGGCTCGATGAGCACAAAACCTAGGCGCACGCGGACGCTTAACAAAATTCCAATTTGTCATGGCCTAAGTCACAGGCATTACTGACTGACATGTTATCGCTGTCCGTATGTGCGAACAGTTGGTTTCTGATCAATAACTCTTGAAAGGATGGATGGATTTATTTCATATAGGGCACATAAGCATAGGATAATACAATACAGGTCATGTTCGATGTAAGTTACAAGCCACCAGTATTTAGATGTAAGTTACAAGCCACCAGTATTTAGATGTAAGTTACAAGCCACCAGTATTTAGATGTAAGTTACAAGCCACCAGTATTTAGATGTAAGTTACAAGCCACCAGTATTTAGATGTAAGTTACAAGCCACCAGTATTTAGATGTAAGTTACAAGCCACCAGTATTTAGATGTAAGTTACAAGCCACCAGTATTTAGATGTAAGTTACAAGCCACCAGTATTTAGATGTAAGTTACAAGCCACCAGTATTTAGATGTAAGTTACAAGCCACCAGTATTTAGATGTAAGTTACAAGCCACCAGTATTTAGATGTAAGTTACAAGCCACCAGTATTTAGATGTAAGTTACAAGCCACCAGTATTTAGATGTAAGTTACAAGCCACCAGTATTTAGATGTAAGTTACAAGCCACCAGTATTTAGATGTAAGTTACAAGCCACCAGTATTTAGATGTAAGTTACAAGCCACCAGTATTTAGATGTAAGTTACAAGCCACCAGTATTTAGATGTAAGTTACAAGCCACCAGTATTTAGATGTAAGTTACAAGCCACCAGTATTTAGATGTAAGTTACAAGCCACCAGTATTTAGATGTAAGTTACAAGCCACCAGTATTTAGAGGAGTTATGTCCCCTTTTCGACTTCAAAACCCGCGGGAGGCATTCGTGTGCTGTGGCTTCAAAACCCGCGGGAGGCAATCGTGTGCTGTGGACACATCTAGTTTTATATGAAACGTGTCAATTTCTGTACCCACTAAATTGTATGATGTTTTTGTTAAAGAGAATGGTACTTTATTTGTCAGAAATTGAACAAGGGCGTGGAATGAAGCAAGATTTTGTGTCTGAATCACAAGACGGTTGGGTGTGGACATACAATACACAAACTGTCTTTTATACGTGGAATGAGAACTTAAGTACAACATGAATGATTCTATTTGAATTGAGATGTTTACGTATATAAATATTGTAATTATGCTGTTAGGCGAGAAAACGACTTATTGTTTACATGTTTATATAATCATTTATGACATGTCAAAGAAAAATAATTTCAATGCAAAAAACTTCATACACACCCGATATTTCTTTGTAATGTCTTTTATGAGTGCAAAGGAAACGCCTTTAAGCCACATTGTCTTAATTTGTAACGATGTATTAGCGTGTCAATAAACCATTGATGACTTCGCTGCTATCTCTTCATTGCATGTCTGGTTTTACATGTAATATGTAACCTCACACTCGATAACAAATGGAACTTTTCTCTATGACTTTACCTCAGGAATTTAAAGCAACTCCACATGAATGTACGAAAATGTTTAGTATTTGTTGTGTAATCTTGATTAAAAAAGTTTACAACATGGATAACAACTACCATGAGGGGACGTCTCCTAGCTGCTCCACGTCGAGCCATGATGTGACGTCTCCTAGCTGCTCCACGCCGAGCCATGAGGTGACGTATCCTTCTCCACGTCGAGCCATGATGTGACGTCTCCTGCTCCACGTCGAGCCATGATGTGACGTCTTCTGCTCCACGTCGAACCATGATGTGACGTCTCCTGCTCCACGTCGAGCCATGACGTGACGTCTCCTGCTCCTCGTCGAGTCATGATGTGACGTCTCCTGCTCCAAGTCGAGTCATGATGTGACGTCTCCTGCTCCATGTCGAGTCATGACGTGACGTCTCCTGCTCCACGTCGAGCCATGATGTGACGTCTCCTGCTCCATGTCGAGTCATGATGTGACGTCTCCTGCTCCATGTCGAGTCATGATGTGACGTCTCCTGCTCCACGTCGAGCCATGATGTGACGTCTCCTGCTCCATGTCGAGTCATGATGTGACGTCTCCTGCTCCATGTCGAGTCATGATGTGACGTCTCCTGCTCCATGTCGAGTCATGATGTGACGTCTCCTGCTCCACGTCGAGACATGATGTGACGTCTCCTGCTCCATGTCGAGTCATGATGTGACGTCTCCTGCTCCATGTCGAGTCATGATGTGACGTCTCCTGCTCCATGTCGAGTCATGATTTGACGTCTCCTGCTCCATGTCGAGTCATGATGTGACGTCTCCTGCTCCACGTCGAGATATGATGTGACGTCTCCTGCTCCATGTCGAGTCATGATGTGACGTCTCCTGCTCCACGTCGAGCCATGATGTGACGTCTCCTGCTCCACGTCGAGCCATGATGTGACGTCTCCTGCTCCACGCCGAGCAATGACGTGACGTCTTCTGCTCTACGTCGAGATTTATTTCTTGTACGAAGAATGTTCTGGAACCTAGACTAATTTTGTGCAATGGCGCGCTGTCCGTGCGTCTGTAAACAATTGCTTGTGAACACGATAAAGTCGTCAGTTTTGATTGTATCTCAATCAAACTTATACAGTAGTGAGATATCCGTGAGAGCTCGGTTCTTTACAAATACCGATCCGCTCATGCATGACTGGATTATGGCCCTTGAAAGTGTCAAAATTGCTACAATAGAGCCTGTGAACACAATTTAGCGCATTCATTTATTGTCCGATATTTACCAAACTTATACAGTAGTACAATTGAGTGCTCAGCTCCTTCCGAAAACCAGCTTGATGCGCCCATGCATGACGGGATTATGACCCCTTGAAATTGACAATATTGCTGTCCATGAGACCTTGGTTCATTTTGAAAAACAGACGGATCCGCGCATGTATGACTCATTATTGCCCTTAAAATTGGTAAGATTCCTGTAATCAGTAGAGCCTCCATAAATTCCTTCTAAGAATTTAAAAACGAAGAGTGAGCAAATGTGGCCAGTCAGTAGACACTTATGGGTCTAAATTGTAATTGTGCTTAAATAATAACAGAAAATATATCGGAATAAAATTTCACAATTTATGTTTTAAATTTCCAAAACATGTAGGTGTACAAACAGGAGATAAAGAATGACACTCACTTCACTATGGTGTATTAAACGTCGTCAACTTGACGTCAAACGCTAACAATCAGTTTATTCTCAAGTGTGTATACTAATCCACTTCCTACATGTAACTCATTCCCATACTCACATTGCGGTGTCGTAGAGTGTGCAGTGCGGTGCCGTAGAGTGTGCAGTGCTGTGCCGTAGAGTGTGCAGTGCGGTGTCGTAGAGTGTGCAGTGCTGTGCCGTAGAGTGTGCAGTGCGGTGCCGTAGAGTGTGCAGTGCGGTGTCGTAGAGTGTGCAGTGCTGTGCCGTAGAGTGTGCAGTGCGGTGTCGTAGAGTGTGCAGTGCTGTGCCGTAGAGTGTGCAGTGCGGTGCCGTAGAGTGTGCAGTGCGGTGTCGTAGAGTGTGCAGTGCGGTGTCGTAGAGTGTGCAGTGCGGTGTCGTAGAGTGTGCAGTGCGGTGCCGTAGAGTGTGCAGTGCGGTGCCGTAGAGTGTGCAGTGCGGTGCCGTAGAGTGTGCAGTGCGGTGTCGTAGAGTGTGCAGTGCGATGCCGTAGAGTGTGCAGTGCGGTGTCGTAGAGTGTGCAGTGCGCTGCCGTAGAGTGTGCAGTGCGGTGCCGTAGAGTGTGCAGTGCGGTGCCGTAGAGTGTGCAGTGCGGTGCCGTAGAGTGTGCAGTGCGGTGCCGTAGAGTGTGCAGTGCGGTGCCGTAGAGTGTGCAGTGCGATGTCGTAGAGTGTGCAGTGCGATGCCGTAGAGTGTGCAGTGCGGTGCCGTAGAGTGTGCAGTGCGGTGCCGTAGAGTGTGCAGTGCGGTGTCGTAGAGTGTGCAGTGCGGTGCCGTAGAGTGTGCAGTGCGGTGCCGTAGAGTGTGCAGTGCGGTGCCGTAGAGCGTGCAGTGCGGTGCCGTAGAGTGTGCAGTGCTGTGCCGTAGAGTGGGCAGGTTTGTACTATGATTCACCAGTGAACGTACTGATGTACGGCAGCAACTTTCAAGTGAAGTGAATGTAGCCTTCTTATATTCCTATGTACCAGATTCAGTCGTATTATTAAGAAATATATTTTTCTATAAGTTAATATTGTCTATGCATGTGTGCATACTATTATATATACGTCAGTGCGATTTTTTATTTGTACGGATACAAAAAGTTTTATTTATATGAATGATGGAACAAGTTCTTACAACTGATCACTCTCGATGACTGTAGACTGTGAACGCTAACGGTGTAATGATGGCTTCAATGTGTGAACGCTAATGGTGTAATGATGGCTTCAATGTGTGAACGCTAATGGTGTAATGATGGCTTCAATGTGTGAACGCTAATGGTGTAATGATGGCTTCAATGTGTGAACGCTAACGGTGTAATGATGGCTTCAATGTGTGAACGCTAACGGTGTAATGATGGCTTCAATGTGTGAACGCTAACGGTGTAATGATGGCTTCAATATGTGAACGCTAACGATGTAATGATGGTTTCAATGTGTGAACGCTCACGATGTAATGATGGCTTCAATGTGTGAACGCTAATGGTGTAATGATGGCTTCAATGTGTGAACGCTAACGGTGTAATGATGGCTTCAATGTGTGAACGCTAACGGTGTAATGATGGCTTCAATGTGTGAACGCTAACGATGTAATGGTGGCTTCAATGTGTGAACGCTAACGGTGTAATGGTGGCTTCAATGTGTGAACGCTAACGGTGTAATGATGGATTCAATGTGTGAACGCTAACGGTGTAATGATGGCTTCAATGTGTGAACGTTAACGGTGTAATGATGGATTCAATGTGTAAACGCTAACGGTGTAATGATGGATTCAATGTGTGAACGCTAACGGTGTAATGATGGCTTCAATGTGTGAACGCTAACGGTGTAATGATGGCTTCAATGTGTGAACGCTAACGGTGTAATGATGGCTTCAATGTGTGAACGCTAACGGTGTAATGATGGCTTCACTGTGTGAACGCAAATGGTGTAATGATGGCTTCAATGTGTGAACGCTAACGGTGTAATGATGGCTTCAATGTGTGAACGCTAATGGTGTAATGATGGCTTCAATGTGTGAACGCTAACGGTGTAATGATGGCTTCAATGTGTGAACGCTAACGGTGTAATGATGGCTTCAATGTGTGAACGCTAATGGTGTAATGATGGCTTCAATGTGTGAACGCTAATGGTGTAATGATGGCTTCAATGTGTGAACGCTAACGGTGTAATGATGGCTTCAATGTGTGAACGCTAATGGTGTAATGATGGCTTCAATGTGTGAACGCTAATGGTGTAATGATGGCTTCACTGTGTGAACGCTAACGGTGTAATGATGGCTTCACTGTGTGAACGCAAATGGTGTAATGATGGCTTCAATGTGTGAACGCTAACGGTGTAATGATGGCTTCAATGTGTGAACGCTAATGGTGTAATGATGGCTTCAATGTGTGAACGCTAACGGTGTAATGATGGCTTCAATGTGTGAACGCTAACGGTGTAATGATGGCTTCAATGTGTGAACGCTAATGGTGTAATGATGGCTTCAATGTGTGAACGCTAATGGTGTAATGATGGCTTCAATGTGTGAACGCTAATGGTGTAATGATGGCTTCAATGTGTGAACGCTAATGGTGTAATGATGGCTTCAATGTGTGAACGCTAATGGTGTAATGATGGCTTCACTGTGTGAACGCTAATGGTGTAATGATGGCTTCACTGTGTGAACGCTAATGGTGTAATGATGGCTTCACTGTGTGAACGCTAACGGTGTAATGATGGCTTCAATGTGTGAACGCTAACGGTGTAATGATGGCTTCAATGTGTGAACGCTAACGGTGTAATGATGGCTTCAATGTGTGAACGCTAACGGTGTAATTATGGCTTCAATGTGTGAACGCTAACGGTGTAATGATGGCTTCAATGTGTGAACGCTAACGGTGTAATGATGGCTTCAATGTGTGAACGCTAACGGTGTAATTATGGCTTCAATGTGTGAACGCTAACGGTGTAATGATGGCTTCAATGTGTGAACGCTAACGGTGTAATGATGGCTTCACTGTGTGAACGCTAACGGTGTAATGATGGCTTCAATGTGTGAACGCTAACGGTGTAATGATGACTTCAATGTATGAACGCTAACGGTGTAATGATGGCTTCAATGTATGAACGCTAATGGTGTAATGATGGCTTCACTGTGTGAACGCTAACGGTGTAATGATGGCTTCAATGTATGAACGCTAACGGTGTAATGATGGATTCAATGTATGAACGCTAACGGTGTAATGATGGATTCAATGTATGAACGCTAACGGTGTAATGATGGCTTCACTGTGTGAACGCTAACGGTGTAATTATGGCTTCAATGTGTGAACGCTAACAGTGTAATGATGGCTTCAATGTGAAGTCCTATGTCCAGGCAGGAAATTCACACAATCGACAAAACTCCACGAGTGCTCACGGAACATGACGTGATATAAGATGGAAAGTAGTCTGACAAATAAAGCCCACCTCGCTCAAACAAACACAATTTACTGTTAGCTCTTTTGAAGTTTAGTCAGACGTAAATCCTGTTTGTTTTCACTGCGATTCGAGCACGATGTTAACGGTATATTGATGATTTTTACCGCATAGTTAGAGGGAAACCGCATTGTTTATACCGGAGTAGATATCTTATTAAAAGGCGCATATATTTAACTACTCAAGGAAGGAAATGTATCAGGATACATGTGCGATACGAAATGATATACATGTTAGTTTGATAATCTTGTGGTTTAAAGCGTTTTTGTATTATTCAATAGTTTTCATCGAACGCAAGAAATATTGGCATTTGTATACATTATGCAAATTTTATGATGTACAAATCTATGTGGACAATTCTATTTTAGTATGACACCGTATTGGTGCATTCATGTTTCGTATCTGGTCCGTTTTTATGTGAATTTCCCGTCCCACCTGATAATACACGTTGATAAGTTCTCCAATCGAGTGTTCAAACGTCATGTATTCCCCTCCCACCTGATTATACGCGTTGATAAAATACACCAATCGACTGAACGACATATATTCAGTTCAAAGGCTGTAATTTAAACACTGAAAGGGAAAACCACACTTATATACCCGTTCAATACATACCCCGGTCTTGTACAGATATTGACTAGACGATACAGACGAGTGGTTTTATAGTACATGTACATTGTATTTAATATTTTTTCATCGCCTTTAATACTTGGTCTCAAACGTAAGACGATATTGCTATGTATATACTGTGGACTTATTCAAGTTGACGCTCATGTGGAGATTTGCTTTAAGAAGTTGACATAAATCACTGGTATTATAATGATTTATAATAAAATATTTACCGTTAACACTGAACGTGGCGGGTAGTTATTTATTTTAATACATAGAAACGTGAGTTATTAAGACAAATATCACACGCTATACGGTCCAGTATTGATAGACTGGGCACGCCTGTCCTGATGTCATCTTGTAATAATCTTTATCCTTAAATCACTGTGAGTAACACAGTCTGTCACACAGAACTAACACTGACAAATTAATAATGGATTGTTAATCAAGGCAAGTTAATCAATTGTAAGCAGAAAAGTTCATTCGGGTGACAGGATTGTAACACGTTCAGATCAAGGTGACAGGATTGTAACACGTTCAGATAAAGGTGACAGGATTGTAACACGTTCAGATAAAGGTGACCGGATTGTAACACGTTCAGATCAAGGTGACAGGATTGTAACACGTTCAGATAAAGGTGACAGGATTGTAACACGTTCAGATCAAGGTGACAGGATTGTAACACGTTCAGATCAAGGTGACAGGATTGTAACACGTTCAGATAAAGGTGACAGGATTGTAACACGTTCAGATAAAGGTGACAGGATTGTAACACGTTCAGATAAAGGTGACAGGATTGTAACACGTTCAGATAAAGGTGACAGGATTGTAACACGTTCAGATAAAGGTGACAGGATTGTAACACGTTCAGATAAAGGTGACAGGATTGTAACACGTTCAGATAAAGGTGACAGGATTGTAACACGTTCAGATAAAGGTGACAGGATTGTAACACGTTCAGATCAAGGTGACAGGATTGTAACACGTACAGATCAAGGTAGACCAGATGCTTTCATTTTTCTGTATTTTATCTCCGTATTGTACAACATGATTAACTTTTTAAAACATAACTTACAATTATGTATAGAGGGCAATGTATATAAATGCTTCAATCTTCCCAAACTAGCGCACATTAGTACAGTATTGATTCAGATTCAAACATATGTTTTAACGGAACACCTGGTGATTAACAATCAATATAAAGCGTATATTCCGTACGAAGTTCTGTATATATAAGGTAACATTGTTGTTCTTTGCAAGAGTATACTCGATATTCTAATTAATTATAGTTTACTGTCTTCTGTTGTTGGATATCTAACTGAACTCCCGAGCGTCAAAACCGAACTATAATGTACCGACATCTGTGTACCGATATCTGTGTACCGATATCTGTGTGCCGATATCTGTGTACCGATATCTGTGTTCCGATATCTGTGTACCGATATCTGTGTACCGATATCTGTGTACCGATATCTGTGTACCGATATATGTGTACCGATATATGTGTACCGATATCTGCGTATTGATTAACGGTTAAGTGTTTTAACTTTCAATAACATAAAATTAGAGCTAAATGAAAGGTTACAGATTATGTAAGATTTGTGCAATAAAATCTTATATTTATGACGTATTGATGACAACAAAACAAGCAACACTTGACACAAGAGTAGGCGAATTTTCTGTCCATATTTCCATCGCATATATATGTTAAAATTTAATTGAGATCAAGTAGTTTTTGTTAATTTACATACTTGTAGGAACCGTACAAACTACCACCTTGTCGACAATCGGCTGTGCACTGAATAATTTATACAATGGTTGTCAGATGGGAAATCTTATAATATCACACATTTCTAAAGATTTTTTAATCTGAGACAAATGGCAGTATAAAAATCGCCACATCACTTTATATTGTCAGATTTGCAACTGAAATTCTAATATTGACGTATTTTGTACCCGTGTACAGGCATTTGTGACGGTGATTTTGTTAAACGACTAAGTCATACCCCGCCCCCTCTCTATTTGGACTTTGTATCTGAAAGATGATTTGATTGCATTAATAACTCCAACGTTCATTAATCAATATAATCCTGCAGCTCCGTGGAGCGTTATGTTACTTTCAAAGAAATCATTATTGTAAACAAAAATACATTTATTGATTGTATCATGTAAATTATACAGCAACATGTCCAGACGCAGGTCTGATAAAGAGGTTTGCATGATAAGTTATTCTAACTACATTGCAATATTTCTACAGCGGCCCTCTCTTGAGTAACACACTTTCTGCAACAATATTATCAATGTTGGTGTAGTAAATGCTGACCACGTTTACAGAACCAATTATGTCGATTTTGATCATTTAAAGTACATTTTTGAAGATTCTGACCTGCATCTATATACTTGTACCGTAAGGTTGTATACTGATTGGTTATGTTAAATAAATAATAATAAGTACATACATTTCTACCCATAAGACAGGACATACGTTGTATATAACATGTACATACATTTCTACCCATAAGACAGGACATACGTTGTATATAACAAGTACATACATTTCTACCAATAAGACAGGACATACGTTGTATATAACATGTACATACATTTCTACCAGTAAGACAGGACATACGTTGTATATAACATGTACATACATTTCTACCAGTAAGACAGGACATACGTTGTATATAACATGTACATACATTTCTACCAGTAAGACAGGACATACGTTGTATATAACATGTACATACATTTCTACCAGTAAGACAGGACATACGTTGTATATAACATGTACATACATTTCTACCAGTAAGACAGGACATACGTTGTATATAACATGTACATACATTTCTACCAGTAAGACAGGACATACGTTGTATATAACATGTACATACATTTCTACCAGTAAGACAGGACATACGTTGTATATAACATGTACATACATTTCTACCAGTAAGACAGGACATACGTTGTATATAACATGTACATACATTTCTACCAGTAAGACAGGACATACGTTGTATATAACATGTACATACATTTCTACCAGTAAGACAGGACATACGTTGTATATAACATGTACATACATTTCTACCAGTAAGACAGGACATACGTTGTATATAACATGTACATACATTTCTACCAGTAAGACAGGACATACGTTGTATATAACATGTATATACATTTCTACCCATAAGACAGGACATACGTTGTATATAACATGTACATACATTTCTACCAGTAAGACAGGACATACGTTGTATATAACATGTACATACATTTCTACCAGTAAGACAGGACATACGTTGTATATAACATGTACATACATTTCTACCAGTAAGACAGGACATACGTTGTATATAACATGTACATATATTTCTACCAATAAGACAGGACATACGTTGTATATAACATGTACATACATTTCTACCAGTAAGACAGGACATACGTTGTATATTTACCACATTTTGAAAACTGGGTATTTAAAGTGGAATATGTCCGCTACTAAGGTAAGACAGATTATTCGCTGAATGTCTACCTAAATTATTATTAAGTGTGATTGGTTTTATTTTTCATGGATATTTCGTTCACACATACATTGTACATCTTCACAATGATTATAACGTAACTGCGCATTGAATATATTAAAACATTATTATAGACTTATTGCAAGAAATCTGGTGAATTGACTACGAGGTAAATGGTCAATGTCTTGCTGAAACATCTTGAGTGATAATCTGTCCTGTTGAAATACATGATGCGCTTTGCTTTATGTTTCTACTTTAAGATACGAGTATTCGACGCCAGTAAACACGCAACTATTAGAACCAGACGTCATTGTGTATTACCAACTGTCCAAAGCGTGTTACAGCTATCGATGTGTTAATTCTTGTTCAAAACTTTATTAAACTCTAGACCAATTATGTTTATATCATTATTAAGTACTTTTATGAAATTATGTTTGAGAAATAAAGAATATTATTACCTGATTCCTTATATAAATACAAATCTGTTATTTTTTTCTGTTTTACATGAAAGCTATCAATTTGTCTTGGATTGAACTAATGCCCAGTCAACAGTATGAACTGTTTCCCTCTGGCGCTATGAAGTCATTGGAATTTCCAAATTTTATTTTTAGACGGCATACCATTAACGTTCGGTCATTTCCGTATTCGATTCGCTATTTTGATCAGGTAATAACATATTTATTTCATGGTTATTTGGGTAACAGTCAAAACTGTTGTCCCTTGGTGTCGGGGATGACTATCGGCCTCGGGCAACAGTTCAGATGTCATCCTCTCCACCTCGGGACAACAGTTTTGACTGTTACCCAAATAACCATGACATAACTGTATATAATTGCATTTGTAATGTTACTTTATCTATATGTACACTTTTTGGTTGCGTTTTTAGTATATTTGATAATGTAGACAATATATGTCCTGTGTTGCCTTTATGTACGTTTGTAAATGTATACTCAATGACTTAAGAAAATTAATGCCTACACCAAAATCAAATGTTAATCGTAGGCAAACTTTAATTTTGATTTAAAATGTTTTTTAATTCATTTGGTACAACATACTACACTTCAGTGCATTTGAACGATTTTTGTATGCACACACATGTATTTAATTGATATGTGTAAGCGAACTCATTCAACCACTGTAACTATATGAGTGAGGCGTCCTCGAGTTCATGTACTGTTCATGGATGTAGTTGTCCCGTAGATTTTGCACCCATGTAACAGTGCAGTTGTCAATTATGAACTTTTACAGCGATTTTGAACGCTAATATACAAATGTGTATTAAGTAATATAATATTTTATTATAGTGAATTGTGTATAAACATCTAAATATAAATACAGAAAGTATACACATACCCGATCCAATGGGCCTATAAGTCACCTTATAAATATAACATCTTTATAACCGATCATTTATATTAATAGGTGTATAACTAAATACTAAAAATGTGAATGCAATTGTAAATTGATGCACATATATTTTAAGAGTATAACTGTTTTCGTCTTATCATATAGGCTTGAGCAAGAAATGTTGCTAAACGTCTTAGCTGGGTTAACATGATATGATTTAAACGATATATTTAAAGATGTACCAGACTCATCTTAACGTCCAATGTTTGATTGAGCTTCGTCAAGTGTTCTTGTCACATTGGCTAAAACTTATTTAATTTGAAGTCTCGGAATGTATAACCGACTCGAAACTTCTGGTTTTATCATATATAACATCTGACAAACGTATACAACAAAACACTTACATATAACATCTGACAAACTTATACAACAAAACACTTACATATAACATCTGACAAACTTATACAGCAAAACACTTACATATAACATCTGACAAACTTATACAACAAAACACTTACATATAACATCTGACAAACTTATACAGCAAAACACTTACATATAACATCTGACAAACTTATACAGCAAAACACTTACATATAACATCTGACAAACTTATACAGCAAAACACTTACATATAACATCTGACAAACTTATACAGCAAAACACTTACATATAACATCTGACAAACTTATACAGCAAAACACTTACATATAACATCTGACAAACTTATACAACAAAACACTTACATATAACATCTGACAAACTTATACAACAAAACACTTACATATAACATCTGACAAACTTATACAGCAAAACACTTACATATAACATCTGACAAACTTATACAACAAAACACTTACATATAACATCTGACAAACTTATACAGCAAAACACTTACATATAACATCTGACAAACTTATACAGCAAAACACTTACATATAACATCTGACAAACTTATACAACAAAACACTTACATATAACATCTGACAAACGTATACAACAAAACACTTACATATAACATCTGACAAACTTATACAGCAAAACACTTACATATAACATCTGACAAACTTATACAACAAAACACTTACATATAACATCTGACAAACGTATACAAAAAAACACTTACATATAACATCTGACAAACTTATACAACAAAACACTTACATACAACATCTGACAAACTTATACAACAAAACACTTACATATAACATCTGACAAACTTATACAACAAAACACTTACATATAACATCTGACAAACTTATACAACAAAACACTTACATATAACATCTGACAAACTTATACAACAAAACACTTACATATAACATCTGACAAACTTATACAACAAAACACTTACATATAACATCTGACAAACTTATACAACAAAACACTTACATATAACATCTGACAAACTTATACAACAAAACACTTACATATAACATCTGACAAACTTATACAACAAAACACTTACATATAACATCTGACAAACTTATACAACAAAACACTTACATATAACATCTGACAAACTTATACAACAAAACACTTACATATAACATCTGACAAACTTATACAACAAAACACTTACATATAACATCTGACAAACTTATACAACAAAACACTTACATATAACATCTGACAAACTTATACAGCAAAACACTTACATATAACATCTGACAAACTTATACAACAAAACACTTACATATAACATCTGACAAACTTATACAGCAAAACACTTACATATAACATCTGACAAACTTATACAGCAAAACACTTACATATAACATCTGACAAACTTATACAGCAAAACACTTACATATAACATCTGACAAACTTATACAACAAAACACTTACATATAACATCTGACAAACTTATACAACAAAACACTTACATATAACATCTGACAAACTTATACAACAAAATACTTACATATAACATCTGACAAACTTATGCAACAAAACACTTACATATAACATCTGACAAACTTATACAACAAAACACTTACATATAACATCTGACAAACATATACAAAAAAACACTTACATATAACATCTGACAAGCTAATACAACAAAACACTTACATATAACATCTGACAAACTTATACAACAAAACACTTACATATAACCTGACAAACATATACAACAAAACACTTACATATAACATCTGACAAACTTATATAACGAAATACTTACAAAATGGATTTTAATTTTGTTTACATCAAAAACTTATGTTGTCGACATAAACGATATATATTTTCCAGTTTGATTAGGTACATGAATAGGCTACATATGAGAATACTATAACTCTGAAGTCTACCCGACACTGTTCTCATTTCACGCCAAGGTTTGACCCAAAAATGTTAATTTATTTTGATAACATCAAGTCACTGTATATGTTGTGCGGCTGTAATGATTGTGAAATCATTCAACACTTTTATTTAACTACTTTTTAGATAAAATCAGGGTATGTAGGCGTGTAACTTGATACCGGGGGTAAAATACAATGGAGCACTTGGATCAATTATTCAAGTTAACGTCAACCTAACACATTGAATAGAAATGTGTTTTTTTATAATATTTGAATAATTTTAACCAGTCTGCATATTTTTCCACTATACGCGCTGTTTTGTATAACAATTTTGCATAATGTCCGTAGGCGTTTTTATGTTATGATAGCGATATTCAATGAAGTGTTCTTATTTAAAATTAAGTGCTTTAAACTTGTCTTACGGTTCAAAATTTACAACAAACTCCAGTTGTAGTTGTACTAGATAGCTGGGACAATATCACTGAAATGTTGTTGATTTTACGAAAGACCAGGGATCGGGACCCCCTGAGAGTTTGGCAAAAAGGGTTGCCCATATCTAACCCTAGATATAGAGGTCCAAACCGGAGGCTGGACCCGCTGACGTCAATCACTGGATCCACGTTTAGTTGAGATTTATTGTCTGACTTAATATTCATTGGGTACAGTCGTATTTTTGTGTTTTTCTTTTAGTTTTCTTAATAGACAGATTTCTATTTGTTTTAAATTCCATTTCACTATCACTAGTATCTAAGAATCAACATTATCAAGTTGACTTTACTTTAAATTGAATTATTTAATTGATATTAAAGGTTATTTCCCATTCTGATATTAATAATTTAGTTACTGGGAGCGAGGCCAGTATAAGGCTGCTTGTTCCTTCGTGCTGGATTAATTACAGTGTGTATGTTGTTATGTACGTAATGCTTATTTGCTTGTAATGATTAGTTACTGCCTACTTAGTCAATTTATGTATATACGTCGGAAATCAATGACCATATAGCGGTTAAGAGTGAGATTAGCTAGCTGTTAACTCGATTTAAACCTGTAATTCGCTGTATGGTTATTATTTCTTTTTGTGTTTTGAATGTGTGTTATATTTTCCATTTCCTTGTGCAATTCTTTCACTTTAAATAGTGTTCAGGTTATTATCTGCCCAGATTTGGCATATTGTTGCCAGCTGTCTTGATTAGTCCTATGATCTTTTCCATCCATTAACCCCCACTTCACTGTTTGTCCTCTTTGATTCTCCTAGTTTTCCTTATGGTCTGCCGTGCCGTTCTTTGCGCCTTTGTTCCCTTATGTATGTGCCTTTTGGCCTCCGCAAGTGTCTTATGTTTTATGGGTTGTTGTTTCCTCGAAGGTCTGTGTGGGGAGGCACTGTCTTTTGTATGTGGCGTTAACCCTGTAGTAACTGATTCTCTCTCTTTGATTCGTTCTTGCAGCTTTTATGATGTATTAAATACAACAAACTCAATGATTTTAGCAGGTAGTCGGATCAATGAGAGTTCATTAAGCTGGGGCATTATTCACAAACCTTTTAATACTGAAACTCAGACTGAGATTGAAATCTTCAAAAAAAAGTATTTTGTTAAACAAATGAAATTTCGTCTGAATTGTTACCGACTTTGCACTTTCCAGAGTATTAAAATCTATACAGTAATAATATAGGAGTAAAAAGAACATTTAACGTTTGAAGTCGAAGTCTGAGTTTCAGTGTAAGACCCCTGTTTTGTATTCAGTACCGTAATTCAAATCCATGCAGTATATTATTAATGTTGATGCCATCTCGGTTAGCTCTGTCAGTAGATCACTCAGCGGACAATATAGAGATGTCATAGATCCAAAAGTAGTATTTAAAGCCATTTGTCCTCCATCTTTGATTCAAGTAAGGAAGTTATGAGTTGCTTGTGAAAGAGTAGGTTAGTACTCCGGGTTGGTAACAGAACGCCGTTATGTACTGAAATATTGTTCCTAAATGACGTAAACTCCAATAAAACAACATTTTTCTGAATAATTTGTGAATTGTTCATCTTGAATATAAAATACAATCTAAATATGAAATATTTCTACATCATACAACTGTCACAATTAGTTGTCCTGACTATGATCGTCAATATCTTTTTATCACCAATAATATATTCAAATAATAACCTGTATTCAAGTTCCAAGCTATAGCGACGAGCGTTAACGAAACCGTCTGCCATGTTGGTAGAAGGCGAATATCAGACGTTGTAATGTGTATTGGGGAGACATGTTTTTACATAAATCAACCAACTTACTTGTTGACCTCTATCGATTGGAATCGAAACTTGAATTACTAACTATCATACGAGTCACAATCTGAATATAGATTATTGACACGCTAGAAAAATAACAATAAGATATGAAAAACCCTAAGATAATATGCTCTAAATTTAGAACGATAATCAAACATTTAAGAGTTTTTCAAATTCAGTGTTTAAATATTTTTAATGAACACGGGGAAAGGAAGGAAGTCGGTGTTTAAGGGAACTATAGTGGAATACAGTAAGTTGTTAAACGTATTAAAACTAATATAAATTCAATATTAACCACAATGTATTTAGTTATATCGATGAATCAATGTTTGACGTTTGTACTTATAATTCACACAAAGTAGAATATTATATTTCAAATATAACATAAATAAAACAATCAATATGCCGCCATATTGGTTTACAAACATGCGTCTGCATGAGAGGAAGAGTGATCAGTGTCTCTTCGAGAGAGACACCACGTGTCAGTGTTTCTATGAAAGAATATTGTGCTTAAAGACTACAAATCGAAAGTCACTTTTCTATGTTTACAACAAAAAAGGCAAATAATGGTTTTGTCTATCGGGCAGAATAAATTGTATTTGCGTACATAATGCAACAGCTTGTGTCCCTGGGTGAAACATTCAACATTCGACATCTTGATTCTTTGTATACAGATGTTACGTCAGACGGGGAACTAAATGAGAGTTACATTGTCACGTGACTAACGTATCGCAGGTATGTCCCAAACCGTGCGGAGAAACACTAATTGAAATAACGGAACATACCTGGCTACAAATACATGCAGATTTTTATGTATTATTTTGAAGGTGAAGACACGAAGAGCGCTCAAAGACTTTACTTGAGTATATTTAGTTCTACCTTTATTTCGTATATAAATATGTGAATGGTGTTGTTTTCTAGACTATACGCTATAATATAAACACAATTAAGGGCCTGTATCCGCAAGGTTCTATTGCGCATCTCACAAAGAACAATATGGCTTCGCGAAAGCGCTCGAAATGGCTTCAACGACACCAGAGAATATAGAGGGTTCACATTTGTCTCTGTAACATTTTTATTTTGCATTTTTTTTTATATATATACAGGTGGAACAACAAACTGTAATTTGTAACCCTTCGAGTTATTAAAACGTTTTTCAATTATTTTAATAGTTTGACGGGGGAATTTGCATTTATATTTAACCACTCACATTCACATTAAATGAAGTGTAATTCGGCCGAAAAAAATGCGAATTCGACTCATCTGAAGAATGTGCTTGAAAACACTGAAATATAAAGCCAGAATTAAAAAGAAAACAAATCTCATTTTAAAGGTACCGTTCAGTACATTTTCAATTGAAATTAAGACGGGGGAACTTTTGTGTTAAATAAAGTCACCATCAAATTATTTTGCCCGTTCGCATTCTATACGGAGATTTACGGAGATTGCCGAACTTTCCAAATTTCCGCCAGCGTCCGGACGAGCGTTTTTGACTTAAAATAAAATGGGAAATAAACTGCTGTAGGCTGACAACTTAAAACACCAACAGAGAATGCTTACAGTTCGATAGTATCTAATATGTTGTCAGAAATGATTCGATTGCCACATCTGACTGTGCTCTGCTATTTCGGAAGCGTGTGGACGTTTTGATTGTAAAAGTTCGGAGTTGGTAGCAACATAGAGAACTTTATATGTGAAGTGTAAAACTATTAGTTGTTGAATGTTTACAACATTTATCAATACTGTAATGTCTGTTTTTCTTTCGTTTTCTTCCAGTATCTAATAAATAATAAATCATCTAAACTTGGACGTTGGTCTAAACTTTTACATTCTATTTTCCATTATTTTCTATTTGCGTTCACTCATTTTCAGAAAATATTATAGCTCCGTATTGTATTTTACGATACTGTTTACAAGATTTTTTCTATCTCGTTCGATTAGTTCAGAATTGGTGTGCCCGATTGTCAGCCTCATTGTCGACAGTACGTCACCTGGATACACGTTTCCGGCGGCTGTTTGACTACATACATGCATCCAACGTTATCTGTAGTATAAAATACATGTTTAACTTTTCTATTCCAGATTAGATCTTTGTTCAGAATGGCGAAGAGACCTGCATTCAATTCTCTGGCCTTCACACTTCCGGTGGTTGTCGCCCTTGCTTTGATTAACATTTATCTTTTGATGTATATGCATCATCATAACGCCGAAACAACGGTTATATTGTCTGAAAAAGTCTACAACAAAAACAGTGACTCGAGTTCGGCGTTTGTGAAACCGAACTTAGAACAACAGAGAGACAAACACAGCGGAGGTGACCAATCAGAAGGAACGAACCCAGTTCTCCGGAAGTCAGACAAGCTCCCCGGAAATGACGAAGGAATGTCACCAGTAAAATCCGATACACAAACCGGAAATGACGCCGACGAATACGTCATTCGTACAGATAGACTTGTTGACACCATGATTGCTAATTTAAGAAATACGAAAAAAATGAAAGCCAGGCCAATGTTTCCGTCTTTCTTTTGGAACATGACGATGGATAAACTGAGTCGGCAGCTTGGGTTTGTGCCGAGATCAAAGGCTCGAACATTGGCAGGATATGCAGACATCAAAACGTAGGTTATCTACATTAAATCAACTGAAATCAACAATGTAGATATAATTAAGACTGATGTTTTCTTAATGATCATTCGCTATGTAGCACATGACTTTCACAAAGTAAATCAACTTAGGGAATTTTTGAATAAACTTGCTTAGGATTCACGACCACACTCAAGATACATTTTTATAATTATCATCAAAACTACCGGAAAAATCAGTCGCTGATCAACAAATACACGTTAATGGCTTAGGGTTTTAACTAGTATTTTATCCGCTATTCGATGGTTACGAGAACAAATTCGCATTGTATCAGCTGCTCTTGGTTATTATTACACTGTCATATAAATATACCTGTCATGTTGTTCCGAAAGTCTTAATATCATATTGTCAGTATTAGGGATGTCACGATACGTTTAAAGCATACCACGATATATTGCAATTCTTTAGCAACGTATTGCATTATGTACCACGATATATTGCTGCATAAACATAAGCTACGAATGTAGATTATTTTCTTAATTAAAACACTTTTATTCAAATCCAAACTCTACTAGTCTCGCAATAAGCTAAAACTAAACCAATATCACTCAAATTTCAGGTTTTTATTGATATTAGGTTTTCAATCATTTAGTTCGGGTTTGTAGCCAGTAACGTGAGCAGAAAGTTAACAACATGTATCGTCTTATTTGTAACTAATAGTTAAAACACTTTATGTATTTCATTTTAGCTGCATAAAATAAAGTCGGGTTTTACCAAATTAACCTCGATGTATAAAATACTGTATACATGTTAATTGATTTCAGTTCTGGAACTTTACCAGCCTGGAAGTTGGTACATAGAAATATTCGTCAGTTTTCTCTCTACTCACCAGATGATGCAAATGTTGATCAACTTTTACACGATATGTCGACTTTACCCATCACAGAAGCAGGTAATAGTTGGATACTCTTTACACACCGAGTTTCTACATATGCTGGGTCGCCATTCACGTTCAATTAACTTCTCTACTTTCTTGGTAATATAAGTTTGAAAGTTAAACATGAACACATGCATTAAGATAATTTCATTCGTCTCCATGTCTGTTTTTATTGTACATGTATTTATCAATTTTGCAGATGAAAATGACGGGGGAACACAACTAAAGATAAATGTACGACTCAGTGACGGTGGAAGGGCTGTCCTAAAACCAATGAGGTTAACTATTACATCTGTACATTTTAAATGTCAAACATATCGTTTAACTAAAATTTATTGTTAAATTAATTCCCAATAACAACTATATACGATTGTGCTAAGTAAAAAAACACCTTCAATATTACATTAATATTTTCCTGCATTCTTCGTAGACATGTACAAACACTGTTGTTGTTCCTGCATTCTTCGTAGACATGTACAAACACTGTTGTTGTTCCTGCATTCTTCGTAGACATGTACAAACACTGTTGTTGTTCCTGCATTCTTCGTAGACATGTACAAACACTGTTGTTGTTCCTGCATTCTTCGTAGACATGTACAAACACTGTTGTTGTTCCTGCATTCTTCGTAGACATGTACAAACACTGTTGTTGTTCCTGCATTCTTCGTAGACATGTACAAACACTGTTGTTGTTCCTGCATTCTTCGTAGACATGTACAAACACTGTTGTTGTTCCTGCATTCTTCGTAGACATGTACAAACACTGTTGTTGTTCCTGCATTCTTCGTAGACATGTACAAACACTGTTGTTGTTCCTGCATTCTTCGTAGACATGTACAAACACTGTTGTTGTTCCTGCATTCTTCGTAGACATGTACAAACACTGTTGTTGTTCCTGCATTCTTCGTAGACATGTACAAACACTGCTGTTGTTCCTGCATTCTTCGTACAAACACTGTTGTTGTTTTTGTGCCATTTTGTTAAATACGGACTGGCACATTCATTGTGTTCTCATATTTCACGTATGATCAAATACTGACCTTGGAAACGTGTTACGATATATCATTGTCCATCGTAGTTCCTGACTTCACCGGAACAAGAATAAATACCACACAACGCTCAAAGTTACACATATTCACCTTGCGCGTTTTAGATATGCATGTACAATTTACATTTACTGAACTTATCTCAAAACGTGTGTTAGTAGTCAAAAGAACCAGCCGATAACTTCAGAAACAGTAAAAGTACGGTGTAATTAATTGATTGTTTATGGAAATCAGAACTAACATCACATTATTTTCTGTGTATCAGATACGGCAGAGAGGTCGAGGCTGATGAGAATCGGTATATATTTGACGACATAGAAAGACATATCGCTGAAATAGCTGCATTTCAACTAGACAGGTAACGCACTAGATTTATGACTTAATTATATAATAATTCTTGAAAGTAGTAAAAACTGAAAAGCTAAACACCCTTTCACATGTTCCTCTGTTTGCTGTTATATATTTGAAAGCTAAATATAGGCATGCCTCCTCCTGTCGTCATTCAGGGTACTTTACAAGTGGCTAGAATCTGCAAATTGTTGAAATTAGTTTCTTGATGTACGAGTTTCTGAAATTGACACATGTTTTTTTTTAATATTAGCAGTATTAACGTTATTTATATTATCATTGTACAAAGACTCATTTTACAGTTAAAACTAACATTTTCGTTTCCATGACAAAAGCGGCAACCGCTGTAACGTAAACGTGACGTCATGTCATTTGTTAATTATTTCGCGGGTGGATTATTTTCGACGTCAGTCATTTATGCTATAAATCCGAAATATGCAGAGATTGTCTAACATAAATATTTATGTGCCTTATTTACGTCATACTTTCAGAGTTCTCGGTTTTCGTCGAGTTCCACCAACAGTTGGACGTTTAGTTAACATAACCTCCGAACTGAAACCAATTGTTCCTAAAGCTATACATCAAACCATGTTCACATCTCCCGGTAGGTGGCGCTAGTGTTTGTTACTTTCTTTCAAAGCGTAGTAAACTATTTTGCAGATAACAAAATAATATGTTTTATAAAATAATGTTTGCTATATTTTGTTGAAATATGTTTGAAAACTATTTTAAAAAAGTGGGCTTTATCTTGTGTAAACTGTCTGGTTCACCCAAAACGCTTATTTAAAGTTTGAGACACACGAATTTGTTGATGAATTGAACAATTATTCACATTAAATTACTTGTGTTGTTAATCGACACTTATGGATTTAAGCGCTGGTGTCTTCAGTATAACATCAAATATGAAGTAAAATGTTGTATGTATTTTCACCGTGTATTTCATATTTTATTATCCAGCGGGAAATCTCTGTTTTTACGGAGACTGTACATATTACTGTGATAGTGCGCATGCGTTCTGTGGACATCCGGATGTGATAGAAGCATCTATGATGAGTTATCTCCCCTCACGTAATATAGCAGTACGTAAATCCTGGTACCAACCATGGAGACGTTCCTATAGGTAACTAAATACACCATCAGTACAACAATCTGCGATACTTCTTCTATTTAATGATTTGTGTATATCTATATTCTTTATTTTGCCTCCTTTATGTAAATACATGGAACACTATTCATACATCAAAACATTTTTGAAAAATGTACACCACCATTTAGAATAAAATTATAAGAGACATTGGCACTTTGAATACAATCATACAACATGCAAATAACTGCATTTACATGAGAACAGTTGAAAAACAATATTCACACAAATAAAACTAAGAGGTAGTTGTTAAGACACTTTTATTAATTTACGAATTTGAAATTTGTGAACATGACATTAACGCGCAACTTAAAAAATGTTTTACCCCAGTCAGATCGTAGATGAACTGATTAGCAACTGTCTCTTAGAAGAAAATAAAACATGTATAGATCATTTCGCCAACCAATGGAAACGTCCATATCTGGAGACTGTCAGCTTGGATTCATGATTGTAATTTTAAATTCAGTAAAAGGGAAGCAATAAGCTGCTACAGGGAACGCCACATAATAAGACAATGCAAAAACTCACATAAAAACCACCTCAATAATTATACCACCTTAAAATTAAGAACTCAAATTTCAAAGTCCTTTTTCACCTTAATATTAAGACCACACTCAAGAACAGTTTTCAAGGATCTAAAATGTGGTCTTTTTATTGAAGTTTTACTGTGAGTCTTGGAACATCGTTCGTTCTTGCTACAGAAATGCAATTGACATTGATTTTATATATTCCTTACTGAGATATGTCCTCATGTTTTTTTTAACGCTGCCGTGCTAATATAGCTGTGTTGTTTGCATATCAGTGATGGTAAACCAATACAATCTTACATAAACCACTAATCAAACTTCTCTGCAACAGAACAACAATTGTAACCTTGACGCGGATTGGTAAACCTTTCGATAAGGGGTACGTCACCGTACCGAAATCCACTGAATTTCGGTGAATTTACCGAAATCCATTTTGGATCTGGAGTGACCAACATTCGTAACAGCTCGGCATTTGTTTACGTTGCACAACCAAAAAGTAACCTTCAAATTGCACCGACCATCTTTTTTTAAGATATGTCCTGTAATTTCAGCAAACACAGTAAAGCCTATTGGGAAGAAAACGATGATTTATGTGTCAGTTTGAGAAAGGAATCTCCGTACAATAATGGAAAACTTCTCCTAGATATGATTGATGCGCATACTTTTGATTTTCTTACAGGTAAGTTTAGCAAGTTAATTCAATTTAAAGACTTCATCACCTGAATAATTACTTTAATCTGTTTTACTTTCACATCTTTGTTTGTTAAAGTCATATTATATTATTTTCTATCGTCTCAGACGGCAATACGATAGTTTCAAACGTCAAACTGCATTTCATTTTACAAAGAAGACCTGCTGTTAATTTAATATTTTCATGTTTCTAAACCGAAAGTAACTGATTTTAGTCATCAAACACGACAGTAAAATTTTGACTGGTGATTTTCTATTTTTTAATGAACATGTTTTGGCATACGGTTTCATTACATCACAAATGTGTTTCATACGTTATTTCATGTCAGAAATCTTCACATGTATCGGTTCATGTCTAGAGTTCTTCAGTGACAGCCAGGTTTCTTGGGAGAAAGTCAGCAATTCCTTGCAAATTTAACAAATTTAGTGAAATAATTTTGTTTTCGGTCGGCATGAATGTCATTCCTACTAAATATTATAAGACGGTATTTTTTCATGCATTAATTACATAACATGAGTAATGCTGCTTTAAAGTACATTCAGTATTTTTCTTGTATTGTCCGATGTTTGCCGTTTTGAGTTAATATACCACTAAACACAACCCAGTATTATAACTGACACTTACACTTAACATTCAAATAACAAAATGCACTATTTTGAGTTTGATAGTTACTCGGATTAAGTGTGAAAGATAGATGATAATTTTGAATGAGTGTTGAATAAAATTTGTTGACCATTTTCTAAGAGATTTTAGTGTAATATGGGAGCAAGTTTTAAGTTTGAGTGTGGAGTGTGGCACTCGAACCCAATTGTTACTCCCATATTTTTTTTATAACAACCACAAAATCGCAAAGAAAATGGACCAACAAATAATATTCAGCACTCTTATGAAATTTTCATGCATTTTCAACACTTTTCATTCTCTAGAGGAGAAATTAGAGAACATTTTGTGGTTTGAGTGCTGAGTGTTATTAGTATCCGTTATAATATAGGACCCAAGTTAAAATCCACCGATAGTTAGCTATACTTTCGGAATTATACTCGAAAGATTTCTGTGGGGACGTCTTTTTTTGGTGAAATTTGTATTTCTAACGTTGTCCCATCTCATTGTATGAAATATGACAGCATATGTTAAATGTCTATTTTTTTCGTGATTGTTTAACGGCGTGACCAGAATGGTTATATTTCTTTATGTTTCAGATGTTGGTTCAGCAATTGTTTCATACCTACTGTAAAATATTTGTGTATTTTATTTAAATGTATTTTAGGCAATAAAGATCGACACAGTTTTGCAACATTCAAGGAATTTGGCAACTATACATTCCCTATAATGTACGACAATGGCCGAGGGTGAGTGTATATTGCATTATATAACGAAACCTGGACACACAGCAACATTGACTCGTGTTTAGCATTCTTAATAATCTCTCACATACGATGATCATACCATAGAATGGAGAAAAACGATTTAATGCACTTAGTAAGTATGTGTACTAATACTGAAATGCGAGTTTATGTTATCAGCATTGTTGATGTATCTGTTCTGTTCTTTCCATTTCAGATTTGGACGTAAAACATACGACGCAATGTCTATACTAGCACCACTCAAACAATGCTGTCTAATACGTAAAAGTACATTCTTAAAGTATGTGAAAGTGTATTTAGGGCCAGAAAAACTCAGTGATCTGATGGAGAAAGCTTTAAAGAATGACCCAGTGGCCGCAGTGGCCCCAGTGTTAATTAAGGGCCACCTGACAGCATTAGATCGACGTGTTGTGAAAATACTTATCACTGTCGCAGAATGCTTGGAGAAAAATGGTTATGAAAATGTTATTCTTGAAGATAGATTTTGAGTCGGTGTTGTATATAGTTTAACAAATATTTGATGCGTTTACATTTTTTTTATGTCGAGGTGCTGATAACATAAAATAAGGGTAAATCATTGATCTCCTTACGGTGGTTAACAGTTTGAAATGTCAAAATTGCTGTGATTGAGAAAAAGGTGAATCAGTATTAATGCATTACATACATATTTCAGCATTCTACTCGTATTTAAAGTCGGTATTGTTGGACATGTTTTATGTAATTAATGTGAAGTTAAAACGTTTGGTAAGGAACTAAATCCTTGCCTACGAAAATATTTTATTTCACTTAATTTGACATACTTTGCAATAAATAAGACATTTACTCCAAACTTTCTTCTAAGAAACTTCGCTAAAATTATAGCATCATTAAAACAACCATGCCGCTTAAAAGTATTTGATATCATCAACAATTCAGTTATTTTAGAGTAAACTATTTCGTGCAATGTATAAACATAAATCCTGTAAGTGTTTCGATCCTTAAAATGATTACAATAACGATTATTTGCTTGTATTGTTCTTGCTGTTTCTTGTGTTTAACTTTTTCAACATTTACATAAACTCGAGGAATTACAAGACTGTGACGTGAAAGATAAATCCACAGAACAGAGGACATTTTTTAGCAAATAATTACACTGTCACAGAACGGCAATACATGATGTATTGTTGAACATTTCACATTTTATAGATTATATTGTTCATATTTACCTCTGATTCTGACTCGTTAGATAGTTACAAATCTATTCATGTAAAAAAGAGGGTTCTCGAAAACTTAATGATATGCTGTTTTGTGTAAAATGTTTTTTAACATCGAAACATTGTATATTTTTGTAATGTTGTAAATTTATAGATCGGTTATATATTATGATGTAGAAAGGTGGGTAAACAAATATATCTCCTGTTAATACTCTTGAAAAGTTAAGTATTAGTAAACTTTTATTACGAGAATAATTATGTTATGTAGAACTTACGTTTTTTGTGTTTTATTTGTCGTTTGACTTGCTACTAGTTTGGTATTGTTACGTTTTAAAGCATTATACATATCATATGCCTGTGAGGTCAATATGGGATATTATCAACCTGACAAAAGTTGTTATATTTACATTGACCAGGTGAACCTGTTTATATGTGCCACCTGTCTACATTAACCGGGTTTTGTATTTCCCAAAGTTGGTCTTCATTGAAAGGTTCAGAAATATTTTTGTAATTTGATAATTTCCTATAAACGGTAAATCAGATATAATATAATAATAAAATGAAATAAGATAGATAGTTCAATTCAATTCAATTCAATTCAATATCTTTATTTCCACCATAGATGGTGATATGATATTTATGTACAAGTGAATATTTACATGGGGTATTACAGCACTATATACATATTAACAACAAATTATTTGCCATATCAACTAGGTATAGCGTATTATCTAAATATGAAACAAATTCACCATTCGCAGATATTAGCGCACTGTATTATGCCAGTGTCACCTTATACATGTATTATCAATAAACAAAGTAATTACTTGTCAGTCTTAAAACATCTATATACATATGTGTATGCGCGTTTGAGAAATATATCTCGCACATACATATATTCATCTGACGAGATTATCTCTGCACCAAGTAGTGAGAGATAAAAACATTCTGGAGTCATATTAAGCAGTTCGTTAGCAAGGCTGACATTTATTTGGGTGACGTCAGAGAAGAAATCCCATCGTTCCTGTTGATTTCCAATACAATCACGCGCACAATGAACATTCATATCATTGAATACTAGCGTACATTTATTGCATTGTTGAGTATTGTCTTTCAGTATTTTGCACCACAATCTAGATATGAACAATCTGATATGTTTGTGAGAATTCTTATTTAACACATGGTATACAATTGCTTTTGAAATAGATGGATGGATCTGTCTAAAATGTGTAAAGTCTTCGTTGGACATGATTCTCTCAGACCATGAGGAAGTTTCACGCGCCAATACTAGTTGTTTTATAGTAGTTTTCCATTGTATCCTAGATTCCTTATATCAATATTCATTACATCAGTGTTGGTTATATCATACTTTCGTTCATAAAGATTTGAATGCATTTTGGGGTTAAAGATGTGTTGCTTACATCTTAGTGTTCATTTATATCAGTGTTCCTTATATCAATATTCGTTATATCAGTGTTGGTTATGATTAAATGTTACTGTATGTGTGATAATACGAGCTGATACCGCCTTCCTTGTTTATTCTGTACACTGATTTGTGTACTGTTGTTGTTGTTGCTTATTTTAAAATTGTTTTTGTCTTTGTTTTACACTTCGTATGTTGATTTGTCACTGTTCATGTCTAGACTTATTTTGTTATAGTTTGTTACGGTTCACTGTATTGGGAAAGTATTATCGTCTTCCGTCGATAGGAATAAATTATGTTTCATCGTTTATTGTTACACTTGTTATTAGTGACAAAACATACAGATATACGTCTGTAAACGTTAATGAGTTGTAATTTTGGTACACAATCGATTATTCGGTAAAATAAGGACACGTACTCCTATCAATTAATATCATAATTGGGAAAATATTACAGCGGAGTTATATATAGCAAGATATAACAGATGCACAAATGAAAATACGGCAAAGTTCTTTAAACTTTTCTGTAAAAATACTTGACATTTTATCATACAACTATGACTGTTAAACCGTACAAAATATATCTATACTATACGTTTATAGGTACAATCGGCACATACAGTGCCTTTGATCGTTAACAAAATAAACATAAATATGAGATTGCCAAGACAATAAGTATACATATTACAAATACAATATCATATATGTAATATAAGCAAACACAGAACAGAACAAAGATATTTGTGCTCAAGATTAAATATTGAATATAAGCAATAATTGAAGTAATAGTTTAGTGCCTTAATTTTACACACTAGTAAATATATATAACTATATGTGAACAGAAGACGAAATGTTATGGACAGAACATCTTACTATGGAGCAATTAATGTCAGTTTGTCTTTTCTCAGCTTCATTGCATCGAACACTAATTTAGCAGAGTTTACAATAACTGTGCTATTGTTATCAGACATAATATTATAAAACTTATTCAATAAAGGCCAGTGAGGGCGTTTAAAGAATTTTGTACGGAGTTCATTAAATGTGTGATAGCACATATACATGATATTCAGTTCATATTGTATTATGGGAACAAAGTTAACATGTACGATTATCTCTTTCACTTCCATTTTATCTTCCATTTTCGATTTCTAAGCTATGCGACACTAATCTAAAACGTGTTAGTTCTTTTCTTACGTTTTCATGTTTAATAATTTAATAATTTCTAGGTATTTTTCAAATGTATAATCTGTTTCGAACTTCCTGTAATAAAACAACATGAACTAGTTATAAAGTGTATCACTCCATGTTTGCACATATTAGTCCTGAAGTCTTTGTTTAAGCATACTAAAGTAATTTACATTCATATCATACATATTAAAACTATTTCTATATCCTAAAGTGTTAAGAATTGATCTATTAGAAAACCAGCTCTTTGTTCTTTAATTGATTTAGCATTGTTCATAATAATATAGAATCCTGATTATTTTGCATTTTTAGCCAATATTTGAGTGCTCTTTCTTTACCTATCACTGCAGGGGGTATCGACCAAGTTCTCCTTACACTGCAGCGTTGGATATTTGAGTACTGTCTCCTAATATACGCTTGCAACATTTGATATGGAGTTTATCTCTTTCCTTATAAGCGTAAGCTCCCCATATTTCACAACTGTAAAGAAGTATAGGTACAACTAGTGAATCAAATAACGACAATTTTGTTTTGATATCTAGATTTACCCTACTGAATACACATAATGCTTCAGCCGCAGATATTAAGTTACCAGTGTAGTAGAATTGAATTCAAAGATAACTCAACTTATCTACGACTTCATCTGATTCTATTGTTGGTCAATAAACCATCTAAATTCATTATTACTCTTTTTGCCTTCAAAAACACATGTTTTTGTTTTATTTGTTTTAATCTTTAATATTGAATAAATTTTTTGATTCACACCAGCTGTTTATTCAATTTCTTAAAGTTTAGAAAAATATCTTTGATAAAATATGTTCGAATACAACGTACGTCATTGTTTTTTTTTCAATGCTAATGTTTTGTTATCATATTGTGAAATGTTAGTCTGCGAGATTGTATCGTTGACATTAGATGCGCGCAAGCAGCAATTAATGTTAGCGACAGCTTTCCAAAGCAAACGGTAATTAGACATCGGACATAATTAGGTCATTATCTATTTCAGTATTATCTCCAGAGACTGTTGGTTTGTGTATAGTAAATAATGTCAAACAAGCCATGTGTATGCATCATATTACACAAACATATTATACATAATATATATATAATTTTTATAAAGTGTGATCACCATCCCAACCTCCAAATCCTTGTGTTTACGCCCGTCATTGTATATACGTTTACTATTACCATTTGTCCATATGTTATTGCAAAACATATTGTTTTGCAATCTGTGTTTGAAAATAAAAAGTTATGTTCTGTTCTGTACAATTTAACAATTAGGCCATACGTGAAGCGTCAAGTTTAATTGCCAAAACCTACCTACCAGGCAGGAACAAAACACACGAAATACCGATTAAAAAATAAATAATTTATCTTGGTCATTTATAACATTTTTTCTTGACAAAAACACAAACTTTTTACGGCATGATCTAAAATGCCATTTAAAAATATACAAAACGAACCGTACTAAGAAAAATACTAGATTTATAATACAAAAAGAGAGAATAAGTTGCTACAGGGAACGCCACATACATAAACAATGCCTCCCCACACAGACCTCCGGGAAAACAAAAGTCCATAAAATATCATGCATTGAGGTGGTGCAAGTGTAAATACACAAGGAAACATGGGCGCAAGAAATGGCCTGGCCGACAATAAGGAATAAGTAAGGAGAATTAATGAGGACCAACAGGGGGAGGGGTTAATGGATGGTTCACATCACAGGACAAGTCAAGACAGCTAGCAACAATTGGCCGAAAGGGGAGAGAAAAGAACACGAACACTTTGCGTTGTGATCCATGCACAAAGTTTTAGTAACACATCTAGAATTTGCAAATGTTCTATAAGGTGGAACACTTTAAACTAATGTATTGATTTTTAATGGAAATGGAAATAATACAAAATGTAATGTGAAAAAACTTACTTGGCTGAATAAAAGAGAGAGTAATTAGTTCCACGGAACGCCACATCCAAAGACAATGCCTTCCCACACAGACCCCAAGATAACAGCAGCCTACAAAACATCAGGCACAGAGGAGGTGCAAGGGTAAACATTTGTGGGAATATGGGTGCAAGGGTAAACATATATTGGTCTGTTCGACATTAATGAACAACTCAGAAAATATTAAGGGCACAACAAGAGTATCATAGACATGTTAAAGAACTGCACAAGGAGAAAGGGGAACTTAACATACATCTAAAACATTTATAGAAATAATAACCACACAGCGCATTACAGCATTTGAACTATCATTAAAAATACTGGGGGATAACATCGAAATAACAGCTAGCTTAGGTGTTTACCGGAAACTACAGGAAAAACGTTACTTTCCAATAAAATAATTAACACAATTTACAATGTCTGTCTTGATTGATGTCATATGGAACAATGCAATATATTACAAAGAAACAGTTCACCTCAAGAGTGTAGAGACTAAAATCCAAAAACGTCAATGTTTCATAACTTGAAACACTAAATAGTCCCAACTTTGAGATATTCACTTCATAACCTTTACAAAATCAAAGTATTGAGCTTGCGAACATAATAGCGCCTTCATTTATCATTCGATGTATATCAAACATATGTGTACAGTAGTACAATTGAGTGCTTAGCTTCTTTCGATAACCAACTAGATCCACCCATTCATGATTGGGCTATGACCGCTTTAAAATGACAATATTGCTATCTATGAGACCAGTTTGGAAAACAGACGGATCCGCGCATGCATCACTCATTATTGCCCTTTAAACTGGTTGGATTTCTGTAATCAATAGAACCTCCATAAATTCCTTCTAAGAACTTAAAAACAAAAAGTGATCAGATTTGGCCAGTCAGTAGAGCACATGCCGTCATGGGTCTCTTGTTATAAAATGTATCAAGTTGTAATCATGCGTAAAGAATAACAGAAACTACAGCGGGATAAAATTTTACAATTTATATTTTGAATTTCCAAAACTTGTAGATGTACAAACAGGAGATAACGAATGACAATCACTTCATTTATGGTGAAATAAACGTTACTTGACATCAAGTGCTTGATGCCCACTGGTGACGTATAAGCGTCATCCGCGCATTTTTTCGCGCAACCCGTTTGCGGAGGTTGTAAAAGGCTGCACGATGTAGCGATTCGCTTCTATTTTGTTAAATCTAAATTATATTCTGCAATTATCTACTTTTATTCCGCTATTATTTACACTTGCGACATCAAGATTTACTCCCCTTCGTCATAGACCGCTTGTCGCGTTGTTGAAAATTGGTAAAGCATAAAGCTCGGTTTCGAAAGCGTAAAACAGTTTACCAGACTCACAAGCATCATTTAGACACAGAGGAAGAGTTGGCGGAACAGAGGGGATACTGCAACAATATAGATGCAACCAGAGAGCATGGCTAGTGTACATATAAAAACTTTGAATGAATGACCTTCTCATTTTGTTTCAATAATCAACAGATCAATCTTCAACTTTATCAAGACCGACAACCTCGATCTTAGGCAAATTCGAAAGTAGTATTGTGAAGCATAATTTTGCCAGCAAATAACAAAGCCGCAATAAAAACACTGGCGACATTATATTTATTTTATATTATGGATCTAGGTAAGCATAATATTATGTCATCTTTTTAATTCATCAAGAGTTTATAAACCAGAACGATGCAGATTCCCCAGTGTGTGAAGTTAATGAGTAAGTTTTCTGATGATTTAGATTATTTAATACATGTGTCATGGCAAAACTTACACTAATGTTGCTTCTGACATTGTAATGGTTTAAATTAATGTTGTTTTAGGTTATAAAAATGTGTGAGTAAACAGTGTAGTGAATGAACGTGCCATGGCTTAAATTATGCTTCTAAAGGGACATGAATATATGGCATATACGGCATATATATAAATGTATTCTGCTTATATAAACTATAGATATATCTGTTTTCTTAAAATCCAAATCAAGATAAAACAATCTATGCCGGAACAGGGAATTGAACCCAGACTTTTGCATCATGTATAGATCCAAAATATTGTCAGTAGAATTATATCAACTAATTTTAATTTTACTTGCTTAAAATGTTTTGTTGTATAAATATATTGTAGATTTACTCATACACAGTCATGTAGGAATATCAAAACTTCTGAGTTAATGTACTGTTAAACCACACTTTAAACTATCCTAGAATTATGACCATGTCTATTAATACTACCTGAGTAATTTATATGATATTTTGTATTCTTTCTTCTATATTTCAACTTGAAAATCAGAACAAAATCCAGCAAAACCCAGCTTTCCCTGGAGCCAATGATGATCTTATTGTGAGGTTTCACATATGTGCTTATTTCTATTCTTCTCTTGTAAAGTATTTCAAGGAATATCTGAAGTCTAAAAACATATACAGATGTAAATCCAATCTGGTGTTGAAAATTGACATTTAGTAACGTACTTTTCCAGTCAGCAAATACATTCACTTTATAGAGATGTCAAATCAATTTGGTGTTAAAATTGACATTTAATATTGTACTTTCCAATTATGTTTTTTATATAATAAAACATTTTAACTGAACACCTGGTGATTTGCAATCAATAATAAGCGTACATGTCGTACGAACCTCTGTATATATAAGGTAACATTGTTGTTCTTTGAAAGTATATACTCGATATTGTAATTAATTATAGTTTACTCAAAGTATTGTCGTCTGCTGTTGTTGGATTTCTATGTCAGTTCTGTTATTGGATTTAATGTGTGTCTAAACATGATTTCAAACATTTTATAGGTAATATTGATATAATACAGTACTACAAGAAAGTTTGTATTTCCTCTGTCAAAACCGAACTATATTGTACCGACATTTGCGTACCGATATCTTTGCATGGATATTTGAGCAACGATATTTGCGTACCGATATCTTTGCATGGATATTTAAGCAACGATATTTATGTACCGATATATGTGAACTGATATTTGTGTACCGATATATGTGCACCGATATCTGTGTACCGATATTTATGTAACAATATTTATGTACCGATATCGCCGCACCGATATCTGTTTATCGATATATGTAAATCGATTAGCGGTTACGTGTTTTGTGCGGCATTAACGAGTTTTCTGTCCTTATATCCATCTCATTTGTATACATTTAATAGAGATCAAGTAGTTTTTATTAATTTATATAATTGTAGTAACCGTCCAAACTACTACCTTGTCGACAATCGGCTGTGCACTGAATAATTTATACAATGGTTGTCAGATCGGAACTCTTATAATATCACATATTTCTAAATATTGTTTTCATCAGAGACAAATGGCAGTATAACAATCGCCACATCACTTTATATTGTCAGACTTGCGACTGAAATTCTAATAATGACGTATTCTGTACCCGTGATCCTGCATTTGTGATGCTGATTTTGTTTAACAATCAACTTATTACTTATAATGTCATGCCCCGCGCCCTCTCTTTTTGGACCCATGTATTTGAAAGATGATTTGATTGTATTAATAACTCCGTCGTACATATATCAAGATAATCATTCTGCTCCGTGGATCTATATATCAGTATACACGGTACTATTTTTAGTATCAAGCTTACAGAAATATAAATATATGTTTGTAATGATCAATGGTTTACAATGTAATTACAAAAGGAGATACTATAAGACAGAATTAAAGTACTACGTTGATGGTTTAACTGTTTCAGCTGTTTATACATAATTTTATTTGTACAAATTTAATTATTATGACTGAACATGTGAACGCTGTTCAATAACGGAGACACTGACGCAGGCATCAAAGACGCCGCCAGATAGACACTGATGCAGGCATAAAAGACGCCACCAGACAGACACTGATGCATGCATCAAATACGCCGCCAGACAGACACTGATGCAGGCATCAAGGACACCGCCAAACTGCACTTTTACTTATGTCACGATGTGACTCGACTTGAAACTTGCCCGCGATTTCGTAGTCATAGATACTTAGATTTCATACAATGACAGTCTATGTATGCATGAACCAATGTTAATTATATGCACATAATCACACGAAACATGTGTTTTAAACACATGTTGTTTATTATCGAGTTTCAAGGAAATCATTATTGAAAACGTAAATACATTCGTTGATTGTATCATGTAAATTAAACTGCAATTTGCCCAGACGCAGGTCTAATGATGAGTTTTGCATGATAAATTATTCTTACTACATTGCAACCTTTCTACAGCGATCCGGTCTTGAGTAACACACTTTCTCCAGCAATATTATCTATTACGTTTACTGAACGAATTTTGTCGATTTTGAGAATTTTAAATATTCTTTTTGAAGATTCGGACTTGCATCTATATACTTGCACCGTAAGGTTGTATAATGATTGATTATGGTAAACAAATATTATAGTTGTATAAAAAGCTGCTTTAACGAATACATTTTTGTATTTGATTGTTGATACTAGCTCGACACTTTTGCCAAGTTTACTCAAATCTGTACTTTAATAATAACATAGAAGCAAGAAGAAAATTAACATTTTAATGCCTAAGTCTGAATCCAGTCTTAAAATGTTTGTGTATAAGACCCCTGTTTTGTATTCAGTACCGTAATTAAACTTCAAGCATTATAATTTTAATGTTGATGCCATCTCGCTTAGCTCCGTCAGTAGATCACTCAGCGGACAATATAGAGATGTCATAGATCCAAAAGTAGTATTTAAAGCCAGTAGTCCTCCATCTTTGATTCAAATAGGGAAGTTATGAGTTGCTTGTGAAAGAGCAGGATAGTACTCCGGGTTGGTATCATAACGCCGTTATGTACTGAAATATTGTTCATAAATGAGGCAAAACTCCAATAAAACAAAAAAAATCTGAATAATTTGTGAATTGTTCATCTTGAATATAAAATACAATCTAAATATGAAATATTTGTATCAGTGTATGTCGTACATCATACAACTATCACAATTAGATGTCCTGACTATAATGATCAATCTCCTTTTATCACCAGAAATCTTTTCCAAATAAGTTGACACATGTATTCAAGTTCCAAGCATTAGCGACGAGCGTTAATGAAATAATCGAACATATTGGTTGAAGTCGAAGATCAGACGTTTTAAGAGTGTATTGGGGAGACTTGTTGGTTGAAGGCGAATATCAGACGTTGTAAGAGTGCATTGGGAGACATATTGGTTGAAGGCGAAGATCAGACGTTGTAAGAGTGTATTGGGAGACATGTTGGTTGAAGGCGAAGATCAGACGTTGTAAGAGTGTATTGGGGAGACATGTTGGATGAAGGCGAAGATCCGACGTTATAAGAGTGTATTGGAGAAACATGTTGGTTGTAGGCGAATATCCGACGTTGTAAGAGTGTATTGGGGGGACATGTTGAATGAAGGCGAAGATCAGACGTTGTAAGAGTGTATTGGGGAGAAATGTTGGTTGAAGGCGAAGATCAGACGTTGTAAGAGTGTATTGGGGAGACATGTTGGTTGAAGGCGGAGATCAGACGTTGTAAGAGTGTATTGGGGAGACATGTTGGTTGAAGGCGGAGATCAGACGTTGTAAGAGCGTATTGGGAGACATGTTGGTTAAAGGCGAAGATCAGACGTTGTAAGAGCGTATTGGGAGAAATGTTGGTTAAAGGCGAAGCTCAGACGTTGTAAGAGTGTAATTTGGAGAAATGTTGGTTGAAGGCGAAGATCAGACGTTGTAAGAGTGTATTGGGAGACATGTTGGTTAAAGGCGACGATCAGACGTTGTAAGAGTGTATTGGAGAAACATGTTGGTTGTAGGCGAAGATCCGACGTTGTAAGAGTGTATTGGGGAGAAATGTTGGATCAAGGCGAAGATCAGACGTTGTAAGAGTGTATTGGGAGACATGTTGGTTAAAGGCGACGATAAGACGTTGTAAGAGTGTATTGGGAGACATGTTGGTTGAAGGCGAAGATCAGAAGTTGTAAGAGTGTATTGTGAGACATATTGGTCAAAGGCGACGGTCAGACGTTGTAAGAGTGTATTTGGTGAAATGTTGGTTGAAGGCGAAGATCAGACGTTGTAAGAGTGTATTGGGAGACGTGTTGGTTGAAGGCGAAGATCAGACGTTGTAAGAGTGTATCGGGGAGAAATGTTGGTTGAAGGCGAAGATCAGACGTTGTAAGAGTGTAATTGGGAGAAATGTTGGTTGAAGGCGAAGATCAGACGTTGTAAGAGTGTAATTGGGAGAAATGTTGGTTGAAGGCGAAGATCAGACGTTGTAAGAGTGTAATTGGGAGACATGTTGGTTGAAGGCGAAGATCAGACGTTGTAAGAGTGTATTGGGAGAAATGTTGGTTGAAGGCGAAGATCAGACGTTGTAAGAGTGTAATTGGGAGAAATGTTGGTTGAAGGCGAAGATCAGACGTTGTAAGAGTGTAATTGGGAGACATGTTGGTTGAAGGCGAAGATCAGACGTTGTAAGAGTGTATCGGGAGAAATGTTGGTTGAAGGCGAAGATCAGACGTTGTAAGAGTGTAATTGGGAGAAATGTTGGTTGAAGGCGAAGATCAGACGTTGTAAGAGTGTAATTGGGAGAAATGTTGGTTGAAGGCGAAGATCAGACGTTGTAAGGGTGTAATTGGGAGAAATGTTGGTTGAAGGCGAAGATCAGACGTTGTAAGAGTATAATTGGGAGACATGTTGGTTGAAGGCGAAGATCAGACGTTGTAAGAGTGTATCGGGGAGACATGTTGGTTGAAGGCGAAGATCAGACGTTGTAAGAGTGTAATTGGGAGACATGTTGGTTGAAGGCGAAGATCAGACGTTGTAAGAGTGTATCGGGGAGACATGTTGGTTGAAGGCGAAGATCAGACGTTGTAAGAGTGTAATTGGGAGACATGTTGGTTGAAGGCGAAGATCAGACGTTGTAAGAGTGTATTGGGAGACATGTTGGTTAAAGGCGACGATAAGACGTTGTAAGAGTGTATTGGGAGACATGTTGGTTGAAGGCGAAGATCAGACGTTGTAAGAGTGTATTGTGAGACATATTGGTTAAAGGCGACGGTCAGACGTTGTAAGAGTGTATTTGGTGAAATGTTGGTTGAAGGCGCAGATCAGACGTTGTAAGAGTGTATTGGGAGACATGTTGGTTGAAGGCGGAGATCAGACGTTGTAAGAGTGTATTGGGGAGACATGTTGGTTGAAGGCGGAGATCAGACGTTGTAAGAGCGTATTGGGAGACATGTTGGTTAAAGGCGAAGATCAGACGTTGTAAGAGCGTATTGGGAGAAATGTTGGTTAAAGGCGAAGCTCAGACGTTGTAAGAGTGTAATTTGGAGAAATGTTGGTTGAAGGCGAAGATCAGACGTTGTAAGAGTGTATTGGGAGACATGTTGGTTAAAGGCGACGATCAGACGTTGTAAGAGTGTATTGGAGAAACATGTTGATTGTAGGCGAAGATCCGACGTTGTAAGAGTGTATTGGGGAGAAATGTTGGTTGAAGGCGAAGATCAGACGTTGTAAGAGTGTATTGGGAGACATGTTGGTTAAAGGCGACGATAAGACGTTGTAAGAGTGTATTGGGAGACATGTTGGTTGAAGGCGAAGATCAGACGTTGTAAGAGTGTATTGTGAGACATATTGGTTAAAGGCGACGGTCAGACGTTGTAAGAGTGTATTTGGTGAAATGTTGGTTGAAGGCGAAGATCAGACGTTGTAAGAGTGTATTGGGAGACATGTTGGTTGAAGGCGAAGATCAGACGTTGCAAGAGTGTATCGGGGAGACATGTTGGTTGAAGGCGAAGATCAGACGTTGTAAGAGTGTATTGGGAGACATGTTGGTTGAAGGCGAAGATCAGACGTTGTAAGAGTGTATTGTGAGACATATTGGTTAAAGGCGACGGTCAGACGTTGTAAGAGTGTATTGGGAGACATGTTGGTTGAAGGCGAAGATCAGACGTTGTAAGAGTGTATTGGGGGGACATGTTGAATGAAGGCGAAGATCAGACGTTGTAAGAGTGTATTGGGGAGAAATGTTGGTTGAAGGCGAAGATCAGACGTTGTAAGAGTGTATTGGGGAGACATGTTGGTTGAAGGCGGAGATCAGACGTTGTAAGAGTGTATTGGGGAGACATGTTGGTTGAAGGCGGAGATCAGACGTTGTAAGAGCGTATTGGGAGACATGTTGGTTAAAGGCGAAGATCAGACGTTGTAAGAGCGTATTGGGAGAAATGTTGGTTAAAGGCGAAGCTCAGACGTTGTAAGAGTGTAATTTGGAGAAATGTTGGTTGAAGGCGAAGATCAGACGTTGTAAGAGTGTATTGGGAGACATGTTGGTTAAAGGCGACGATCAGACGTTGTAAGAGTGTATTGGAGAAACATGTTGGTTGTAGGCGAAGATCCGACGTTGTAAGAGTGTATTGGGGAGAAATGTTGGATCAAGGCGAAGATCAGACGTTGTAAGAGTGTATTGGGAGACATGTTGGTTAAAGGCGACGATAAGACGTTGTAAGAGTGTATTGGGAGACATGTTGGTTGAAGGCGAAGATCAGAAGTTGTAAGAGTGTATTGTGAGACATATTGGTTAAAGGCGACGGTCAGACGTTGTAAGAGTGTATTTGGTGAAATGTTGGTTGAAGGCGAAGATCAGACGTTGTAAGAGTGTAATTGGGAGACATGTTGGTTGAAGGCGAAGATCAGACGTTGTAAGAGTGTATCGGGGAGACATGTTGGTTGAAGGCGAAGATCAGACGTTGTAAGAGTGTAATTGGGAGACATGTTGGTTGAAGGCGAAGATCAGACGTTGTAAGAGTGTATTGGGAGACATGTTGGTTAAAGGCGACGATAAGACGTTGTAAGAGTGTATTGGGAGACATGTTGGTTGAAGGCGAAGATCAGACGTTGTAAGAGTGTATTGTGAGACATATTGGTTAAAGGCGACGGTCAGACGTTGTAAGAGTGTATTTGGTGAAATGTTGGTTGAAGGCGCAGATCAGACGTTGTAAGAGTGTATTGGGAGACATGTTGGTTGAAGGCGGAGATCAGACGTTGTAAGAGTGTATTGGGGAGACATGTTGGTTGAAGGCGGAGATCAGACGTTGTAAGAGCGTATTGGGAGACATGTTGGTTAAAGGCGAAGATCAGACGTTGTAAGAGCGTATTGGGAGAAATGTTGGTTAAAGGCGAAGCTCAGACGTTGTAAGAGTGTAATTTGGAGAAATGTTGGTTGAAGGCGAAGATCAGACGTTGTAAGAGTGTATTGGGAGACATGTTGGTTAAAGGCGACGATCAGACGTTGTAAGAGTGTATTGGAGAAACATGTTGATTGTAGGCGAAGATCCGACGTTGTAAGAGTGTATTGGGGAGAAATGTTGGTTGAAGGCGAAGATCAGACGTTGTAAGAGTGTATTGGGAGACATGTTGGTTAAAGGCGACGATAAGACGTTGTAAGAGTGTATTGGGAGACATGTTGGTTGAAGGCGAAGATCAGACGTTGTAAGAGTGTATTGTGAGACATATTGGTTAAAGGCGACGGTCAGACGTTGTAAGAGTGTATTTGGTGAAATGTTGGTTGAAGGCGAAGATCAGACGTTGTAAGAGTGTATTGGGAGACATGTTGGTTGAAGGCGAAGATCAGACGTTGCAAGAGTGTATCGGGGAGACATGTTGGTTGAAGGCGAAGATCAGACGTTGTAAGAGTGTATTGGGAGACATGTTGGTTGAAGGCGAAGATCAGACGTTGTAAGAGTGTATTGTGAGACATATTGGTTAAAGGCGACGGTCAGACGTTGTAAGAGTGTATTGGGAGACATGTTGGTTGAAGGCGAAGATCAGACGTTGTAAGAGTGTATTGGGGGGACATGTTGAATGAAGGCGAAGATCAGACGTTGTAAGAGTGTATTGGGGAGAAATGTTGGTTGAAGGCGAAGATCAGACGTTGTAAGAGTGTATTGGGGAGACATGTTGGTTGAAGGCGGAGATCAGACGTTGTAAGAGTGTATTGGGGAGACATGTTGGTTGAAGGCGGAGATCAGACGTTGTAAGAGCGTATTGGGAGACATGTTGGTTAAAGGCGAAGATCAGACGTTGTAAGAGCGTATTGGGAGAAATGTTGGTTAAAGGCGAAGCTCAGACGTTGTAAGAGTGTAATTTGGAGAAATGTTGGTTGAAGGCGAAGATCAGACGTTGTAAGAGTGTATTGGGAGACATGTTGGTTAAAGGCGACGATCAGACGTTGTAAGAGTGTATTGGAGAAACATGTTGGTTGTAGGCGAAGATCCGACGTTGTAAGAGTGTATTGGGGAGAAATGTTGGATCAAGGCGAAGATCAGACGTTGTAAGAGTGTATTGGGAGACATGTTGGTTAAAGGCGACGATAAGACGTTGTAAGAGTGTATTGGGAGACATGTTGGTTGAAGGCGAAGATCAGAAGTTGTAAGAGTGTATTGTGAGACATATTGGTTAAAGGCGACGGTCAGACGTTGTAAGAGTGTATTTGGTGAAATGTTGGTTGAAGGCGAAGATCAGACGTTGTAAGAGTGTATTGGGAGACGTGTTGGTTGAAGGCGAAGATCAGACGTTGTAAGAGTGTATCGGGGAGACATGTTGGTTGAAGGCGAAGATCAGACGTTGTAAGAGTGTAATTGGGAGAAATGTTGGTTGAAGGCGAAGATCAGACGTTGTAAGAGTGTAATTGGGAGAAATGTTGGTTGAAGGCGAAGATCAGACGTTGTAAGAGTGTAATTGGGAGACATGTTGGTTGAAGGCAAAGATCAGACGTTGTAAGAGTGTATTGGGAGAAATGTTGGTTGAAGGCGAAGATCAGACGTTGTAAGAGTGTAATTGGGAGAAATGTTGGTCGAAGGCGAAGATCAGACGTTGTAAGAGTGTAATTGGGAGACATGTTGGTTGAAGGCGAAGATCAGACGTTGTAAGAGTGTATCGGGAGAAATGTTGGTTGAAGGCGAAGATCAGACGTTGTAAGAGTGTAATTGGGAGAAATGTTGGTTGAAGGCGAAGATCAGACGTTGTAAGAGTGTAATTGGGAGAAATGTTGGTTGAAGGCGAAGATCAGACGTTGTAAGGGTGTAATTGGGAGAAATGTTGGTTGAAGGCGAAGATCAGACGTTGTAAGAGTGTAATTGGGAGATATGTTGGTTGAAGGCGAAGATCAGACGTTGTAAGAGTGTATCGGGGAGACATGTTGGTTGAAGGCGAAGATCAGACGTTGTAAGAGTGTAATTGGGAGACATGTTGGTTGAAGGCGAAGATCAGACGTTGTAAGAGTGTATCGGGGAGACATGTTGGTTGAAGGCGAAGATCAGACGTTGTAAGAGTGTAATTGGGAGACATGTTGGTTGAAGGCGAAGATCAGACGTTGTAAGAGTGTATTGGGAGACATGTTGGTTGAAGGCGAAGATCAGACGTTGTAAGAGTGTAATTGGGAGACATGTTGGTTGAAGGCGAAGATCAGACGTTGTAAGAGTGTATCGGGGAGACATGTTGGTTGAAGGCGAAGATCAGACGTTGTAAGAGTGTAATTGGGAGACATGTTGGTTGAAGGCGAAGATCAGACGTTGTAAGAGTGTATTGGGGAGACATGTTGGTTGAAGGCGAAGATCAGACGTTGTAAGAGTGTAATTGGGAGACATGTTGGTTGAAGGCGAAGATCAGACGTTGTAAGAGTGTATTGGGAGACATGTTGGTTAAAGGCGACGATAAGACGTTGTAAGAGTGTATTGGGAGACATGTTGGTTGAAGGCGAAGATCAGACGTTGTAAGAGTGTATTGTGAGACATATTGGTTAAAGGCGACGGTCAGACGTTGTAAGAGTGTATTTGGTGAAATGTTGGTTGAAGGCGCAGATCAGACGTTGTAAGAGTGTATTGGGAGACATGTTGGTTGAAGGCGGAGATCAGACGTTGTAAGAGTGTATTGGGGAGACATGTTGGTTGAAGGCGGAGATCAGACGTTGTAAGAGCGTATTTGGAGACATGTTGGTTAAAGGCGAAGATCAGACGTTGTAAGAGCGTATTGGGAGAAATGTTGGTTAAAGGCGAAGCTCAGACGTTGTAAGAGTGTAATTTGGAGAAATGTTGGTTGAAGGCGAAGATCAGACGTTGTAAGAGTGTATTGGGAGACATGTTGGTTAAAGGCGACGATCAGACGTTGTAAGAGTGTATTGGAGAAACATGTTGATTGTAGGCGAAGATCCGACGTTGTAAGAGTGTATTGGGGAGAAATGTTGGTTGAAGGCGAAGATCAGACGTTGTAAGAGTGTATTGGGAGACATGTTGGTTAAAGGCGACGATAAGACGTTGTAAGAGTGTATTGGGAGACATGTTGGTTGAAGGCGAAGATCAGACGTTGTAAGAGTGTATTGTGAGACATATTGGTTAAAGGCGACGGTCAGACGTTGTAAGAGTGTATTTGGTGAAATGTTGGTTGAAGGCGAAGATCAGACGTTGTAAGAGTGTATTGGGAGACGTGTTGGTTGAAGGCGAAGATCAGACGTTGTAAGAGTGTATCGGGGAGACATGTTGGTTGAAGGCGAAGATCAGACGTTGTAAGAGTGTAATTGGGAGAAATGTTGGTTGAAGGCGAAGATCAGACGTTGTAAGAGTGTAATTGGGAGAAATGTTGGTTGAAGGCGAAGATCAGACGTTGTAAGAGTGTAATTGGGAGACATGTTGGTTGAAGGCAAAGATCAGACGTTGTAAGATTGTATTGGGAGAAATGTTGGTTGAAGGCGAAGATCAGACGTTGTAAGAGTGTAATTGGGAGAAATGTTGGTCGAAGGCGAAGATCAGACGTTGTAAGAGTGTAATTGGGAGACATGTTGGTTGAAGGCGAAGATCAGACGTTGTAAGAGTGTATCGGGAGAAATGTTGGTTGAAGGCGAAGATCAGACGTTGTAAGAGTGTAATTGGGAGAAATGTTGGTTGAAGGCGAAGATCAGACGTTGTAAGAGTGTAATTGGGAGAAATGTTGGTTGAAGGCGAAGATCAGACGTTGTAAGGGTGTAATTGGGAGAAATGTTGGTTGAAGGCGAAGATCAGACGTTGTAAGAGTGTAATTGGGAGACATGTTGGTTCAAGGCGAAGATCAGACGTTGTAAGAGTGTATCGGGGAGACATGTTGGTTGAAGGCGAAGATCAGACGTTGTAAGAGTGTAATTGGGAGACATGTTGGTTGAAGGCGAAGATCAGACGTTGTAAGAGTGTATCGGGGAGACATGTTGGTTGAAGGCGAAGATCAGACGTTGTAAGAGTGTAATTGGGAGACATGTTGGTTGAAGGCGAAGATCAGACGTTGTAAGAGTGTATTGGGAGACATGTTGGTTAAAGGCGACGATAAGACGTTGTAAGAGTGTATTGGGAGACATGTTGGTTGAAGGCGAAGATCAGACGTTGTAAGAGTGTATTGTGAGACATATTGGTTAAAGGCGACGGTCAGACGTTGTAAGAGTGTATTTGGTGAAATGTTGGTTGAAGGCGCAGATCAGACGTTGTAAGAGTGTATTGGGAGACATGTTGGTTGAAGGCGGAGATCAGACGTTGTAAGAGCGTATTGGGAGAAATGTTGGTTAAAGGCGAAGCTCAGACGTTGTAAGAGTGTAATTTGGAGAAATGTTGGTTGAAGGCGAAGATCAAACGTTGTAAGAGTGTATTGGGAGACATGTTGGTTAAAGGCGACGATCAGACGTTGTAAGAGTGTATTGGAGAAACATGTTGGTTGTAGGCGAAGATCCGACGTTGTAAGAGTGTATTGGGGAGAAATGTTGGTTGAAGGCGAAGATCAGACGTTGTAAGAGTGTATTGGGAGACATGTTGGTTAAAGGCGACGATAAGACGTTGTAAGAGTGTATTGGGAGACATGTTGGTTGAAGGCGAAGATCAGACGTTGTAAGAGTGTATTGTGAGACATATTGGTTAAAGGCGACGGTCAGACGTTGTAAGAGTGTATTTGGTGAAATGTTGGTTGAAGGCGAAGATCAGACGTTGTAAGAGTGTATTGGGAGACATGTTGGTTGAAGGCGAAGATCAGACGTTGTAAGAGTGTATCGGGGAGACATGTTGGTTGAAGGCGAAGATCAGACGTTGTAAGAGTGTATTGGGAGACATGTTGGTTGAAGGCGAAGATCAGACGTTGTAAGAGTGTATTGTGAGACATATTGGTTAAAGGCGACGGTCAGACGTTGTAAGAGTGTATTGGGAGACATGTTGGTTGAAGGCGAAGATCAGACGTTGTAAGAGTGTATCGGGGAGACATGTTGGTTGAAGGCGAAGATCAGACGTTGTAAGAGTGTAATTGGGAGAAATGTTGGTTGAAGGCGAAGATCAGACGTTGTAAGAGTGTAATTGGGAGAAATGTTGGTTGAAGGCGAAGATCAGACGTTGTAAGAGTGTAATTGGGAGAAATGTTGGTTGAAGGCGAAGATCAGACGTTGTAAGAGTGTAATTGGGAGACATGTTGGTTGAAGGCGAAGATCAGACGTTGTAAGAGTGTATCGGGAGAAATGTTGGTTGAAGGCGAAGATCAGACGTTGTAAGAGTGTAATTGGGAGAAATGTTGGTTGAAGGCGAAGATCAGACGTTGTAAGAGTGTAATTGGGAGACATGTTGGTTGAAGGCGAAGATCAGACGTTGTAAGAGTGTATCGGGAGAAATGTTGGTTGAAGGCGAAGATCAGACGTTGTAAGAGTGTAATTGGGAGAAATGTTGGTTGAAGGCGAAGATCAGACGTTGTAAGAGTGTAATTGGGAGAAATGTTGGTTGAAGGCGAAGATCAGACGTTGTAAGGGTGTAATTGGGAGAAATGTTGGTTGAAGGCGAAGATCAGACGTTGTAAGAGTGTAATTGGGAGACATGTTGGTTGAAGGCGAAGATCAGACGTTGTAAGAGTGTATCGGGGAGACATGTTGGTTGAAGGCGAAGATCAGACGTTGTAAGAGTGTAATTGGGAGACATGTTGGTTGAAGGCGAAGATCAGACGTTGTAAGAGTGTAATTGGGAGACATGTTGGTTGAAGGCGAAGATCAGACGTTGTAAGAGTGTATCGGGAGAAATGTTGGTTGAAGGCGAAGATCAGACGTTGTAAGAGTGTAATTGGGAGAAATGTTGGTTGAAGGCGAAGATCAGACGTTGTAAGAGTGTAATTGGGAGAAATGTTGGTTGAAGGCGAAGATCAGACGTTGTAAGAGTGTAATTGGGAGACATGTTGGTTGAAGGCGAAGATCAGACGTTGTAAGAGTGTAATTTGGAGAAATGTTGGTTGAAGGCGAAGATCAGACGTTGTAAGAGTGTATTGGGAGACATGTTGGTTAATGGCGACGATCAGACGTTGTAAGAGTGTATTGGAGAAACATGTTGGTTGTAGGCGAAGATCCGACGTTGTAAGAGTGTATTGGGGAGAAATGTTGGTTGAAGGCGAAGATCAGACGTTGTAAGAGTGTATTGGGAGACATGTTGGTTAAAGGCGACGATAAGACGTTGTAAGAGTGTATTGGGAGACATGTTGGTTGAAGGCGAAGATCAGACGTTGTAAGAGTGTATTGGGGAGACATGTTGGTTGAAGGCGAAGATCAGACGTTGTAAGAGTGTAATTGGGAGAAATGTTGGTTGAAGGCGAAGATCAGACGTTGTAAGAGTGTAATTGGGAGAAATGTTGGTTGAAGGCGAAGATCAGACGTTGTAAGAGTGTAATTGGGAGAAATGTTGGTTGAAGGCGAAGATCAGACGTTGTAAGAGTGTAATTGGGAGACATGTTGGTTGAAGGCGAAGATCAGACGTTGTAAGAGTGTATCGGGAGAAATGTTGGTTGAAGGCGAAGATCAGACGTTGTAAGAGTGTATCGGGAGAAATGTTGGTTGAAGGCGAAGATCAGACGTTGTAAGAGTGTAATTGGGAGAAATGTTGGTTGAAGGCGAAGATCAGACGTTGTAAGAGTGTATCGGGAGAAATGTTGGTTGAAGGCGAAGATCAGACGTTGTAAGAGTGTAATTGGGAGAAATGTTGGTTGTAGGCGAAGATCAGACGTTGTAAGAGTGTAATTGGGAGAAATGTTGGTTGAAGGCGAAGATCAGACGTTGTAAGAGTGTAATTGGGAGACATGTTGGTTGAAGGCGAAGATCAGACGTTGTAAGAGTGTAATTTGGAGAAATGTTGGTTGAAGGCGAAGATCAGACGTTGTAAGAGTGTATTGGGAGACATGTTGGTTAATGGCGACGATCAGACGTTGTAAGAGTGTATTGGAGAAACATGTTGGTTGTAGGCGAAGATCCGACGTTGTAAGAGTGTATTGGGGAGAAATGTTGGTTGAAGGCGAAGATCAGACGTTGTAAGAGTGTATTGGGAGACATGTTGGTTAAAGGCGACGATAAGACGTTGTAAGAGTGTATTGGGAGACATGTTGGTTGAAGGCGAAGATCAGACGTTGTAAGAGTGTATTGGGGAGACATGTTGGTTGAAGGCGAAGATCAGACGTTGTAAGAGTGTAATTGGGAGAAATGTTGGTTGAAGGCGAAGATCAGACGTTGTAAGAGTGTAATTGGGAGAAATGTTGGTTGAAGGCGAAGATCAGACGTTGTAAGAGTGTAATTGGGAGAAATGTTGGTTGAAGGCGAAGATCAGACGTTGTAAGAGTGTAATTGGGAGACATGTTGGTTGAAGGCGAAGATCAGACGTTGTAAGAGTGTATCGGGAGAAATGTTGGTTGAAGGCGAAGATCAGACGTTGTAAGAGTGTATCGGGAGAAATGTTGGTTGAAGGCGAAGATCAGACGTTGTAAGAGTGTAATTGGGAGAAATGTTGGTTGAAGGCGAAGATCAGACGTTGTAAGAGTGTAATTGGGAGAAATGTTGGTTGAAGGCGAAGATCAGACGTTGTAAGGGTGTAATTGGGAGAAATGTTGGTTGAAGGCGAAGATCAGACGTTGTAAGAGTGTAATTGGGAGACATGTTGGTTGAAGGCGAAGATCAGACGTTGTAAGAGTGTATCGGGGAGACATGTTGGTTGAAGGCGAAGATCAGACGTTGTAAGAGTGTAATTGGGAGACATGTTGGTTGAAGGCGAAGATCAGACGTTGTAAGAGTGTATTTGGTGAAATGCTGGTTGAAGGCGAAGATCAGACGTTGTAAGAGTGTATTGGGAGACATGTTGGTTGAAGGCGAAGATCAGACGTTGTAAGAGTGTATCGGGGAGACATGTTGGTTGAAGGCGAAGATCAGACGTTGTAAGAGTGTAATTGGGAGAAATGTTGGTTGAAGGCGAAGATCAGACGTTGTAAGAGTGTAATTGGGAGAAATGCTGGTTGAAGGCGAAGATCAGACTTTGTAAGAGTGTAATTGGGAGACATGTTGGTTGAAGGCGAAGATCAGACGTTGTAAGAGTGTATCGGGAGAAATGTTGGTTGAAGGTGAAGATCAGACGTTGTAAGAGTGTAATAAGGAGAAATGTTGGTTGAAGGCGAAGATCAGACGTTGTAAGAGTGTAATTGGGAGACATGTTGGTTGAAGGCGAAGATCAGACGTTGTAAGAGTGTATCGGGAGAAATGTTGGTTGAAGGCGAAGATCAGACGTTGTAAGAGTGTAATTGGGAGAAATGTTGGTTGAAGGCGAAGATCAGACGTTGTAAGAGTGTAATTGGGAGAAATGTTGGTTGAAGGCGAAGATCAGACGTTGTAAGGGTGTAATTGGGAGAAATGTTGGTTGAAGGCGAAGATCAGACGTTGTAAGAGTGTAATTTGGAGAAATGTTGGTTGAAGGCGAAGATCAGACGTTGTAAGAGTGTATTGGGAGACATGTTGGTTAAAGGCGACGATCAGACGTTGTAAGAGTGTATTGGAGAAACATGTTGGTTGTAGGCGAAGATCCGACGTTGTAAGAGTGTATTGGGGAGAAATGTTGGTTGAAGGCGAAGATCAGACGTTGTAAGTGTGTATTGGGAGACATGTTGGTTAAAGGCGACGATAAGACGTTGTAAGAGTGTATTGGGAGACATGTTGGTTGAAGGCGAAGATCAGACGTTGTAAGAGTGTATTGTGAGACATATTGGTTAAAGGCGACGGTCAGACGTTGTAAGAGTGTATTTGGTGAAATGTTGGTTGAAGGCGCAGATCAGACGTTGTAAGAGTGTATTGGGAGACATGTTGGTTGAAGGCGAAGATCAGACGTTGTAAGAGTGTATCGGGGAGACATGTTGGTTGAAGGCGAAGATCAGACGTTGTAAGTGTGTAATTGGGAGAAATGTTGGTTGAAGGCGAAGATCAGACGTTGTAAGAGTGTAATTGGGAGATATGTTGGTTGAAGGCGAAGATCAGACGTTGTAAGAGTGTAATTGGGAGACATGTTGGTTGAAGGCGAAAATCAGACGTTGTAAGAGTGTATCGGGAGAAATGTTGGTTGAAGGCGAAGATCAGACGTTGTAAGAGTGTATTAGAGAAACATGTTGGTTGAAGGCGAAGATCAGACGTTGTAAGAGTGTAATTGGGAGAAATGTTGGTTGAAGGCGAAGATCAGACGTTGTAAGGGTGTAATTGGGAGAAATGTTGGTTGAAGGCGAAGATCAGACGTTGTAAGAGTGTAATTGGGAGACATGTTGGTTGAAGGCGAAGATCAGACGTTGTAAGAGTGTATCGGGGAGACATGTTGGTTGAAGGCGAAGATCAGACGTTGTAAGTGTGTAATTGGGAGAAATGTTGGTTGAAGGCGAAGATCAGACGTTGTAAGAGTGTAATTGGGAGAAATGTTGGTTGAAGTCGAAGATCAGACGTTGTAAGAGTGTAATTGGGAGACATGTTGGTTGAAGGCGAAGATCAGACGTTGTAAGAGTGTATCGGGAGAAATGTTGGTTGAAGGCGAAGATCAGACGTTGTAAGAGTGTATTAGAGAAACATGTTGGTTGAAGGCGAAGATCAGACGTTGTAAGAGTGTAATTGGGAGAAATGTTGGTTGAAGGCGAAGATCAGACGTTGCAAGGGTGTAATTGGGAGAAATGTTGGTTGAAGGCGAAGATCAGACGTTGTAAGAGTGTAATTGGGAGACATGTTGGTTGAAGGCGAAGATCAGACGTTGTAAGAGTGTATCGGGGAGACATGTTGGTTGAAGGCGAAGATCAGACGTTGTAAGAGTGTAATTGGGAGACATGTTGGTTGAAGGCGAAGATCAGACATTGTAAGAGTGTAATTGGGAGACATGTTGGTTGAAGGCGAAGATCAGACGTTGTAAGAGTGTAATTTGGAGAAATGTTGGTTGAAGGCGAAGATCAGACGTTGTAAGAGTGTATTGGGAGACATGTTGGTTAATGGCGACGATCAGACGTTGTAAGAGTGTATTGGAGAAACATGTTGGTTGTAGGCGAAGATCCGAAGTTGTAAGAGTGTATTGGGGAGAAATGTTGGTTGAAGGCGAAGATCAGACGTTGTAAGAATGTATTGGGAGACATGTTGGTTAAAGGCGACGATAAGACGTTGTAAGAGTGTATTGGGAGACATGTTGGTTGAAGGCGAAGATCAGACGTTGTAAGAGTGTATTGTGAGACATATTGGTTAAAGGCGACGGTCAGACGTTGTAAGAGTGTATTTGGTGAAATGTTGGTTGAAGGCGAAGATCAGACGTTGTAAGAGTGTATTGGGAGACATGTTGGTTGAAGGCGAAGATCAGACGTTGTAAGAGTGTATCGGGGAGACATGTTGGTTGAAGGCGAAGATCAGACGTTGTAAGAGTGTATTGGGAGACATGTTGGTTGAAGGCGAAGATCAGACGTTGTAAGAGTGTATTGTGAGACATATTGGTTAAAGGCGACGGTCAGACGTTGTAAGAGTGTATTGGGAGACATGTTGGTTGAAGGCGAAGATCAGACGTTGTAAGAGTGTATCGGGGAGACATGTTGGTTGAAGGCGAAGATCAGACGTTGTAAGAGTGTAATTGGGAGAAATGTTGGTTGAAGGCGAAGATCAGACGTTGTAAGAGTGTAATTGGGAGAAATGTTGGTTGAAGGCGAAGATCAGACGTTGTAAGAGTGTAATTGGGAGACATGTTGGTTGAAGGCGAAGATCAGACGTTGTAAGAGTGTATCGGGAGACATGTTGGTTGAAGGCGAAGATCAGACGTTGTAAGAGTGTAATTGGGAGAAATGTTGGTTGAAGGCGAAGATCAGACGTTGTAAGAGTGTAATTGGGAGACATGTTGGTTGAAGGCGAAGATCAGACGTTGTAAGAGTGTATCGGGAGAAATGTTGGTTGAAGGCGAAGATCAGACGTTGTAAGAGTGTAATTGGGAGAAATGTTGGTTGAAGGCGAAGATCAGACGTTGTAAGAGTGTAATTGGGAGAAATGTTGGTTGAAGGCGACGATCAGACGTTGTAAGGGTGTAATTGGGAGAAATGTTGGTTGAAGGCGAAGATCAGACGTTGTAAGAGTGTAATTGGGAGACATGTTGGTTGAAGGCGAAGATCAGACGTTGTAAGAGTGTATCGGGGAGACATGTTGGTTGAAGGCGAAGATCAGACGTTGTAAGAGTGTAATTGGGAGACATGTTGGTTGAAGGCGAAGATCAGACGTTGTAAGAGTGTATCGGGGAGACATGTTGGTTGAAGGCGAAGATCAGACGTTGTAAGAGTGTAATTGGGAGAAATGTTGGTTGAAGGCGACGATCAGACGTTGTAAGGGTGTAATTGGGAGAAATGTTGGTTGAAGGCGAAGATCAGACGTTGTAAGAGTGTAATTGGGAGACATGTTGGTTGAAGGCGAAGATCAGACGTTGTAAGAGTGTATCGGGGAGACATGTTGGTTGAAGGCGAAGATCAGACGTTGTAAGAGTGTAATTGGGAGACATGTTGGTTGAAGGCGAAGATCAGACGTTGTAAGAGTGTATCGGGGAGACATGTTGGTTGAAGGCGAAGATCAGACGTTGTAAGAGTGTAATTGGGAGACATGTTGGTTGAAGGCGAAGATCAGACGTTGTAAGAGTGTATCGGGGAGACATGTTGGTTGAAGGCGAAGATCAGACGTTGTAGGAGTGTAATTGGGAGACATGTTGGTTGAAGGCGAAGATCAGACGTTGTAAGAGTGTATCGGGGAGACATGTTGGTTGAAGGCGAAGATCAGACGTTGTAAGAGTGTAATTGGGAGACATGTTGGTTGAAGGCGAAGATCAGACGTTGAAAGAGTGTAATTTCGAGAAATGTTGGTTGAAGGCGAAGATCAGACGTTGTAAGAGTGTATTGGGAGACATGTTGGTTAAAGGCGACGATCAGACGTTGTAAGAGTGTATTGGAGAAACATGTTGGTTGTAGGCGAAGATCCGACGTTGTAAGAGTGTATGGGGGAGAAATGTTGGTTGAAGGCGAAGATCAGACGTTGTAAGAGTGTATTGGGAGACATGTTGGTTAAAGGCGACGATAAGACGTTGTAAGAGTGTATTGGGAGACATGTTGGTTGAAGGCGAAGATCAGACGTTGTAAGAGTGTATTGTGAGACATATTGGTTAAAGGCGACGGTCAGACGTTGTAAGAGTGTATTTGGTGAAATGTTGGTTGAAGGCGAAGATCAGACGTTGTAAGAGTGTATTGGGAGACATGTTGGTTGAAGGCGAAGATCAGACGTTGTAAGAGTGTATCGGGGAGACATGTTGGTTGAAGGCGAAGATCAGACGTTGTAAGAGTGTATTGGGAGACATGTTGGTTGAAGGCGAAGATCAGACGTTGTAAGAGTGTATTGTGAGACATATTGGTTAAAGGCGACGGTCAGACGTTGTAAGAGTGTATTGGGAGACATGTTGGTTGAAGGCGAAGATCAGACGTTGTAAGAGTGTATCGGGGAGACATGTTGGTTGAAGGCGAAGATCAGACGTTGTAAGAGTGTAATTGGGAGAAATGTTGGTTGAAGGCGAGGATCAGACGTTGTAAGAGTGTAATTGGGAGAAATGTTGGTTGAAGGCGAAGATCAGACGTTGTAAGAGTGTAATTGGGAGACATGTTGGTTGAAGGCGAAGATCAGACGTTGTAAGAGTGTATCGGGAGAAATGTTGGTTGAAGGCGAAGATCAGACGTTGTAAGAGTGTAATTGGGAGAAATGTTGGTTGAAGGCGAAGATCAGACGTTGTAAGAGTGTAATTGGGAGACATGTTGGTTGAAGGCGAAGATCAGACGTTGTAAGAGTGTATCGGGAGAAATGTTGGTTGAAGGCGAAGATCAGACGTTGTAAGAGTGTAATTGGGAGAAATGTTGGTTGAAGGCGAAGATCAGACGTTGTAAGAGTGTAATTGGGAGAAATGTTGGTTGAAGGCGACGATCAGACGTTGTAAGGGTGTAATTGAGAGAAATGTTGGTTGAAGGCGAAGATCAGACGTTGTAAGAGTGTAATTGGGAGACATGTTGGTTGAAGGCGAAGATCAGACGTTGTAAGAGTGTATCGGGGAGACATGTTGGTTGAAGGCGAAGATCAGACGTTGTAAGAGTGTAATTGGGAGACATGTTGGTTGAAGGCGAAGATCAGACGTTGTAAGAGTGTATCGGGGAGACATGTTGGTTGAAGGCGAAGATCAGACGTTGTAAGAGTGTAATTGGGAGACATGTTGGTTGAAGGCGAAGATCAGACGTTGTAAGAGTGTATCGGGGAGACATGTTGGTTGAAGGCGAAGATCAGACGTTGTAAGAGTTAAATTGGGAGACATGTTGGTTGAAGGCGGAGATCAGACGTTGTAAGAGTGTATCGGGGAGACATGTTGGTTGAAGGCGAAGATCAGACGTTGTAAGAGTGTAATTGGGAGACATGTTGGTTGAAAACGAAGATCAGACGTTGTAAGAGTGTAATTTGGAGAAATGTTGGTTGAAGGCGAAGATCAGACGTTGTAAGAGTGTATTGGGAGACATGTTGGTTAAAGGCGACGATCAGACGTTGTAAGAGTGTATTGGAGAAACATGTTGGTTGTAGGCGAAGATCCGACGTTGTAAGAGTGTATTGGGGAGAAATGTTGGTTGAAGGCGAAGATCAGACGTTGTAAGAGTGTATTGGGAGACATGTTGGTTAAAGGCGACGATAAGACGTTGTAAGAGTGTATTGGGAGACATGTTGGTTGAAGGCGAAGATCAGACGTTGTAAGAGTGTATTGTGAGACATATTGGTTAAAGGCGACGGTCAGACGTTGTAAGAGTGTATTTGGTGAAATGTTGGTTGAAGGCGAAGATCAGACGTTGTAAGAGTGTATTGGGAGACATGTTGGTTGAAGGCGAAGATCAGACGTTGTAAGAGTGTATCGGGGAGACATGTTGGTTGAAGGCGAAGATCAGACGTTGTAAGAGTGTAATTGGGAGAAATGTTGGTTGAAGGCGAAGATCAGACGTTGTAAGAGTGTAATTGGGAGAAATGTTGGTTGAAGGCGAAGATCAGACGTTGTAAGAGTGTAATTGGGAGACATGTTGGTTGAAGGCGAAGATCAGACGTTGTAAGAGTGTATCGGGAGAAATGTTGGTTGAAGGTGAAGATCAGACGTTGTAAGAGTGTAATTGGGAGAAATGTTGGTTGAAGGCGAAGATCAGACGTTGTAAGAGTGTATCGGGAGAAATGTTGGTTGAAGGCGAAGATCAGACGTTGTAAGAGTGTAATTGGGAGAAATGTTGGTTGAAGGCGAAGATCAGACGTTGTAAGAGTGTAATTGGGAGACATGTTGGTTGAAGGCGAAGATCAGACGTTGTAAGAGTGTATCGGGAGAAATGTTGGTTGAAGGCGAAGATCAGACGTTGTAAGAGTGTAATTGGGAGAAATGTTGGTTGAAGGCGAAGATCAGACGTTGTAAGAGTGTAATTGGGAGAAATGTTGGTTGAAGGCGACGATCAGACGTTGTAAGGGTGTAATTGAGAGAAATGTTGGTTGAAGGCGAAGATCAGACGTTGTAAGAGTGTAATTGGGAGACATGTTGGTTGAAGGCGAAGATCAGACGTTGTAAGAGTGTATCGGGGAGACATGTTGGTTGAAGGCGAAGATCAGACGTTGTAAGAGTGTAATTGGGAGACATGTTGGTTGAAGGCGAAGATCAGACGTTGTAAGAGTGTATCGGGGAGACATGTTGGTTGAAGGCGAAGATCAGACGTTGTAAGAGTGTAATTGGGAGACATGTTGGTTGAAGGCGAAGATCAGACGTTGTAAGAGTGTATCGGGGAGACATGTTGGTTGAAGGCGAAGATCAGACGTTGTAAGAGTTAAATTGGGAGACATGTTGGTTGAAGGCGGAGATCAGACGTTGTAAGAGTGTATCGGGGAGACATGTTGGTTGAAGGCGAAGATCAGACGTTGTAAGAGTGTAATTGGGAGACATGTTGGTTGAAAACGAAGATCAGACGTTGTAAGAGTGTAATTTGGAGAAATGTTGGTTGAAGGCGAAGATCAGACGTTGTAAGAGTGTATTGGGAGACATGTTGGTTAAAGGCGACGATCAGACGTTGTAAGAGTGTATTGGAGAAACATGTTGGTTGTAGGCGAAGATCCGACGTTGTAAGAGTGTATTGGGGAGAAATGTTGGTTGAAGGCGAAGATCAGACGTTGTAAGAGTGTATTGGGAGACATGTTGGTTAAAGGCGACGATAAGACGTTGTAAGAGTGTATTGGGAGACATGTTGGTTGAAGGCGAAGATCAGACGTTGTAAGAGTGTATTGTGAGATATATTGGTTAAAGGCGACGGTCAGACGTTGTAAGAGTGTATTTGGTGAAATGTTGGTTGAAGGCGAAGATCAGACGTTGTAAGAGTGTATTGGGAGACATGTTGGTTGAAGGCGAAGATCAGACGTTGTAAGAGTGTATCGGGGAGACATGTTGGTTGAAGGCGAAGATCAGACGTTGTAAGAGTGTAATTGGGAGAAATGTTGGTTGAAGGCGAAGATCAGACGTTGTAAGAGTGTAATTGGGAGAAATGTTGGTTGAAGGCGAAGATCAGACGTTGTAAGAGTGTAATTGGGAGACATGTTGGTTGAAGGCGAAGATCAGACGTTGTAAGAGTGTATCGGGAGAAATGTTGGTTGAAGGTGAAGATCAGACGTTGTAAGTGTGTAATTGGGAGAAATGTTGGTTGAAGGCGAAGATCAGACGTTGTAAGAGTGTAATTGGGAGACATGTTGGTTGAAGGCGAAGATCAGACGTTGTAAGAGTGTATCGGGAGAAATGTTGGTTGAAGGCGAAGATCAGACGTTGTAAGAGTGTAATTGGGAGAAATGTTGGTTGAAGGCGAAGATCAGACGTTGTAAGAGTGTAATTGGGAGAAATGTTGGTTGAAGGCGAAGATCAGACGTTGTAAGGGTGTAATTGGGAGAAATGTTGGTTGAAGGCGAAGATCAGACGTTGTAAGAGTGTAATTTGGAGAAATGTTGGTTGAAGGCGAAGATCAGACGTTGTAAGAGTGTATTGGGAGACATGTTGGTTAAAGGCGACGATCAGACGTTGTAAGAGTGTATTGGAGAAACATGTTGGTTGTAGGCGAAGATCCGACGTTGTAAGAGTGTATTGGGGAGAAATGTTGGTTGAAGGCGAAGATCAGACGTTGTAAGAGTGTATTGGGAGACATGTTGGTTAAAGGCGACGATAAGACGTTGTAAGAGTGTATTGGGAGACATGTTGGTTGAAGGCGAAGATCAGACGTTGTAAGAGTGTATTGTGAGACATATTGGTTAAAGGCGACGGTCAGACGTTGTAAGAGTGTATTTGGTGAAATGTTGGTTGAAGGCGCAGATCAGACGTTGTAAGAGTGTATTGGGAGACATGTTGGTTGAAGGCGAAGATCAGACGTTGTAAGAGTGTATCGGGGAGACATGTTGGTTGAAGGCGAAGATCAGACGTTGTAAGTGTGTAATTGGGAGAAATGTTGGTTGAAGGCGAAGATCAGACGTTGTAAGAGTGTAATTGGGAGAAATGTTGGTTGAAGGCGAAGATCAGACGTTGTAAGAGTGTAATTGGGAGACATGTTGGTTGAAGGCGAAGATCAGACGTTGTAAGAGTGTATCGGGAGAAATGTTGGTTGAAGGCGAAGATCAGACGTTGTAAGAGTGTATTAGAGAAACATGTTGGTTGAAGGCGAAGATCAGACGTTGTAAGTGTGTATTTGGGAAACAGGTTTTTACATTAACTAACCAACTGACAAAAATGCTGTCATTGGGCATGTTGGCAGCAAGGGATTTTTCGTCTTGTAAATATGTGTGGAAAAATATTGATACGGTTGTATTGCAGAAAAAATGAACACAAATAAAACTACTAACCCTTTGTATGAACGCAGGGTATACTAAAATGCTTGTCACAAGAATAAATAATTGAGTATTGCCATTGATTTTAAGCAGAAATTATGCATTGTTAAGATCAAATGTTGTCAAAACGTGTGGTTGACGAAGCTATTCATATTTTCTAGTATCATAAAGGGTTAAGAAAAGTTATTTGCACGGTCGAAATCCTTGATGTCTTTGTGTCATCAGAATCCAAATCATTTACGAGTCCAGCTATTAAATCCAATCTAGGATCATCAAATTGAGACGTAAGTGGGTATTTTGAATGCATATGTTATAGCAATATATGGTGCTTTTCATTAACAACATTCTTTTTTCCTGTGATTGAAGGGCACGAAGTTTCAGGCGTAATTTTTAACAAATCATTTACGAGTCTTTCACTAAACATGGGAAATTCAATGCATAAAAATAGTTTATGTCTGTAATTCTATGCTCAACTTAATACATTCATTTGATGTTAACACAACACTAAAAACTAACAACATAATCGATAAGTTACTACCATTGTAAGCAATTCATTGAAGAAGTTCAAAATTTAGTGCACACGCACTTCTGTGACGACATGAGGCCGTGACGTCACTGAGTAAATTCTAAAGTACACTAAATTCATTGGAGGTACGTGACGTAAATAAACAGATCTACGTAGACACAGTTGGATATAAATTATGTCAATGGGAGTGGCTTTCGCTCTCCATCAGTCGTACTCGTTTTCTCGGAGGACGGATTGCATCAGCGTGTGGTCTATTCTGATAGATGTTCACATAAATTTTCCACCAGGGTCTGGATGATGGACAGCGAACCAAGTGTTGATACCTCCCGTGAAGCTAAAGCATTCGCATCGTATTTGAGTACGCGTTGAGTAAGCTGGTTGACATTTAGACGATCGCAAAATGCTACATATTTGTCGTATACCGCGAAAGTCGGTCATGTTTGTTTGGATTTCTGACAGCGCGTATTAATAAGTGATGCGGCCCTAATTTGCATAATAATCTACTAGTGGATTACGAGAAATAATGCATACGTTATAATCACTCCCGCGCCGTATGTTATGTGATAAATTCAATATGAACCACAAAGTATTTAGTTATATGTATGAATCAATTCACACAAGGTAGAACATTGTCGCTTTTCTATGTTTATAACAAACAATGCAAAGGATGGTTATAGCTAATGAGCAGAATAAATTGTATTTGCGTACATAATGCAACAGCTTGTGTCCCTGAGTGAAACATTCAACATTCGTCATCTTGATTCTTTGTACATATTTGTATTTCGTATTACCATTGTCTAGATGTTACTCATTGATTGTCACATGATTAATGTATCGCAGGTCTGTCACAAACCGTGCAGAGAAAGAATGGAACATATCTGGCTACACAGTTTTTTATATATATACTAATCAAAATTTCTAACGCACCACTATAATAATCACTTATTAGATTTTATTTTCCGACGCAAATCAATAAAAACAATATACAAGGTTTTAATTGAAATGTCAATGTAAGACACAAATAAATTTCCAGAATCTACCAAGAGTCAGGGCAAAAATGACCTAATGAAGAAAACGCAATTCTTGTCGTGCACGTGAAACTTGTGCATCTATCAGCTTAGTAATCGCCGTGTGTGACACAATATCGATAGCCTATTCAACTCGTGTGCTTTCAATGTAACACTGCAATTGTACATGGTGACGTCACATGTGACGTTTTCTGGAAATGACCTCACTTAAAGTAGTGGTTCGAAATCGTACAGCGGCGCTCAAATGTTATTGTGCATTTTCTTTGACCATAAAACGTTACAGGAAACGTACAGGACTTGCCACGTGCACCTCGGGGACATGTAACAACCCGTGCAACTAGAGGCAGCCTTGGTGGAAGAATGGCAAAACATTCCCATGAGAGTTATTCACAAGAACATTAACTCAATGCGACGAGGGTGTGCATCAATGCAAGGGGTGGACATACCAGAATTCAATATCAATTAAACCGTTTCTCTCATTTTCGTTTTTGACCCCTACCTCACATTACAAGCAGTATCTCTTTCATGTTAAGATTTTGTTATGAATTTGTTATTGAACTATGTATATGAATGCAAAACATTACATTCAATTTTACTAGTAATGGTAATTACTGAAAATGCAAGAAAATAGCATTACCAAAGTGGTGCGTTAGCAGTTTTGATTAGTATATATTATTTGTGAGGGAAGACAAGACGAGCGCTAACATACTTTATTTACATTGGTCTTACATGTACAACAATATTGCTTTTCTGATAAGCGCGAAAGCGCTCAAAATGGCGTCAGTCGACAATATAGAATAAAGAGGGCGCAGTTAACTTTTTTCTCTACTACATTTTTATTTTAAGTTTAAATATACAGGTGGACTAACAAACTGCCATTTTAAACCCTTTGCAAATATATAAATATTTTGAAGAGGAATTTGCATTTATATTTAACCTCTCACATTCACGTTTTTCCTCTAGTACTTATTAATTAATAAATCATCTTAACTTATAACATTGTTATGACGTCATCATTTGTCAATTGTGTACACTATATATAATATAGTACTGTGTTCATGTACAGTGTAATAGTAACTGTCCATTATTTGAATGTGTACTGTCCATTACTATTAAAAGTGCACAGTGGACTTTCAAATAATGGACTGTTACTATTACACGGCACATGACCACTATACAATATTATAATTTGTAGTGTACACAATTGAAAAAGGATGACGTCATCATCTTGTTTTAAAAAATATCCTCTAAGAAATGGAGCTGCGCTTTGATTATAAAACAGAACATTCCGTGTTTAATTTTTATTCACCCAACATAATTTTAAACACAATACAGCCATGTTTGTTGCTAGTGATCAAACAATAACAATATGTACAGCCCTTGAATAAATTGCCACAATCCCACTCTCAAACGAACATTCATGTAAAGTATTATTGTCGAATATGTTGTTGATAAAATCCATGTGATATAATCCATTGCGAGAACTGTCATACTATTTGTTTAAATCCACTTTCTAAAATCGGATACATGTGTACCTTAAAACTGTCCAATAAGTGGACAATAACGCCACGAGATACACGGTCAGTGTGTGTATAATTCTGCTTTCATTTTAATGGCCTGTTTACACAACCTGTACAGTTAACTAAAAAGTCATTGAATCCATGCCATAAAACAAGAAAAAAACTGTAACAACATCCAGATAAAGGTAAAACTCATAGAATGAGTTTTAAATGGTTTGACAAATAATTAATATACTATCTAAATGTGAAGGTTGCGAAAAAAACACCATAATGACACATAAAATGGCCCTTTAAAGTGGTACTAGTATGTTGACAGTGTATAAAATCCTTTACACACAAAACACATGGGAATTTCATGATTCTCATGTTTTAAGTAAGAGAAACGCCTCAAACTGTCCTTTATGTCAGAGAATAAAGCTAACTCGGAACTACGTGCCTCGTTTACTCTATTATCTGACATAATGGACAGTTTTCGGCTTTTCTCCCTTCTCCCTGGTTAAAACGTTTACATTATATTTTCGATAATTTTTAATTTCCGTTCACTCATATTCAGAAAATATTATTGCTCCGTATTGTATATTACGATACTTTCAACAAGATCACAACATTTTTATATCGTTCGATTAGCTCAGACATCAGTGGTGTGCTCGATTGCCAGTCTCAATGTAGACAATACGTCACCTGCATACACATTCCCGGGGGCTGTTTGACTGAATATATACTTAACGCCATTAAAAACTCAACTATTTCACTTTGCCTGCATTATGTCCAAGCGTTAAACGCGTTTCATTGTTAGAAATGAGGAAATCATTCATCAAAACAAATCAAACTATAGCATAGTATTCATATTTCATAATTGATTAAGTTTAGGAAATTATAATTGAGAATTAAAACATAATTACATGTATTTCTTTATACTGATGCCGTGTCGACACGGACAATTTTTAGCTTTAACATATTAAGTGTAAGACATGTATTCTAACTTTTCTATTCCAGATTTGAATTTGTTCAGAATGGCGAGGAGACCTGCATCTAATTATCTGGTCTTCACACTTCCGGTGGTTGTCGCCCTTGCTTTGATTAACATTTATCTGTTTTTTATGTATATGCATCATCATAACGCCGAAACAACGGTGATATTGTCTAAAAAAGTATACAACAAAAACAGTGACTCGAGTTTGGGGTTTGTGAAACAGAACTTAGAACAGCAGAGAAACAATCACAGTGGATGTGACCAATCAGAAGGAAGTAATCCGGTTCTCCGGAAGTCAGACAAGCTCCCCAGAAATGCTGATACACAAACCGGAAATGACGTTACCGAATACGTCATTCTTACAGATAGTCTTGTTGACACCATGATTGCAAATTTTAGAAATACGACAGGAATGAAAGCAAGGCCAATGTTTCCTTCTTTCTTTTGGAACATGACGATGGATAAATTGAGTCGGCAGCTTGGGTTTGTGCCGAGATCAAAGGCTCGAACATTGGCAGGATATGCAGGCATTAGAACGTAGGTCATCAACATTAAATCTACCAAAATCTACAATGTAGATATAATCATGATTTATGGTTTCCTAATGATCATTCGCTATGTATTACATATATCTCTCACAAAGTAGACCAACGTAGGTTATTTTTAGATAGACGTTCTTAGGATTCACGACCACATGTTTGATACATTTTATAAATATCATCAACTACCGGAACAAGTTAGTCGGTGACCAAAATAATGTTTTTTCGGCGCAGCCTTACTAACATGGTTTTGCATTTTGCATATCAGTCTTGTGTTTACCAATCAAATCTTACGTTAACCACCAAAGTAATTTCTCTTCAACCGAGCAACGTTTGTAACATTGACGAGGATTGGTTAACCTTTCGAGAAAGGGTACGTTACCTTACCGAAATCCACTAACTTTTGGTGAATTTACCGAAATCAATTTTGGATCTGTAATGACCAGCAATCCTAACATCTCGGCATTTCTTTATTTTCCACAACAAATCGTAACCTTCAAATATCGCCGACCATCTTTTTTCAAGACATTTCTTTTTTAATTAGTATTTTATCCGCTATTCGATGGTTACGAGAACAAATTCTACCTCGCAATGTTTCTGCTGCTCTTTGTTATTTTTACACCGTCAGATTAATTTTCCTAGAATTTAAATATCACATAGTCAGTATAAGGGAAGTTACGATTCGTCTGAAGCGTACCACGATTTATTGCAATACTTTAGCAATGTATTGCATTATGTACCACGATTTATTGCTTCATATACATAAGCTATGACTGTAGATTTTTTCTTAATTAAAACACTTTTATACAAATCCAAATTCTACTAGTGTGCGCAATAAGCCAAAACAAAACAGTTATCACTCGAATTTAGCCAGTAACGTAAGCTGAATGCAAACAACGTGTATCGTAGAAACCGGTATGTTCATTTTATATCGTGGTTTAACATAATTTCAAAGCATATTGCAATACACCGATATACCGGTATATCGTTACACCCCTAGTAAAAAGGATAATATATATAAGACTACAAATTGCACAATTCGTTTGGTATTTTTCACTCTGAAAACATGGAATTAACTATGGTCATCTTTCTGAGTTCTGTATAATTTATTCACAACTAGCACATTGCTAAACAAACAGAAACCTATATATGTATGTACATTTGTATAAAATTATGTATAATTTACGTATAAATGATATCTTGTTTGTAAATAATAGTTAAACCGATAATTTACAATTTAAGTATGCATAAAGATACATTAGATAAAGTCAGGTTTTACGAAATGTTCAAATATTGTGAGGGAGTTAAGCGTCATATTTTAACAGTAACCTCGCTGTATAAAATACTGTATAAATGTTTATTGATTTCAGTTCTGGAACTTTACCAGCCTGGGAGCTGGTACATAGAAATATTCGTCGCTTTTCTCTCTACTCACCAGATGATGCAAATGTTGATCAACTTTTACACGATATGTCGACTTTACCCATCACAGAAGCAGGTAATAATAGGATACTCTTCACACACCGAGTTTCTGCAAATGCTGGGTCGCTATTCACGTTCAATTAATTTCTCTACTTTCTTGGTATTATAAGTTTGAAAGTTAAAATGAACAAATGAATTAAGATAATTTCATTCGTCTCCATGTCTGTTTTTATTGTACATGTATTTATCAATTTTGCAGATGAAAATGACGGGGGAACACAACTAAAGATAAATGTACGACTCAGTGACGGTGGAAGGGCTGTCCTCAAACCAATGAGGTTAACTATTACATCTGTACATTTCAAATACGAAAATATCATCTTTTTTACAATTTATACTGAAATTAATTCCCACTAACAAATATGTACGAGTGTGCTAAGTATGAAAACACTTTCAATATAACATAACAATTTTATCATGCATTCGTCAAAGGTATGTACAAACAATGTTGTTGTTTTTGTGTCATTTTGTAAGTTAAACAAGAAATATCAACGTGAGCATACGGACTGGTACATTCAATTTGTTCTCATATTTCACGTATGATCAAATACTGACTTTGGAAACGTGTAACAATGTATCAATGTCCATCGTAGTTCCTGATTTTACCGTATCAGCAATAAATACCCCACAACGTTACACATATTAATCTTACACGATTTAGATATACATGTACATGTACAATGTACATTTATTGAACTTATCTTAAAACGTGTGTTATTAATCATACTGTCACCACCATGTTTAGTTCAAAAGAACCAGCCAATAACTTCAGAAACAGTACCCTGTAATTAAATGATTGTTTATGGAAGTCAGAACTAACATCGCATTATATTTCTGTGTATCAGATACGGCAGAGAGATCGAGGCTGATGAGAATCGGTATATATTTGACGACATAGAAAGACATATCGCTGAAATAGCTGCATTTCAACTAGACAGGTAACGCACTAGATGTTTGACGTCTCTTAATTATAGGATAATTCTTGAAAATAGAGAAAACTAAAAAGCTAAATCCCCTTCCACGTGTTTATCTCTTTGTTATGATATTTGAATTAGAGATACCATAACAACCGATACGTGTACTTTCACCTATTGTCATGTTGGGTACTTTACAAGTGGCTAGAATCTACAAATTGGTGAACTTATTTTCTTGATGTATGAGTGACTGAAATGCATACATGTTTTTTTAATATTAGCAGTAATTCAAGATCCCGAACGTTATAGTTTATTTGTATCATAATTATACAAAGACTCATTTTACAGTTAAAACTAACATTTTCATGTCCATGACAACGACAACCGCTGTAAGGTAAACTTGTTTTTTTTTTTTTTTTTTTTTTTTGAAAGTAAGGTAAACATGACGTCATGTCGTTTGTTAATTGTTTCGCGGATGGATTATGAAAACTAGACATAAGTACACATTTGCGTCATCATTTATGTTATAAATGCGATATATACAACGACTGTCTGACATAAATATTCATGTACTTCGTTTGTATGTCACCATTTCAGAGTTCTCGGGTTTTATCGTGTTCCACCAACAGTTGGACGTTTAGTTAACATAACCTCCGAACTGAAACCAATTGTTCCTAATGTTATACATAAAACAATGTTCACATCTCCCGGTAGGTGGTGCTAGTGTTTGTTACTTACTTTCGAAGCGTAGTGGGCACGTGGCGTATTGGCAGTGTACACCTGACAAGTGTTGAATTTAAAAATCAAATATTTTGCTGATAACAGAATAATGTTTGTTACATTTTGATAAAATTTGTTTGCAAAATGTTTAAAAAGCGGGCTTTATCTTGTGGAAACTGTCTGATTCACCCAAAACACTTATTTAAAGTTTGAGAATAGAAGGTTATGAATTCAACAATTATTCACATTAAAATATTTTTGTTGTTCAACGACAATCATATATTTAAGCGCTGGTGTCTTTAGTATAACATCAATATGAAGTAAAACGTTGTACGTATTTTATTATCCAGCGGGAAATCTCTGTTTTTACGGAGACTGTTCATATTACTGTGATAGTGCGCATGCGTTCTGTGGACATCCGGATGTAATAGAAGCATCTATGATGAGTTATCTCCCCTCACGTAATATAGCAGTACGTAAATCCTGGTACCAACCATGGAGACGTTCCTATAGGTAACTAAATACACCATCAGTACAACAATCTGCGATACTTCTTCTATTTAATGAATTTTATATGTATATGTGTCTTTTTTTGTCTCATTTATGTACATACATGGATCATTATACATACATCAAAACATTTCTGAAAAATGTACACTACCATTAAATACAGAATTACAAGAGACATTTGCAATTTGAATAAAATCATGAAAAACATATCAATTTACATAGGACCAGTCAAAAACGATATTCACACATATAAAACTAAGTGGAAGTAATTGTAAAAACTTTGTTTCGAAACATTGTAAAACAATCTTATTAATTTACGAATTTTAATTTTGTAAACGTGAGACTAATATTAATTTTCGTACATAGTCATGCATGCACTTTCAAATACGATAAAACAAGTTGAAGACCTCCTCAATAATAACACCACTTCAACATTTAGAACACAGTTTCCATAGTCCATCTTCACTGCTTTGCTGTTTATTCAACCTCAATATTAAGACAACCTCAATAAGGAGACCAGTTTTCAAGGTTCAAAAAGTGGTTTTGTTATTGAGGTTTTACTGTGAGCCATGAAATTTCGTTTTGTGCTTTCCGAAGAAATGAGATTGACATTAATGTTATATACTCATTACTGGGATCTATCAACATGGGTTTTTGACGGTACCGCTCAGGTACCGTCTATAGTAGTGTGGCAATTTGAGAGGCATACAACAATTGGTTTCCGTTTTCAAAACAGAAAAAAGGCTGAAAGCCGGTAAAAGCAAAAACTTCCACACCCTAATTACTCTGCAACGAAGTAGTTCCTAAATTCACCGAACCACGGACACATTATATGGTTTATATGACAGTGACCGAACGAAATAATATCATAAACGTTTCAATAAAACGAAATGTGAAGAGATGACCTTCCAAAGTGGTTTGTCTGTTTCTGTGGAGTTCAGATGGGTTTAAAAGCAATGTATTAATACACACGAGTTTGTTTACAGATTTGGGTGCGTTCATAATAAAATTTAATGAACGAAAAATACTTGTCTCTTTTATATTTTTTAAAGATGGTACTTACTAAATGTATATCTTGTTTTATTCCTTATTAATTTCATAAATCGTCATCGTTTTGCAAAGTGCATATTTTAAGAGCGTCGACTGTTTTCGTTTAGTACATATTCTTTCTTTTCGCCGGTTGGTGAAACTGCGTGACAGAAATGCAATCAGACGGGTACCCTACCATACCGGGTCTCAAGACTTAGCCAGGTTAGCGCTATAAACGCGGTAAATTCGCTAAGCGAACGCAAATAGAAGAGTGCACTCCAGTTGAGACATATATAAATCGATGACAAATGATTAGTGTTGTTGTTGTTCTTTATTGCTATTTATCGTAGATATGGTCTCGTTGTGCACGACTACGAAAATTTTCGGTGTTATCTTTCTATGGTCATCTCACTCTTTGCTTGGAAAATTAATTGGAAAATACCCCACTACAACAAGATAACTCATAACCTATGGCAAGCTAGTGTTATCATAACTTTATGCCTGGGCATACTGATTTTACTCTACTTTAGTGCTGATATAATTTAATATGTCATTTCATAATTAGATATTCACAAACGTTACATAAAGGATCTGATATCTTTGTATTTCATTTATTTACAATCGTGACAAAAATTTCACTTGTTTTACAATTTTATAGTTCTACCATTATTACTGACCATTTTTTGTTTTTTCGGTTTGAAAATCTAGCATTTCTAGATCAAGCCGGATTGAAGATCTCTTGGAAAAAATGTTTACTATTTTTTCAATAAATTTTATTCTTTTTCGCATTTCTGTCTTTTGTTTTAGTTTTGTTCCATAGTCCATGCAAACCATCTGACATATTTACACATACTGTGATATTATAAAACTGTTCAGTTACAAAACGGAAACTTGTATGTAACGAGTTGCCAACTTGACTACAGAGACGAGTGGTACCGTTCCACAGCACTTCTGTGCTTTGATTATTTCAGCAGACACAGTAAAGCATATTGGGAAGAAAACGATGATTTATGTGTCAGCTTGAGAAAGGAAAATCCGTACAATAATGGAAAACTTCTCCTAGATATGATTGATGCGCATACTTTTGATTTTCTCACTGGTATGTTTAGTTAATTAATTCAATTGAAAGACTTTATCGACCTAGTAATTACTTTGATCTGTTTTCCATTCACATTTCTGTTTGTAAAAGCCACATTACACTATTTTCTATCGTCTCAAACGGCTATACGATAGTTTCAACCGACAAACTGCATTTCATTTTACAAAAAGACCCTTTGTAAGTTTAATACTGCTTCTAAACCGAAAGTTGTTGATTTTAGTCATCAAAAACGGCAGTAAGATTTTGACTGATGATTTTCTATTTATTAACGAACGTGTATTGGCATTCTGTTTCATTACGTCTCAAATGTGTTTCATACGTGTTTTCATGTCAGAAATCATCACATTTATCGGTTCATGCCTAGTGTTCTTCAGTGACAGCCAGGTTTCTTGGGAGAAAGTCAGCAATTCTTTGCAAATTATGTCAAATTCTGTGAAATAAAAATTGTTTCGGTCGGCAAGAATGTCATTCCTTAACAAATATATAAGATGGTATTTTTTCATACATTAATTACGTAACATGACTAATGCTGCTTTAAAGTGCATGCAGTATTATACTTATCGGATGTTTGACGTAGTAGGCTTATATACAACTAAATGCGAGTCAGTAATATAGCGGATACTAACAATTAATCCTCAAGTCACAAAATGTACTTTTTTGAGTTTGATAGTGACCCACATTGAGTTTAAAAGATGTATGATGACATGAAATGAGTGTTGAGTAATATTTGTGGACCAATTGTTAAGATATTGTAGTGTAATAGGAGCTACGGCAGTAAGTTTTAAGTCTGAGTGCGGAGTGTAGATTGTTGAGTGCGGAGTGCGGAGTGTTGCACACTGTGTTATATACAATAATAACTCCAATATGTCATAACTAACACAAATCGCAAAATCAAGAAAATATCAAAACAAATATTCAGCACTGATTTGAGATATTCATGCAATTTCCACAATCTATCGGAATAATAAGAGAACCTTTTAAGATTTGATATTTGAGCATGAGTGACAGTATCCGTTATAATCCTGATCCACCGATAGATAGTTACACTTAGCTACACTTCTGAAATATTAATCCGGTGATTTGTGTGGGGATGGCTTGTTTTGTGAAATTTGTATTTCTGACGTTGCCCCATCTCATTGTATGAAATACGTCAGCATATGTTAAATGTCTATTGTTTATCGTGATTGTTTATCGACTTGACAAGAATGGTTATATTTCTGATGCATGTTTCAGATGTTGGTTCAGCAAATGTTTCATACCTACTGTAAAATATTTTTGTTGTGTAAGCCGAAGTTTTTTAACAATTTTACCGGTGGCCATGATTATATACATCTATTGTATTTAAATGTGTTTTTAGGCAATAAAGATCGACACAGTTTTGAAACATTCAAGAAATTTGGCAACTATACATTTCCTATATTGTACGACAATGGCCGAGGGTGAGTGTATGTTACATTATATAACGAAACCTGGACACACAGCAACATTGGCTCATGTTAAACATACAGTAAAGTTACGCTATTAAAACCACCCATGGGTCCGACATTAAGTGTTTTTTTAGCGAGTCGGTCTTAATAGTGAAACCAAGCAGACTGGTTGTAACATTGAACATTAATACATGTAGCACACATTATACATTTTTGTAAATTTACAGAATAAGAAAAGCAGCATGCTTGGTAACTTTAATACATTTTTATTCCAAATAAGAAACGATAAGCATTCAATTCCCACATCAGTATGTTCAGTTCTTCCACAGGAAATCATTTACAGAGTGTTTTTTTCATTTCTGGAACCACCGCCATTGGTCTCATTATCATCCAAGATCTCAGCCTTTTTCATAAACTTGTATTGTGTGACCCTGAAACAATGCTGTTTTTTTTTAATTTTGAAAGACTTTAATGAAGTCCCAGCATAATGAGTTCAACATTCTCTTCATTTCAAAAATTTCATTCAATTTTTAGTTAATTTGTTCAAGATATCTGAATGTAATGATTTTGTAGAAATATGGAGTTGTTTCACTTTTGTTAGCTGAATAGGGAAATTATCTCAAACCAGAAATGTACTAAAAACGTATATTGCATCAATAAACAAACTTTGTCCGAAAGTACTTATTAATATCTCACGTACGATGATCATACCATAGAAAGGAGAAAAACGATTTTATTCACTAAGTAAGTATGTGTACTAATATTGAAATGTGAGTTTATGTTATCAGCATTGTTGATGTATCTGTTCTGTTCTTTCCATTTCAGATTTGGACGTAAAACATACGACGCAATGTCTATACTAGCACCACTCAAACAATGCTGTCTAATACGTAAAAGTACATTCTTAAAGTATGTGAAGGTGTATTTAGGGCCAGAAAGGCTCAGTGATCTGATGGAGAAAGCTTTAAAGAATGACCCAGTGGCCCCTGTATTAATAAAGGGCCACCTGACAGCATTAGATCGCCGTGTTGTGAAAATACTCCACACTGTCGCAGAATGCTTGGAGAAAAATGGTTATGAACATGTCATTCTTGAAGATCGATTTTGAGTCGGTTTATATTTATTTTAACAAATATTTATTCGTTTAAAATTTGTTGATGTCGAGGTGCTGATAACATAAAATAAGGTGAACTCATCGATCTCCTTACGGTGGTTAAAAAGTTTGTAATGTCGAAATTTTACTCGAAATGTTTAGTTGAAAAGTCGGCATTCTTAAAGGGGCAGGAACTGTGTCTAGTAAAACCTTTGGTACAATTTTGGTTAGGAATGACATTCTAACCGACGATATTTTTATTTCACTAAATGCGACAAACTTTACAATAAATGCGACATACTTTACAATAAATGCGACATACTTTACATTAAATGCGACATACTTTACAATAAATAAGACATTCTTTACCATAAATAAGACATTTTACTCCTAACTTTCTTCTTTGAAATGCCGCTACAACTATAACATCATAAAAACTCATTAGATAGTTACACATCTATAAATGTAAAAAAGAGGGTTCTCAAAACATAGTGACTTGCTGTTTTGTGGAAAAAAATGTTTAACATTGAAACATTGTATAATTGTGTAATGTTGTAAATTTATAGATGGGTTGCTTATAATGTAGAATTGTGGCTAAACAAATATATCTCCTGTTATTACTCTTGAAGAAATAAGTATTAGTAAACTTTTATTACGAGAATCTGATATGTCGAGAGTTATGTTTTTTGTGTTTAATTTGTCGTTTGATTTGCTACAAGTTTGATGTTGTTACGTTTTAAAGCATTATACCTATCACATGCCTGCGATTTCAATATGGGATATTATCAACCTGACAAAAGTTGTTATATTTACATTGACCAGATGAACCTGTTTATATGTGTCACATGTGTACATTGACCGGATCTTGTATTTCTTAATTGAAAGGTTCAGAAACATTTATGTTATTTGATGATATCCTATAAACGGTAAATCAAATATAATATAAAATTTTTATCACTTTTGATGTACAGTAAAACTTATTTTAAGGAATACCCTTAGGGCATTTAAGAACGGATCATTATATCAGTAGTTCGTAATATTAGTATTGGTTATATTCATAAAGTTTTGAATGCATTTTGGGGTTAAGGATATGTTGCTTACATCTAATTGATCATTATATCAGTGTTCCTTATATCAATATTCGTTATATCAGTGTTGGTTATGATTAAATGTTCCTGTATGTGTGATAAAACGAGCTGATACCGTATCCCTTGTTAATTCTGTACACTGATGTGTGTACTGTTGTTGTTGTTGCTTATTTTAAAATTGCTTATTTGTCACTGTTCATGTCTTGACTTATTTTGTTATGGTTCACTGTATTGGGAAAGTATTACCGTCTTCCGTCGATAGGAATACTTTTTGTTCAATCATTTATTGTTACACTTGTTATTAGTGACAAAACTTACAGAAATATGTATGTAAACGTAAATGAATTCAATCTTGTAATGTGAAATTGATTAATTAGTAAAATAAGGACACGTAATCCGATCAATTAATATCATAATTGAAAAATATTACAGCAGAGTTATATATAGCAAGATATAACAGATACACAAATGAAAACGGCGCAATTTATTTTAACTTTTCTGTTACATACTTGATAGTTAATTGCATAATATGAATGTCAAACCCTACAATATAGACATATGTTCGCATACAATTTTCATGTACGTCATTGTATTGTTTTCTTCAATGATAAATCGGGGAGATTGTGTCTTTGACAATAGATGTGCGCAGGCAGCAATCAATATTAGCGACAACTTTCCGAACCTATCGTTAATCAGATATCGGGCATAATTAGGTCATTATCTAGTCTAGTATTATCTCCAGAGACTGTTGGTTTGTACAGTAAATACATGTAATGTCAAACAGAACACGCAAATGCATCATTTTCAAAACCTACCCATAACTTATCTTGGTAATCTATAACATTTGTTTCGTGACCAAAACAAGGACTTTCTACGGAATGATCTAAAATACCATATACCAGTATACAAAACAAAAAGTGTACTAAGTAAATGACAAGTTTTATAATAGAAAAAGTTTTTGAGGTTTTGAAAATGGCTTTTCAGTTTGAATTTTTCTAAATGAAAACTGTAAAAGTGAGAACACATTGCTACAGGGAACATTAGGCATTTGAGGAGGTGCAAGGGTAAATACGCAAGGGAACATGTTCGCAAGGAATGGCCTGGCCGTCCATAAAGGATAACTAAGGAGAATTAATGAGGACAAACAGGGGGGGGGGGATTTATCTAATAGAACATATCACATGACAAGTCAAGACAGCTTGCAACAATATGCCGAGGGTGGGGAGGGGGGAATTTACACAATATCAAGTGAAAGAATTGCACTGTGACCCATGAAAAATTATTTAGTTACTTTAATGGAAAGAATACAAAATGTAATGTGAAAAAAACTTATATGGCTGAATAAAAGAGAGATAAATTGTTCCAAACGGTGACACCACGCCACATGCAGTCAGCGCTGCCTTCCCACACATACCCCCAAATAAACAACAGCCTATAAAACATCAAGCACTGTGATGAGATGCAATGGTAAACATGTATGGGAAAGAGGGCACACAGTCAGCAATTTTAGGCCGAAATAGGCGATAGAACATGAATATTATATCAAGTGAAAGAACTGAAAATGGGGAACGGGGATTTTAATATACATTTAAAACATAAATAGAATTAATAACTTTACAGCGATTTATACAGTGTATACAATCTAGTGCGAATAATTATTTACATTATAATGCGTACTAATCACAGTTAAATAAATATCCTTATGTAGAAGCAACCGGAAAAAATTCTTAAGCAATTAATCAGACACAATTGTAAATACTGGTGACAAATAATTTAAAATAAAGACAAAATATAATATAAAATTATATCATTGAGAAAACAAAACACATGTACGACTGTACTAAGGGATGATTAAGTTGTGTTATAAAACAGTAGAACGGAGAGAAAATATTTCTTATAAATGCCGAATGACATCATATGTATTGCATGATGTCATAAAAAGGAAAGAAGCCTTAATAAACCTAACAAATAGAAATGCTTCATTAATAAGTTTGTAATGCAGAGAGAAAAGGAGGACAGCTTAATTAAAAACAGGCTAACCTTATCTATATTCTGACATACATTGACAAACAGGGGACAACACAACATGAAACAACGGACAAGTATCAATGTGACCGTAAAACATTAGGCACCACAGTACAACACAATATCAAAAGGGTTGGGTAATAGCTCTAAGACACTCCATGAAACACATTATGTTAGTTCCATAGCAAACGTTAAAGTCTACAAAGTCCCGAACATAATCCTTATAGACTTAATCATCTGTCATATCCTGCCATATCAAATATTGTTTGCAGATACAACTTCATTTAGTCTGAAACATCAGTGTATTCCGTGCAGTTAACAAAATGCAAAAATCTCTTAACTGTTGATGTATTTAAACTCTTACGGGTGGTAGTTCTCATTATGACTACACCCTTCTTAATAAATATATTTATCAGTTAAACAAACAACTTATTAAAGTTACAACTGTTATGCATTTTAAAAAATTTGTATAATAGATAACAAAAAATAAGGTTTAGTAATTCTAGGCTCTAACATAGAGTTGACACTTTTTCCATATTTCAAAATAATTGGTTGATATTTATTGCAAAATTTACGAAACGTCTTACATAATATATGATAACGATAACCTTGTTTAAGGAGTTTACATTTAAGGAGAAGGTTACGTTTATTCAAGTCCTCAAGGTAACTATTGCCTCGTAGAAACCATACAAGTTGAGACAAATAAATTCCATATGCAGGACACCTCGAACAATCAGATTTAATGATGGAAAGTTTATAATCTCAAAGTCGTAATCATCTCGTTTATCGTAATGTTTTGTAGCAATAATGCCATTATATATGGACTATATACAGTGCAGAAACACGAACTCTACGTCAATTAATTATGAAATTATTTTCCTGACATTGTTTCGTTCACTTTTGGTTTCAAATTTTCTTTGTTTCATGTGCTCCATTCTTAGTTCTCGTTCTGGAATGTACTTGCTTGATCACTGTCAACTATACAATATAAACTGTGAAAATACATAAAAGGTAAAAGACAATACCCCAACATATTTTAGAACTGTATGTTCGTTTCTGTATTAAAAAACAAAGACATGTACGTACACTGTCTACTTTGGAAGTTTAGAAACACTCGTACGAGAACATAAGATCAAATTCCTGTGAAATTTCTCAATACACACACGCGTTATGTTACAGTGTAAAAACTCGCAATTTTAGCCAATTTCACGGACGAACATAACCTGACTGAACCCAGATCTGCCGTTTGATAGTCTAGCGCTAGACCATCAAACGGCGGCCGGGACCCGGCCGATGTCTGGCTGATTTCCGGCCGGGCGCCGCCAAGTCGACCGGACGTCGGACAGGGCCCGGCCGGCGTCTGATCGGCGTCTGACCGATATATGGATTGCCGGACATCGTCCGGGCATCGATGTCGATATCGATTTATTGGCGATCAGTTTTCGATGCGAAACGCCGCACCAGGTTTTAAGTCCGAGTTAAAAGTAACTCGATGCCCGCCCGATTCCCAAAAAGTGACCCGGCAGCCGCAAGGAGTCCCGTGGGGCCCCGGCCGAAATGCCTAGAAATCCGTTGCAAACTACTCTCAAACGCAGTGCAAGCTAATTGTGACTGGGTTATAAGTCTGTTTAATTGTCATTGTAGTTAAAGACGGCTGCAATGTATTCTTGTATCTTATCACGTGGTTAGCTCAGTGGGCAAACTGCTAATCGGGGTCGTGTGTTCGATCTTTATCTGGTATGAACATTTATCACGATACTTATCTAGTTAACCACATAATTATCTAGTTAATTAAGTAGTTAACCTGGTGGCAGAAATATTCCTACATCCAAAATCAATCTTCACATGCTTGTTTGGATTCAAACCATTATACAGCAATTATCCATTCACTTGTAAACAGGAGTATTGAAGTGTGTTTTCGTACAAAAAATATTGATTTGCGTCACTGTAATAACTTGGCAAATTGTTTTTTATAAGAAATCCGAGTAAAGCAATTATCCATTCCACGTTGAAAATTGCTTAAAGTTATATCATTCTAACAACATGTTACGTTATCTATTGTTACATATTCCAGTTAAATTATGTTTCATGAACATTTTATTCACTCAAATACACATGATGCAAATTTCCATTGAACTGTTACAAATGTAACATGATAAATTATAGATTTATAATATGATTATTTAGTTCACGCGTTTCGTCAGTATAGCGTGACGTGGTTGTCTTACGCGTAATATATACACAGTAGTGAGTTTTTATATGAAATTATTGAAATTCCGCGTACTATATATTATTGTCAGAAGTGGAAACTAGTTGTGAACGTTAGCAAAACTAAAGTTATGGTGTTTAGGAAAGGGGGACCTCTGAGACACAATTTGAAATTCGTTTACAACGACCAAGAACTAGAGATAGTTAATCATTTTACATATCTAGGTATAACTTTCTCTACTGGGGGATCATTTAAAGAAACATTTGAAACGCTTAACGGTCAAGCTTGTAAAGCAATTTTTAAACTGAAGTCGTATTTGATCAAATTTCCCACTTTATCTGTTAGTCATATTTTGTCATTGTTTGATAAATTGATACTCCCCATATTGAGTTATGGTTCTGAAATATGGGGATTTGCCAGTGCCGAACTGTTAGAACGTACTCACTTGCATTTCTTAAAGAACATTCTAGGAGTTAAGATATCCACACAAAACAGTTTTATATATGGGGAATTTGGGCGTAAACCTTTAAAAATAATGAGAATGGTAAATATAATTCGCTTTTGGCTGAAAATTACAAGTGTTTGTAATGATGAAAGAAAATATATAAAACTTATCTATAAAATGATGTTAAATGATAATGTGTTGTTACCACATAAAAGCAATTGGGCATGTCAAGTAAAACAGCTGTTAGAAAACTTGGGTTTTTATGAAGTTTGGCTATACCAAGGAGTGAATAATGTAGAATTTTTCTTAAAAATTTTCAAACAAAGAGCTAATGATGTATTTATTCAAGACTGAAGAGGTCAACTTAACAATTCCACAAGAGCTAGCTCATATGTATTATTTTCTGAATTTGGTTTTAAACAATATTTAGATTTTGTAAAAATTCGTAAGTTCAGAATTGCTCTATCTAGACTACGCGTATCGTCTCACAGATTATAAATTGAGACAGGTAGTTGGCATAAACCTCATAAAATTCCAAGAACCGAACGCAAATGTCAACTATGCAACACATTAGAGGATGAATTTCATTTCATGTTAGAATGTCCTTTATTCTACGATTTAAGAAAAGATCTCATTAAATGCTATTTTTGGAAAAGACCGAACATTCCTAAATTTATTGAACTAATCTCGTCCACGAACCAATCTATTGTTAAACAATGATCGATTTATGTATTTAAGAGCTTTGAATAACGAGATAACGTATGTTATCTTAACTAACCTTTCTCCACTCATGTTCTGTACTGTAAATTACTAAACCTTTTCAAAACGTTGTAGTACTATTATTGATACAAATCAGATATATTCAATGTTATTACGACATGTTATCTTACTAGATTTATAAATGTTATTCTAGTCTGTAACTGTCATTCACCGGAATAGATCAATAATTATAATTACTATTGTACAATTTATGCTGAATACTATATGTACTGTGTACACATGTGACTTTATACTATATTCTCTGTATTATACATGTGATTCATGGGCCAAAGGCCTATAATCTTGAAATAAACTATACTATATATCATACAGTGAGGGTCAGTCGTGTGTATGTTACGGTGAATGATTTTGCTATGTGTGATAGATTGGTCATTCTACCGGACGACTTCATTCAAGGCAAATTTTCATTTTATATGTTGTTAAAGATGTTTTTCATACAATGGTTTCAACAATTGTTTCCGACATTCAGGCGATCTGACGGGTCACATACACTGCCATGGTCATCTGGCCCCGTGTTCACAAAGAAACTTAAGTCTGATTTTCAGGATCAGGATCAATTTTTTGGATCAATTTTGAGATCAGGATCAAAGTTGGTGTTCACAAAGGATCAAGATCAAATTTGAGCCGAAAATCGGGATCAAGTTGATCTTGATATTGATAAATTCTGATCCTGCTCTAGAGGAGGATCAAAATTAAGATATATCCCATAATTCAATGTAAACATGGCTGATTATGTCGTAAGGCAGCGTCGCTTGCGCTTTATTAATGATTTACCGTTGGATACGCGAGTATTCCGTGACCGTGCCAACCCTTTGGAGAATTTTGACAGGGAGGAGATTCGGGATCGGTATCGTTTTTATCCAGAAACTATATTCTTTCTATGTAACTTAGTTGACATCGATAGAGCAACGGAGAGGTCCCATGCATTGCCACCTCTTTTGTTGACTCTTGTATCTCTGCAATTTTTTGCAAGCAATGCCCACCATATTGTAATAGCACAAGTCCACGGTATATCGAGAGTCAGTGTGTCTTTCTGTGATTCTCTGACTTCCTTCATGAGAGATTTCATAAAATTTCCTTCAGCAGTTGAACAAGAATCCGTGATGAAGAAGTTTTACGCTGTAACCGGTAAGTACGATGTCGAGTTTTATTCGTATCTAATGTAAACAAATGCGTCACTTCCGACAAGGGAGTTAATCGATTGGTTCTCCGTGATCTATTTATAGTCAATGCAGTCGCGGTTTAAGCGTGCAAGTAACTGGGCAACTCTCCCCATTATACTATGTAATCGAGAGTCAAAAAAAAATAGTCACAACCAGTGATCATACAACAGATATCACTTTTCACAGGCGCAAAATGATATTTTTCGAAAATGTGTTCAATACTTGTACTATTACATTTATTCAAACATCGTCTAGTATATATATATGTTAAATTTGAAGAGAAAAAACCCCAGATCTTTCCCAATTGAAGTATTGATTAAGTTATATTTGTACGTGAAAGCAAAATAGACAATGATAATTATGTATCATCATCATTAGCAATTGCGAAAAAAATACATGCAGTTATTCCCCAAAACAACTCATTTTAATATACTTTAGCTTAATAAACTAATATAGCTATATGCTTACTTCCTTAGGTTTCCCAAATGTTATTGGTGCAATTGACGGGACTCAAATACGGATTCAGGGACCTTCACAACATGAGGAAGACTACGTCAATCGTAAAGGATTCCACTCCATTAATGTTCAGGTAGTAAAAACTCAGTATTTTACAATAATGTAGCGCGTTGCTAATGCATTATAATTTATGATATGTAATGAAATTCCAACATTCATCAAAAGTTGCATTATTTTTTTCATGCGACAATGTATGTTCAGGAATAAATAAGTGTGCCTTAAATGCACACTTTTATAACTACACATGTAATTTTAATGAGTTCTTACAGTCTCATAAAGATGCATGATATTTAATTTATATTCACTAAATTTAACATTTCGTGCAACAATACCATTTTAAATTTTGATTTCACTTATGTGTGCCACTGTTTAATATTATTTGACTCCCATCACTATGTGTTTTGCAGATGATATGTGATCCTACTTTTAAATTCGTGAATCTTGTTGTTAAGTGGCCAGGTAGCGTACATGATGCTAGGATTTGGAGGGAGAGTGAAATATGTACCCGTTTTGAGAGAGGTATACAATATATAGCACATCAGCATTTTTTATTTTTTATCTTGCATTTTTAGTATTCAGAACTAAATACTTGTACAGTAATATGTTCCAATAATATTTTGTAAACCTAGTGACATTGGGTTTATTGAAAATTAAGAGATAATAAATTTATTCAATTAAATACGAAATATTTTAATTCAATTCAAAATACACTTTCTTGTAAAATGACTGAAACTAAATATTTTATTCGTTCAATTGCACGTTTCAGGGGAATTTGATGGTCTACTGTTGGGCGATTCTGGATATCCGTGTAAAAAACATCTCTTGACACCATACTTGGCACCACATACACCATCACAGGTTTGTGTGTATATATATAATATTATAGTACTCTGTATTGTTGTCATTATGCAGATTTTTCATCAACTATTTAAAAAAAAATACATTTCATATTGTCATCCAAATTTCTGCCTATTTAATTGTATTGTAGTTTATTGAAGCATATTTCAATGTGAATATCAAGTAATATTTAGGCTGTTTTGAATATAAAATAGTTAAAAACATGTTATATTCTGTTGTATAATGTCAAACCGGTAATAAAGTATATTCAATTGATATATCATATAAAAATAGAAAGTTTCAATTTAAGGTGTTCAAGTTTATTGGTTACATAGTACATTTAAATCGATCCTTATTGTAGAGCTATATAGCATTGTAAATATTATTTATTTATGTATGATTTCATTCATATTCCATATGTCTTTACATTTTATTAGGAGCGTTATAACAACTCGTTATGCAAGACAAGAGTGCTAGTAGAGCAGAGCTTTGGTGTATTGAAACGGCGATTCCCATGTCTGTCTTATGGGTTGAGGCTGAAGCCGGAGAAATGTACGAAAGTAATAACTGCATGTGTCATTTTGCATAACCTTGGTATTGATAGGAATGATATGCTGCCCAGAGACTGCGATGACAGGCAACAGCAATTAGATGCTGAAATTTACAATGGACCTGGTACAGGATCCCATTACAGGGATTACATTGCAACTGCCTTTTTCAGTTGAAGCATCTAATTGCTGTTGACTGTCATAGCAGTCCATTGGCAGCATATCATTCCTATTGCAACTGCCTTTTTTCAGTTGAAGCCTCACATAAATGATTGTATATTGTTTTTCTCATGTAAGTTTTAAAGCGTTTTAACGTTCCAATATTGTATGTGATTATATTGTTTATATCATGACAATACGTAAATACAGTTCATGTTGAAAGATATGTAGAACATTTAACCACTAGTCTGACAATGTATCACTATTATTACAAAAGCTACAATGTCTAACAGAACCTGTTTTTATATTATCAAATGTATTTCATATTGTTTTTTCCACATAGCTCAAGTATGCTGTACAATACATGTTGATTGTTGTTAAAATAATATATTAAAATGTTATACATTGTAATGTTTGTATAACTTTCAAACTTCTTGGTAATTACAACAACGACATTTATGTATCTGTTTCAGTAATTCATTCTATACATATGTGTATATGTATATAATACATATTACCAAGTTATATCATAATTCACATTGAAACATGTATAAACTATACATTCAATGACATTATAGAATTTCTGTTATCTTTTTCTCATGACCATCAATTTTATAAAACTCAACAATTTGTACTATTTAAAATACATAATATTTCTAATAAACAATCTCAGTACAAATGTTCAACCATCATTTCAGCATACACTATTTGATTAAATACATTTCTTTTAACAAAATCCGAATATTAAACTTATCTCCACAAATGCACTGATAGTTAAAAACTGGAATAAAAACATTGATTTTCATTGTTTACATAGGCACAAAATATTATTGTGCTTTTTATTAAATTGGAGATGAAGCGTGGACAAGCTGAACATGGACGGACACCGAATAAAAAAACAATGTGTTGCACAAAGAACTCTAGGCAGAATAAAGAAATGATCAACTGTTGAATATCAGGTATTGGAAAAGGGAGACATAATTAACTTTCTAAATTTATAAAACCTTCTGCAAATGCATCGTTCAGTTTAGAAGTTAACAATTCTTTTCTTAAGTTGAACAATATATTTTCTTGGTCATATTTTTCTTTCATGTTTGCTATATTAAGTATATGCAGCTCCCTTTCTTGAGTTATTCTTTGTTGTAACAATTTAATCTCGAGAGCTGCTCTATTGACCTCTTACGTGTATAATTCATCTACATCTACACGCTTCCTTTTTCTTCCTGGAAATTGAACATAACAGAAAATATGTACTGAATGGTATAGAGTTTTGACATTCCAAAAAATGTTTATCTGGTTGTCACGGTATTTGTCAAAACTATTTAAATTTTCACTACTGGTTGAATGGTGTTGAATTCATGTTATTTAAAAAATACAATACAGAATTAAGGGGATTAAGCACAAATGTATATTACAGATAGAAATATTACTTCGTACCTATAAATGGTTCAATATAGTTTGAATGGATATTTGTTATTTACACCTGCATTATAGATATGTTTAAAATGAGTGAATATCATGTTTACAACAGTTCGAAAAATTACAAAGTGGTAAATAGAAAAAAAAACATTACTGCATGAATGGACAATATGGCTGAACAAAATACTTTAAAAAAAATTTCAATGAGTTAATCAATGTTATAATTATTATGTATGCAAATTCATAAGTGAAAATAACCATTTTTTAACATTGTGATAACCCATTTACGAACACTTTTTTATTTGATATGATTTCGGCCCATTGTAATTTATAGAATGTTTGAAATACCTGATATTCCATTGTTGGTCATTTGTGTATTCTGCATACAGTTCTCTGTGCTATCACCTGAAAAGACACATAAATCAATGTAATGTCATGAACTTTTAAACAACAATTTATGTTCTGCATAATGAATTTCCAGTTAGTATGCTCGATATATATAATAGGTGGCGTTTTACGCACGAGGTTTCGTGCGTGATTGAGTAACCATCACACATAAATTATCTTTCATTAATGATTATACATGTACTATTAAATACAATATATATATGTTAAATTTAGGCAGTATGTTTTAGTGTGCATTTCTTCAAAATTCCTAGGTGCACTTTTCACTCCTAAGTACACTTTTTGCACAAAAGCCAATTTAAGCATGTTATGTTACATGAAATTAAAAACAAGATTCAACCAAATTTAGTTAAATCTTAAAGAATATGAAATAATGTTCTCATTACAATCCATAAATGGAAGTGATAAGTGGTTAGATGGCCATCTGGTAAACTCAATTAGTAGAGTGTTGTACATGATATCATCCTAGAAGCTTTAGAATATTTCAACATAATTATGTTATGTATCCACATATAAAAAACAATTTAATAATATACCTACCTCTAGCCTTTACATTCTTGTACATGACCTTCACCTGATCCACACTACGTTTACAGCAGGCCGTACCAGAACTGCAATTAATATGTTCATTACTTCAGTAGCAAATACAAAAAGTGTAAGGGGGCTTACCATTTTGTAAAGTTGTATTCTAATTTCTAGTTGTGTAGATATTCTTCCATGCTATCAAAAATAATGCATTTTTCAAATCAAGATGTTTATAACGAAGCATCGAATCGTACACATATGTGTTGATCAGAATTATAGACTGACCAAACACATATTATACAGCTCCATGCTCGCTTTATTTTATCAGATTCAGAATTTGTTTACATTTCCTATTGCCATCTGTTTTCGATACTGCATGAATTTTCCAGTATTTGTATGATTATCCAAGCTTGTCACAGGTATTTCATGTTGCACAAGTATCCCAATCCTTTAAATGTCTGTGTAGCGGTTGTATCAACCTTTATTTATCCTAAGTTTTGATGCATTTAATGTTAATTTGCTGCACATCGTCTATGGTCCTTGCCTGCACTCCCATGTTTATGATGCATTGTGGGAGTGTTAACTACGGTTGCTATGGATTTATAAATATCGTTGTCGTCTTTAACTTTTACGAATACATGTACAAATGTGATTTTAAATTAATATCAGATTATATCTTGTATACGTAATATTTCTGTGTTTTTGTCAATATGATATTAAAACTATATGCAGATGGATAGAAACAGCATCTCAAAATAAAAACATAGATTAATTGTTTCACCTGTTCAACTCGTCTGTCACTGTCTGCCAGACAGCTTCTTTTTTCTTCGCACCCATGGTGGCCCCTTTAAATTTGCTGAATAGAGCATCAAAATGCTGATTTATGCCTTTCACAGCACAAACCCTCTCCAGCTCAGTCCAATTGGGCTGTCTAGTTTTATCATCCGCCATAATTGAAAACACGAATGACAGCTAGCGCGAAAAAAACGTAAACAAGCAGACGATTACTGTAAACGCGCCTCCGAATGAAGAGCATTGCACAAAGTCGCTTACATCATTGAAAATCGCGATCAAATATGAGCCAGATATTTGGCTCAACTGATCGCGATCAATTTCTGCTTTGTGAACACCAAAATGGAGATCAAGATCAAGTGAGCCAAATTTTCAGGATCAGTTGATCTGATCTTGATCCTGATCTTAATCCTTTGTGATTAAATAGGTTTATCTCTGGGTTTTTCCTGGGCGAGTCTGATCGCAATTTTCGGCTTTATTTTCTACATGTTTTGTGTTATCGCATCCATTGCGTTTGTTATTACATAAAATTACCTCTTTGGCTGCACTGCCAAATAAATACAGCTCGTCTGGTGTCGCAAAATATGTTGTTGTTGTTGTTGTTGTTGTTGTATTTTGCTGTGTAGGGTGAAGCAAAGACAATGTTTATTATCTATTCTCGATGTGTAGATTGTATATTACTTGTTGAAGGGAGACAACTCTTTAATGACTTAGAAAACACGACAACCGCATTACGTCCCTTGAGAATAACCGAATTCCTCCAGCAGTCATTTATTTTGACATAATTCAAACCGTTTGTATATAAGTAGGTGTCCATGTCCATTTACGACAAAAGCGAACGTCAAAATGAAGCCAGTTGAACAGCAATTCATTTATATGTTTTATTAGTAAATATAAGCAAATCTCTAAAATATTAAGCACACAACACTTCAAAATGATTAAATTGTTTTCCTGTCTAAACATGTTTATGTGGAAGTCTGTTGTTCTGTTATACTAATTGATTGCTTTTAGTTTCAAACACACGTATGTACACGAAACAAGTCGCTCTCATTAAAATAATGCTGATATGTTTGTAATCAAAGTCAAACTTAGCATAGAACATACAGCCTGTACAACTAGACAATTATAATATGTATACCAACATTGACAACGTTACACGATCAATTAATGTTTGCAATACCAGATCACACAGACACCCGATGACGTGTTGATTGACATTCATGGCATAAACATGTTGTAAAACCACAAACAAAGCCTCATGTTCATCTTGTTGCATTCAAAATAGCGTTATATACTAGCATGGCCAATGCACTGAGTCCTCCAGACACAGGAAGTGTGACACACCACGCGATGATTATATTCCTGAAGAGTTTCCAATCTACGGAATCATTAGACCTCAAACGTCCAACACAAACAATTGAACCCACCTTACAATGTGTCGTACTGATGGGGATGGCAACATTGGAAGCAACAAGAACGGTCAATGCACTCCCCACTTCTATACAGAACCCACTGAAAGAAAGTTGTTGAACCGTGTAATTATATGTGAGTATAACATTGCATCGCAACTTTGCTCTGATCAACATGGGGCATTTCCATAAGAAGCAACATGACATGTACTAAATAATAGGTTCCATGTATAGGAATTGATATATAATAAAAGTGTACGTTTAAATCGACAGCATAGCTGGAGAATGTGAGCGGCATTAAATACAACATAGATAACTGTTTATACTTTTTCCAACACTTTTATCGAGTGACATTACGGGAGTATGGTTGTCAAGTGGTAGAGTGCCTGACTCCTGATCCGGTTTGAATACCGCCTAGAGCGAGAATCTTCTCTGTCCTTTAGAATCCCTGACCTAGGTGTGAGTACTGGTGGGTAACCAAGGATACAGTCGGGGTTTGTTCCCGTGTTTCAACAGTATTGAGTCACGTACGGCGGTCAGTAAACCCAACCCGCGGTCCTATGTTACCAACCATTTACTAAGTGAGACAACCGAGCGGGTCTAAAGTAAGACAGAATAATATATTCACGATCGATGTGAAGTAACAAAGTATAAACTTAAAGACGTATAAGGGAATAAGGCCATTTTTTCTAACGCGGAGATTTCCTTTAAACTTTGTATATTTGATCAGTGTAATGTATCTAACCAAAATGAGAAATACGCATGATAGGTCACCTTGCTCGATTTTATGATAATGAAGATTAAAACGTGAATATTTCATATGAATATAGAGCAAAATCGATACAATTTTACTATATTTTTTCTAGCACGGATATTTTCTTACAACTTGGTATACTATATGAGAGTCACTGTCTGAATGAAAATATGAAATACAAATAATAGGTCACCTTGCTTGATTTTAAGATAAGGATTGATTTATTGTGTTTCAAATGTAATATATATGGAAAGTGAAAGTTGAAAAAATTTACCCATAATATACTTGGTAACCCATTATCGTTTTACATTTTGATAAAATGCGTTAGTTTAAAAAAAATATTGGAGATCATTTTATAATATCAAATGAAGAATTTTAAATATCAATGACTTACTGCAAAAAATTAACGAAATCCTTCAATTAAACATTATAATATCATTACTTGTATTGTTCTTGGTGACTGTATAAAATTCAGTAAAAATCTTTGCATCGTAAAAGAAAATAGCAAACTACTCCCTTATACGTCTTTAACCAATGACTCGACCAACCTGGAAGGTGTTAATTTTGTCAGATCTTCTCCCATTGTTTTCATAACACGGCGTCCCCAGATCCACAGCCCCACTGATATACCGACCCCACCATACACCAGTACCCAGATAGGGACCGGCACTCTCTGAGCGGCACTTCCGGTTGTAGCTGTGACCCACAGGGCAACAAGAGGACCTATAGCGTTACTGAGGAAAGAACAATATACCCGTAAAGTCACGTTCTGCTTTCCAGTGATCATTTAAAGACGTACCTGATCCATCTGAACGTAAAATAGTTGAATTTGCTTCGTCAACTGTTGTTGCTACGTTAGCATAAATATCTTTAATTGGAACAATAGCAATGTAATACCGATTCAAAATACCTAATTTTATCATTAGAACTTATTTGTATTAATCTTTTAGGACAAAGACAAAAAAGTACGTAATTAGTGTATTCTTTGATAAGGCATATTTATTGATGATTTAACAATATGTTTGTTTAGGTAAAAATAAACAGAACACTCAGCGTTGTATTACTCTAAGCCTAGAATTACCATTTAACTTGCCAGTGCATTTTGTATCATCAACCTATACATTATAATTGCATTATGCACTGTATAATGTACACAGTGAACACAAAGCACCATGCACTGTATAATGTACACAGTGAACACAAAGCACCATGCACTGTATAATGTACACAGTGAACACAAAGCACCATGCACTGTATAATGTACACAGTGAACACAAAGCACCATGCACTGTATAATGTACACAGTGAACACAAAGCACAATGCACTGTATAATGTACACAGTGAACACAAAGCACCATGCACTGTATAATGTACACAGTGAACACAAAGCACCATGCACTGTATAATGTACACAGTGAACACAAAGCACCATGCACTGTATAATGTACACAGTGAACACAAAGCTCCATGCACTGTATAATGTACACAGTGAAAACAAAGCACCATACACTGTATAATGTACACAGTGAACACAAAGCACCATGCACTGTATAATGTACACAGTGAACACAAAGCTCCATGCACTGTATAATGTACACAGTGAACACAAAGCACCATGCACTGTATAATGTACACAGTGAACACAAAGCACCATGCACTGTATAATGTACACAGTGAACAAAAGCTCCATACACTGTATAATGTACACAGTGAACACAAAGCACCATGCACTGTATAATGTACACAGTGAACACAAAGCTCCATACACTGTATAATGTACACAGTGAACACAAAGCACCATGCACTGTATAATGTACACAGTGAACACAAAGCTCCATACACTGTATAATGTACACAGTGAACACAAAGCACCATGCACTGTATAATGTACACAGTGAACACAAAGCTCCATGCACTGTATAATGTACACAGTGAACACAAAGCACCATGCACTGTATAATGTACACAGTGAACACAAAGCACCATGCACTGTATAATGTACACAGTGAACACAAAGCACCATGCACTGTATAATGTACACAATGAACACAAAGCACCATGCACTGTATAATGTACACAGTGGACACAAAGCACCATGCACTGTATAATGTACACAGTGAACACAAAGCACCATGCACTGTATAATGTACACAGTGAACACAAAGCACCATGCACTGTTTAATGTACACAGTGAACACAAAGCACCATACACTGTATAATGTACACAGTGAACACAAAGCACCATGCACTGTATAATGTACACAGTGAACACAAAGCACCAGTAGGTGTGGCTTGAACCTACCTGACGTCATTTCCGCCGTGAGCAAATGATCCAAACACAGCAGTTAATACTTGAAGAAATGTAAATAATCCAGCAACTTCCGGTTTATCGTTTACTTTATTCCTAGCAATATCTCTTTCATTCTGCAATCACGCAATATATAGACAATGTATATTTTAGGTGGCGCTATATGTAGACAATGTATATGGTAGGTGGCGCTATATGCAGACCATGTATATGGTAGGTGGCGCTATATGTAGACAATGTATATGGTAGGTGGCGCTATATGTAGACAATGTATATGGTAGGTGGCGCTATATGTAGACAATGTATATGGTAGGTGGCGCTATATGTAGACAATGTATATGGTAGGTGGCGCTATATGTAGACAATGTATATGGTAGGTGGCGCTATATGTAGATTATGTATCTGGTAGGTGGCACTATATGTAGACTATGTATATGGTAGGTGGCGCTATATGTAGACTATGTATATGGTAGGTGGCACTATATGTAGACTATGTATATGGTAGGTGGCGCTATATGTAGACAATGTATATGGTAGGTGGCGCTATATGTAGACTATGTATATGGTAGGTGGCACTATATGTAGACTATGTATATGGTAAGTGGCGCTATTATGTAGACAATGTATATGTTTGAGGGCGCTTTATATAGACAATGCATATGGTAGCTAGCGCTATATAAAGACAATGTATAATTATGGTAGATGGCACCATATATTGACAATGCATATGGTAGTAGGCGCTATATATAGACAATGTATATGGTAGGTGGCGCTATATATAGACAATGTATATGATAGATGGCGCTATATATAGACAATGTATATGATAGATGGCGCTATATATAGACAATGTATATGGTAGGTGGCGCTATATATAGACAATGTATATGATAGATGGCGCTATATATAGACAATGTATATGGTAGGTGGCGCTATATAAAGACAATGTATACTTATGGTAGATGGCACTATATATTGACAATGTATATGGTAGTAGGCGCTATATATAGACAATGTATATGATAGATGGCGCTATATATAGACAATGTATATGATAGATGGCGCTATATATAGACAATGTATATGGTAGGTGGCGCTATATATAGACAATGTATATGGTAGGTGGCGCTATATATAGACAATGTATATGGTAGGTGGCGCTATATATAGACAATTTATATGGTAGGTGGCGCTATATATAGACAATGTATATGATAGATGGTGCTATATATAGACAATTTATATGGTAGGTGGCGCTTTATATAGACAATGTTTATGGTAGATGGTGCTATACGTCCAGATGGCGCATAGTCAGTATAGCAGTTATACTAAACATTGTTATCAGTTAAAAACTGTAAATGCACATTATACTCCATGTATCTAATACCAATAGCATGCCCTCGTTGTACCGACAACTTGTGTGTTCGTTTGAGAGTTTTTATTCAGACAAATATATGTTAAGCTTGACCGAAACCATTGAGAAGTGCGTAATTGTATCGGCTGGGCTCATCTGATAAGCGAAATTGTTGGGTATGCATAACAACTGTACCTTTACATCGTCTTCATCAACAAGGTTTCCAGTTTCTACGTCATCATCCAGTAGATTACCTGTGAACAAAATACAGTATAATAAATAACGACATGTATACTCTGGTATAATATGTTATTGTGAAAGTATCACAGCGCAAAACAAACGTATTTTGCAACCATGCACACATGTGTTTTTTTCAACGACTATTACGACGTCGTATCTACGATATGTTGACGTCGTATCTACGACATGTTGACGTCGTATCTACGACATGTTGACGTCGTATCTACGATTTGTTGACGTCGCATCTACGATGTGTTGACATCGCATCTGCGATATATTGACGTAGTATCTACGATATGTTGACGGAGTATCTCCGATATATTGACGTCGTATCTCCGATATGTTGACGTCGTATCTACGATATGTTGAAATCGTATCTAAAATATGTTGACGTCGTATATGTGATATGTTGACGTCGAATCTTTGATATGCTGACGTCGTATATGTGATATGTTGACGTTGCATCTTTTTGTGTTGACGTCGTATATTTGATATGTTGACGTCGCATCTTTGATGTGTTGACGACGTATCTTTGATATGTTGACGTCGTATCTGTGATATGTTGACGTCGTATATGTCATATGTTGACGGCGTATCTTTGATACGTTGATGTCGTATCTGTGATATGTTGACGTCGTATCTGCGATATGTTGACGTTATGTCTGCGATATGTTGACGTCGTATCTGCGATATGGTGACATCGTATCTGCGATATGTTGACGTCGTATCTGCAATATATTGACGTCGTATATGCGAAGTGAAGACAGTTATAAGCAAATGCATTTCTTGTTTGTTTACATTACCTGACTGCTCGCGGTATTCAATATCTTCACTGTCACTACCATCTGTTTCCTTTCTTTTGATATTTATTTCTTGTTCCAAAGCTAAAGTAGAACTTATTTAAATTATGTTCTTATCAGAACAATTCTGTCATATGTACTATAGATTATCTTGATCCCGGGTAAAATATAAGATGTTGACTAATGCGCGAGTAGTCTTATAAGCTAGGCAAGAGGTGTATAGATATTTTCAATGTATGCTTTATGTTAAATCATTGGATTGCAAGTATACAAGCACTAATATTCAGTAAATCCTTCATTTCCTTACTAGATAAAGTTCTTGTTCGTAAACATCAAATTGATCACAAAGAAGGCAACTCAGAATTTGTTATATCAATAGTAAAACCACTTTGTCTACCTCAGAAAAATTACTCCCTTGCATACCCTTCACTGAAATCCAACGACTTGATTCAAAGGTACTCAGACAAACAATGGTGGGCTCAGACAAACAATGGTGGACTCAGACAAACAATGGTGGACTCAGACAAACAATGGTGGACTCAGACAAACAATAGTGGGCTCAGATAAACAATACTGGGCTCAGACAAACAATAGTGGACTCAGACAAACAATAGTGGGCTCAGACAAACAATGGTGGACTCAGACAAACAATAGTGGGCTCAGACAAACAATGGTGGGCTCAGACAAACAATAGTGGGCTCAGACAAACAATAGTGGGCTCAGACAAACAATAGTGGACTCAGACAAACAATGGTGGACTCAGACAAACAATAGTGAACTCAGACAAACAATGGTGGACTTAGACAAACAATGGTGGACTCAGACAAACAATGGTGGACTCAGACAAACAATAGTGGGCTCAGACAAACAATGGTGGACTCAGACAAACAATGGTGGACTCAGACAAACAATGGTGGACTCAGACAAACAATGGTGGACTCAGACAAACAATGGTGGACTCAGACAAACAATAGTGGACTCAGACAAACAATAGTGGGCTCAGACAAACAATGGTGGACTCACACAAACAAAAGTGGACTCAGACAAACAATGGTGGACTCAGACAAACAATGGTGGACTCACACAAACAATGGTGGACTTAGACAAACAATGGTGGACTCAGACAAACAATAGTGGACTCACACAAACAATAGTGGGCTCAGACAAACAATGGTAGACTCAGACAAACAATAGTGGGCTCAGTCAAACAATAGTGGGCTCAGACAAACAATACTGGGCTCAGACAAACAATACTGGGCTCAGACAAACAATAGTGGACTCATACAAACAATAGTGGGCTCAGACAAACAAAAGTGGGCTCAGACAAACAATAGTGGGCTCAGACAAACAATAGTGGGCTCAGACAAACAATAGTGGGCTCAGACAAACAATAGTGGGCTCAGTCAAACAATAGTGGGCTCAGACAAACAATAGTGGGCTCAGACAAACAATTGTGTGCTCAGACAAACAATAGTGGGCTCAGACAAACAATAGTGGGCTCAGTCAAACAATAGTGGGCTCAGACAAACAATAGTGGGCTCAGACAAACAATACTGGGCTCAGACAAACAATAGTGGACTCAGACAAACCATAGTGGGCTCAGACAAACAATAGTGGGCTCATACAAACAATAGTGGGCTCAGACAAACAATAGTGGGCTCAGACAAACAATAGTGGGCTCAGACAAACAATAGTGGGCTCAGACAAACAATAGTGGACTCAGACAAACAATTGTGTGCTCAGACAAACAATAGTGGGCTCAGACAAACAATAGTGGGCTCAGTCAAACAATAGTGGGCTCAGACAAACAATAGTGGGCTCAGACAAACAATACTGGGCTCAGACAAACAATAGTGGACTCAGACAAACCATAGTGGGCTCAGACAAACAATAGTGGACTCAGACAAACAATGGTGGACTCAGATAAACAATAGTGGACTCAGACAAACAATGGTGGACTCAGACAAACAATAGTGGGCTCAGACAAACAATAGTGGGCTCAGACAAACAATACTGGGCTCAGACAAACAATAGTGGACTCAGACAAACCATAGTGGGCTCAGACAAACAATAGTGGGCTCATACAAACAATAGTGGGCTCAGACAAACATTAGTGGGCTCAGACAAACAATAGTGGGCTCAGACAAACAATAGTGGGCTCAGACAAACAATAGTGGACTCAGACAAACAATGGTGGACTCAGATAAACAATAGTGGACTCAGACAAACAATGGTGGACTCAGACAAACAATGGTGGACTCACACAAACAATGGTGGACTTAGACAAACAATGGTGGACTCAGACAAACAATAGTGGACTCACACAAGCAATAGTGGGCTCAGACAAACAATGGTAGACTCAGACAAACAATAGTGGGCTCAGACAAACAATAGTGGGCTCAGACAAACAATAGTGGACTCAGACAAACAATGGTGGACTCAGATAAACAATAGTGGACTCAGACAAACAATGGTGGACTCAGACAAACAATGGTGGACTCACACAAACAATGGTGGACTTAGACAAACAATGGTGGACTCAGACAAACAATAGTGGACTCACACAAGCAATAGTGGGCTCAGACAAACAATGGTAGACTCAGACAAACAATAGTGGGCTCAGTCAAACAATAGTGGGCTCAGACAAACAATAGTGGGCTCAGACAAACAATACTGGGCTCAGACAAACAATAGTGGACTCAGACAAACAATAGTGGGCTCAGACAAACAATAGTGGGCTCAGACAAACAATAGTGGGCTCAGACAAACAATAGTGGGCTCAGTCAAACAATAGTGGGCTCAGACAAACAATAGTGGGCTCAGACAAACAATACTGGGCTCAGACAAACAATAGTGGACTCAGACAAACCATAGTGGGCTCAGACAAACAATAGTGGGCTCAGACAAACAATAGTGGGCTCAGACAAACAATAGTGGGCTCAGACAAACAATAGTGGGCTCAGACAAACAATAGTGGGCTCAGACAAACAATAGTGGACTCAGACAAACAATGGTGGACTCAGACAAACAATAGTGGACTCAGACAAACAATGGTGGACTTAGACAAACAATGGTGGACTCAGACAAACAATGGTGGACTCAGACAAACAATAGTGGGCTCAGACAAACAATGGTGGACTTAGACAAACAATAGTGGACTCAGACAAACAATGATCCTTCAATCAAGTGTGTATGACTTCCAACTGTCAGGTACGTTCAACATCCACTTAGTTTGTAATATTATTTTGCAACAAATCACGTCTAAATATTGTATTGTATTTTTTAATAATGTCAGACATATCAGTACACTAACCATCATCTATACATGTAACAGGAAGACCATCGTCTATTGATGGTTGTGTAGCGAGTGTTTGATCAATTCGTTCTGAAATAAATTTAAAATAAGATAAATAATACATTAAATAAGGAGAAAAAACGTTAGATAATTTAACTGCTTAAATGTCCCACAGATAGATACGCTACTTGGCTTAAATATTTCTGAAAAAAATATTTAAAAGCTGCTGTCCCTGACAGTCAAAGATCTAAAATATATAAGACACTGGAATGAAAATAGAGCAATAAAAGTCGAGCATATTTTAACAACTAGATGTGTCTATATGACTCGGATGTCCTCGCTATTGGGTGTTCAAGCGTTATTGATATGAAAGTCGAGAAAGGGCAATAACTCCAAAATAAAACCTGACTTGTATTTTATTGGCACTCGGTTAAATGCCAAATAGGAATTGAATCCACCAATCCTTTCACTAGTTATTGATCGGAAACCAAGTTTTAAGTCGAAAGAGGACCATAACTCCTCCAACAATAGCTGGATTGTACCTAAAATCCAAATTGACCTCTGTTTTATTATCCCATGCTTACGTACGAAATTTGAATATTTCACGTGTTATTGACCGGATTCCTATATTTACACGGACGGCCGGACAGACGGACGGACAGAGGTAATTGTGATGCCCCTATGGGACCATAAAGCATATCGTCACTGTACACTATGAATTTGCAATGTTTTGATTTAATTGGTGAAAAACGAGCACCAAAATTGTAATTGTCAGAAGGTTTAAGTGACTAGTGGAAGAACAGGCAAGTATTTGAAATCTGGATGAGTCACGTGACTGTAACAGGGCCAACTATAAACAACAACTATACTCATAAACTTACCCTGGATATGTTTACGTTGTCTTGGTACAATGATTGTTCGCACAAATATAGCTACAAGTATTGCTGACCCAAACGTTAATATCATTGTACCGTAGAAAGGTATCTTATGAAAATGTAGCACTGAAATCAAAGAATATTGATGTCGCATATTAAATATCTGTAATGCACGTATCAATTTGCTGCAGTAAGTGATGACGGACTGACCCAGGGGAATTAAACAATTTCTCCTTTTTTGGATCTAATTAAATACCCTAGAGGTAAGCATTTTGTGTAAACCCCTAAAGTGGGAGATCCTTATAGCCCACTTCTGGGATCTATTAAACATCAGGCCAATTTGTCTTTTGTCTAAAGTCCCGAGTATCCCCGTCACCCCCCCCCCCCCCCATCCTTGGGCAAAACATTGATAAGTACGTGGCGTACGGACCTGACATATTGACCGACACGTTGATTTGTTATATTAAAAAAACGTCAGAATCGAACTTTCAGCGCTGATCGCCGATTTGTTCAACAGTTGTTTGAAGTCAAACATGTCAGTTAGTTTATTTGATCAGTTTCCCGGGATACCAACCAGTACTAACCATTCCTCCCTATTACTTCTGAACACGAAATATGGATGGAGAGCAAATCACCTTCAGATACATATAATCTTATAACCACTCGCCTTTATGCCTCGGTCACATGAACCTTCCGGCGTACGGACTTCTCACGGATCATAGGTCCGTACAGTTCCCCAAGGCTTACGGGCCGGGACTTCCCCTAGGTCTCATCTGATGGAGGCATATACTATATGCATGCTCACCTTTCAGCCTCGGGTTGTACGGCGCCCATACGAGTTCAAACATCTTCGAAAATCTTAAATTATAGCATACCGTGCTATTACCCACGGGCTCTCAAGGTTTTGGCCCTTACGGGGCACGTGGACTAACTGATAGAGTCATGTGACCTAGGCATTGACCAGAACTTGTCAATTCAGTGTCGTAGTGTGCGTTCAAGAGTAAACTATGCAAGAAGTCCTTTCTACACATGTAGTTGAACAATTTAATTTTGCATTTAATGGTTACACCAGGTACGGACGTCTCTTAGCATGTTGCCTGCAGCAGGGTCAAGCTACATGATTCAAGTACGAACCCCTATCACAGGAACCCCTATTGATGGCCCCCTGTCCCCGACAATACAAACACTTACACTCAGATCCATTATAGAACACAGAGAAAAGGTTAACTGCCAGAGTGACTGCATAAAACATGGGAAGGAGAAGTAGTCCATTCTCTAAAGGTTTCTCCTGAAATATAATAGTTGTACGTATACATGACAAGTCTTCTCATCATGGTCGTGTTTATTATTGTGATATGATTGTATACTTAGTAGATCATATATATATCATGTGACAGACATATGACTGCGGTAGCAGTGTAAACATAGCGGGCGAGTGGATGAACAGACGGACTTACGATAGAATGATCAAACTCGCAAATGTGAAACGAATACAACTTTAGATGAGTAATACAAATGAATAGGGAGATTGGACGAATGCAGAGACAATGTAACGGTTCTCTGATTGGACGAATGCAGAGACAATGTAACGTTGTAACGGTTCTCTGATTGGACGAATGCAGAGACAATGTAACGGTGTAACGGTTCTCTGATTGGACGAATGCAGAGACAATGTAACGGTGTAACGGTTCTCTGATTGGACGAATGCAGAGACAATGCAACGGTGTAACGGTTCTCTGATTGGACGAATGCAGAGACAATGTAACGGTGTAACGGTTCTCTGATTGGACGAATGCAGAGACAATGTAACGGTGTAACGGTTCTCTGATTGGACGAATGCAGAGACAATGTAACGGTGTAACGGTTCTCTGGTTGGACGAATGCAGAGACAATGTAACGGTGTAACGGTTCTCTGATTGGACGAATGCAGAGACAATGTAACGGTTCTCTGGAAAACTGCAGTAACTTTCGTTTCCATAAATGTTAGAAAAAGACTTCATATGTATACTTACTTTTTGTAAAACTAATAAATCTATAAATTTGAAGAGTCCGGCGGAAGTCAGACCGGACATTAACGGTGAGACAACCCAGGATCCAGCTGTAGACAGAAATCATCATTTTGTTTAAGAAATAATCAAGCAAATATACATGTAGGTTACACTCACATAATTATATAAATCATGTCAAACTGCATACCAATTGTATGTTACTATCTATCACTTAGTATTTCATGCAACAACATGATTGATACATTTTAGGCAAATATATTTGAACATTGTTCAAGCAACATCTGGTAAAAGTGAAACGTTATTCGCTTATCTTAGAGAAATGCGTATAAGTTTGTTATTAAATATTATATTTTGCTGTGACAAATCCCACTGTACAGTACAAGAAATTGACGATGAATTACATTGCTTCACTTCATGTTGTGCATTCTGTGACCTGATTCTGCCATGTTGTGCATTATGTGACCTGATTCTGCCATGTTGTGCATTATGTGACCTGATTCTGCCATGTTGTGCATTATGTGACCTGATTCTGCCATGTTGTGCATTATGTGACCTGATTCTGCCATGTTGTGCATTATGTGACCTGATTCTGCCATGTTGTGCATTATGTGACCTGATTCTGCCATGTTGTGCATTCTGTGACCTGATTCTGCCATGTTGTGCATTATGTGACCTGATTCTGCCAGTAATTAATGCTGCTACTTCTAACAATTCCCTACAATTTCTTTAAACGTAACAAACATAAAACTAAATTATAACCATATTTGTAAATATCATTCCAATTATACATGTAGGTAATGTTAACACAGACTCGTATCTGTAATAAGTTATTGTCTAATTTTGCATTTATTATTAGTAAAGCAGCGACATATACTGTCGATCAAAGCAACACAATTATATTCAGCTAAATCACATGGTGAACGTCTCAAACGTAGTATACTCACCTATCATTCCCAGTTTTACCCAACCAATTCCCTTGACGCCATTTACAACCATTGAGAACCCTAGCGTGGCCCCAACAACACTGTGTGTTCCCGAAACAGGAAGGCCAAAAAATGTCGCTACCAGAAGCCATGTACAGGAACCTAGTAGAACAGACACAGTGTACATAGAGTTGATTCTGTTTTAACTCAAGATTTATCACATTTATACATGAAAACGTTTGTTTACAACAATAGTTATATTTTTAATGTTAATTAAATATTAATTGGTTCTGTCTGAGTCCGAGTTTCAGTCTGAAAATGTTTGTAAATAAGGCCACAGAGTCGTAGCTGTGTTGTAGTTGACATAATAATAATAGTATTTATTTCGGTAGTGGAGTACATGATGCATAGATAATTAAAACATGCAATAATATTACACTAATAATTATAACATGTGCATAATAACCATGCCATACACACCAACACCTAGGATACTCATGCCATACATACCAACACCTAGGATACACATGCCATACACACCAACACCTAGGATACCCTTGCCATACACACCAACACCTAGGATACCCATGCCATACACACCAACACCTAGGATACCCATGCCATACACACCAACACCTAGGATACCCATGACATACACATCAACACCTAGGATACCAATGCCATACACATCAACACCTAGGATACCCATGCCATACACACCAACACCTAGGATACACATGTCATACACACCAACACCTAGGATACACATGCCATACACACCAACACCTAGGATACCCTTGCCATACACATCAACACCTAGGATACCCATGCCATACACACCAACACCTAGGATACCCATGCCATACACACCAACACCTAGGATACACATGCCATACACACCAACACCTAGGATACCCATGCCATACACACCAACACCTAGGATACCCATGCCATACACACCAACACCTAGGATACACATGCCATACACACCAACACCTAAGATACACATGCCATACACACCAACACCTAGGATACCCATGCCATACACATCAACACCTAAGATACACATGCCATACACACCAACACCTAGGATACCCATGCCATACACATCAACACCTAGGATACACATGCCACACACACCAACACCTAGGATACCCATGCCATACACACAAACACCTAGGATACACATGTCATACAACCAACACCTAGGATACACATGCCATACACACCAACACCTAGGATACCCATGCTATACACACCAACACCTAGGATACCCATGCCATACACACCAACACCTAGGATACCCATGCCATACACACCAACACCTAGGATACCCTTGCCATACACACCAACACCTAGGATACCCATGCCATACACACCAACACCTAGGATACACATGCCATACACACCAACACCTAGGATACCCTTGCCATACACACCAACACCTAGGATACCCATGCCATACACACCAACACCTAGGATACCCTTGCCATACACACCAACACCTAGGATACCCATGCCATACACACCAACACCTTGGATAACCATGCCATACACACCAACACCTAGGATACACATGCCATACACACCAACACCTAGGATACCCATGCCATACACACCAACACCTAGGATACCCATGCCATACACACCAACACCTAGGATACCCTTGCCATACACACCAACACCTAGGATACACATGCCATACACACCAACACCTAGGATAGCTCAAACAAGAGACTCTTATTTCCATTGGTTTCCTAGACATAAATCAGTGGGGTTCGTCTTCCATCCATGTAAAACCCTATGTCGATACTCACTTTACTAATTTTGTCACTATTTTATACATCTAAATGTTCATTTGTTTTGTTTTTCTCTTATAAGCAATAATTATACGAGCGCTGCTGTGGGATTAACAATCTCTACTGTAAGTGACATCATTTCAAGAAAACATCTGATGTCACTAAATGCAAACATGAGACAATATTTACTCCATATAGTTACTTCGTTTGAAATCAAATTGCCATATGAGACAACTATTGCTTACTGTCAGTACATGGTGACGTCACATGTGACGTTTCCTGGAAATGACGTCACTAAGAGAAGAGGTTGGAAATCGCACAGCGGCGCTTTATTATTTTATCGAATTATTTGTTTTCCCTGATTATTATAACGTCACGCTAAATGGAGTATCGACCACATGGACGGTTGTTCATGTACACTTTGGTAGGAAATCAAACTAATGTACACATGAATCAAACTATGGCATCCAAGGTACACATGAACCAAACTATGGCAACCAAGGTACACAGGAATCAAACTATGGCAACCAAGGTACACAGGAACCAAACTATGGCATCCAAGGTACACAGGAATCAAACTATGGCAACCAAGGTACACATGAACCAAACTATGGCATCCAATCTACACATGAATCAAACTATGGCATCCAATGTACACATGAACCAAACTATGGCAACCAAGGTACACATGAACCAAACTATGGCAACCAAGGTACACAGGAACCAAACTATGGCAACCAAGGTACACAGGAATCAAACTATGGCAACCAAGGTACACATGAACCAAACTATGGCAACCAAGGTACACATGAACCAAACTATGGCAACCAAGGTACACAGGAATCAAACTATGGCAACCAAGGTACACATGAACCAAACTATGGCAACCAAGGTACACAGGAATCAACCAAGATACACAGGAACCAAACTATGGCATCCAAGGTACACAGGAATCAACCAAGGTACACAGGAATCAACCAAGGTACACATGAACCAAACTATGGCAACCAAGGTACACAGGAACCAAACTATGGCAACCAAGGTACACAGGAATCAACCAAGATACACAGGAACAAAACTATGGCATCCAAGGTACACAGGAACCAAACTATGGCAACCAAGGTACACAGGAACCAAACTATGGCTACCAAGGTACACATGAACCAAACTATGGCAACCAAGGTACACATGAACCAAACTATGGCAACCAAGGTACACAGGAACCAAACTATGGCATCCAAGGTACACAGGAACAAAACTATGGCAACCAAGGTCTCAGGAACCAAACTATGGCATCCAAGGTACACAGGAATCAACCAAGATACACAGGAACCAAACTATGGCATCCAAGGAACACAGGAACCAAACTATGGCAACCAAGGTACACAGGAACCAAACTATGGCAACCAAGGTACACAGGAACCAAACTATGGCAACCAAGGTACACAGGAACCAAACTATGGCATCCAAGGTACACAGGAACCAAACTATGGCAACCAAGGTACACAGGAACCAAACTATGGCAACCAAGGTACACAGGAACCAAACTATGGCATCCAAGGAACACAGGAACCAAACTATGGCAACCAAGGTACACAAGAACAAAACTATGGCTACCAAGGTCTCAGGAACCAAACTATGGCATCCAAGGTACACAGGAATCAACCAAGATACACAGGAACCAAACTATGGCATCCAAGGTACACAGGAACAAAACTATGGCAACCAAGGTCTCAGGAACCAAACTATGGCATCCAAGGTACACAGGAACAAAACTATGGCTACCAAGGTACACAGGAACCAAACTATGGCAACCAAGGTACACAGGAACCAAACTATGGCAACCAAGGTTCACAGGAACCAAACTATGGCAACCAAGGAACACAGGAACCAAACAGAAACTATCGTTCATATATACATATAATGGTCGTCCTGTTGTTTCCATGACAATTGTTTGTTGATCCAAGACAAACAAACAAATCAAATGGTTACCAGTAAGCGCGGCAACATTTCCCGCCATAAACACATCCTCTGTTCCATTTGTAAACATCCCGGGATCTATAATTCCTTTACGTATCGTGTTGGATACTTTCGCTCCTGAAACAAATACAAACTTTGAATTTCCCTCGAAATGTTTTGAATGTAAAAAATAAGAGGTCAACGTATAGGGATCTGTGTTGGTAGATCTAGCTATATTGTGACCTGTATTGGTATGCCTAAGGACCTGTATTGGTAGACCTAGGTACCTGTATTGGTAGATATAGGAACCTGTATTGGTAGACATAGGAACTTGTATTGGAAGATATAGGGATCTGTATTGGTAGACACAGGGACATGTATTGGTAGACAAAGGGACATGTATTGGTAGACAAAGGGACATGTATTGGTAGACAAAGGGACATGTATTGGTAGACAAAGGGACATGTATTGGTAGGCAAAGGGACATGTATTGGTAGACAAAGGGACATGTATTGGTAGACAAAGGGACATGTATTGGTAGACAAAGGGACATGTATTGGTAGACAAAGGGACATGTATTGGTAGACCTAGGGACATGTATTGGTAGACAAAGGGACATGTATTGGTAGACAAAGGGACATGTATTGGTAGACAAAGGGACATGTATTGGTAGACCTAGGGACATGTATTGGTAGACATAGGGACATGTATTGGTAGACAAAGGGACATGTATTGGTAGACATAGGGACATGTATTGGTAGACCTAGGTACCTGTATTGGTAGACATAGGGACATGTATTGGTAGACCTAGGGGCATGTATTGGTAGACACAGGGACATGTATTGGTAGACACAGGGACATGTATTGGTAGATCTAGGGACATGTATTGGTAGACCTAGGGACATGAATTGGTAGACCTAGGGGCATGTATTGGTAGACCTAGGGACATGTATTGGGAGACCTAGGGACATGCATTGGTAGACCTAGGGACATGTATTGGTAGACCTAGGGACATGTATTGGTAGACCTAGGGACATGTATTGGTAGACCTAGGGACATGTATTGGTAGACATAGGGACATGTATTGGTAGACCTAGGGACATGTATTGGTAGACAAAGGGGCATGTATTGGTAGACCTAGGGACATTTATTGGTAGACCTAGGGACATGTATTGGTAGACCTAGGGACATGTATTGGTAGACCTAGGGGCATGTATTGGTAGACCTAGGGACATGTATTGGTAGACAAAGGGACATGTATTGGTAGACCTAGGGGCATGTATTGGTAGACATAGGGGCATGTATTGGTAGACATAGGGGCATGTATTGGTAGACCTAGGGACATGTATTGGTAGACATAGGGACATGTATTGGTAGACCTAGGGGCATGTATTGGTAGACATAGGGGCATGTATTGGTAGACCTAGGGGCATGTATTGGTAGACCTAGGGACATGTATTGGTAGACATAGGGGCATGTATTGGTAGACCTAGGGACATGTATTGGTAGACAAAGGGACATGTATTGGTAGACAAAGGGACATGTATTGGTAGACCTAGGGGCATGTATTGGTAGACCTATGTACCTGTATTGGTAGACAAAGGGACATGTATTGGGAGACCTAGGTACCTGTATTGGTAGACAAAGGGACATGTATTGGTAGACCTATGTACCTGTATTGGTAGACCTATGTACCTGTATTGGTAGACCTATGTACCTGTATTGGTAGACCTATGTACCTGTATTGGTAGACCTAGGTACCTGTATTGGTAGACCAAGGGACATGTATTGGTAGACCTAGGTACCTGCATTGGTAGACTTAGGGACCTATATTGGGAGACCTAGGTACCTGTATTGGTAAACCAAGGGACATGTATTGGTAGACCTAGGTACCTGTATTGGTAGACCTAGCGACATGTATTGGTTGACATAGGGACCTATATTGGGAGACCTATGTACATGTATTGGTTGACATAGGGACCTATATTGGTAGACCTAGGTACCTGTATTGGTAGACCAAGGGACATGTATTGGTAGACCTAGGTACCTGTATTGGTAGACCTAGGGACATGTATTGGTAGACCAAGGTACCTGTATTGGTAGACTTAGGGACCTATATTGGGAGACCTAGGTACCTGTATTGGTAGACCAAGGGACATGTATTGGTAGACCAAGGTACCTGTATTGGTAGACATAGGGGCATGTATTGGTAGACCAAAGGACATGTATTGGTAGACCTAGGTACCTGTATTGGTAGACCAAAGGACATGTATTGGTAGACCTAGGTACCTGTATTGGTAGACCAAGGGACATGTATTGGTAGACCAAGGTACCTGTATTGGTAGACATAGGGGCATGTATTAGTAGACCAAAGGACATGTATTGGTAGACCTAGGTGCCTGTATTGGTAGACCAAAGGACATGTATTGGTAGACCTAGGGACATGTATTGTGAGACCTATGTACATGTATTGGTAGACTTAGGGACCTATATTTGTAGACCAAGGGACATGTATTGGTAGACCTAGGTACCTGTATTGGTTGACATAGGGACCTATATTGGTAGACCTAGGGACCTGTATTGGTAGACCAAGGGACATGTATTTGTAGACCAAGGTACCTGTATTGGTAGACCAAGGGACATGTATTTGTAGACCTAGGGACATGTATTGTGAGACCTATGTACATGTATTGGTAGACTTAGGGACCTATATTTGTAGACCTAGGGACATGTATTGGTTGACATAGGGACCTATATTGGTAGACCTAGGGACCTGTATTACACGACTGGAGGGTGAGTTTATAGGCTGTAGTACACAGTTAGTACCCCGTTGATGTAAGTAAACGACCAGCTGTGGAGTTTAAGCCAAGCTTCCAGTGTCTTTTCGAGCTGTTATCATTGATCGACAAAGTATAACGTTTAGGGAGAAGTGACTTTTGATAAGATGCTCATTTCGATTTATTGAATTGATTCACCGGTAACCACATCTGGGCGATTAATAAAATATCGGATGCAGTGAATGTTTTCTTTACGCCGAGCATGAGTGTCATATTGATTTTATCAAATGACTGTAAAACCTCCGACAGAACTTCATAAAATGTTTATGGTGCATATAACTTTGTTATAAAATACATAATGATTATATTGATGATGTGAAGATGTATTGACGCATAATAAAATTCAAATAAAAGAAAACGTACAAGTGTCTTAAGCTCAGGATTATATTTCTATTATGCAAATCACTATTTTTATATATTTATTTTTACACAAATTGCATATTTCTACCCCTACTTCGACACAAATGTTGTAACTATCACGAGACATACAGTTTGCTATAATTATATTTTATTCAAAACATTCTTACTGGTATATTTAGTTACACAAACCTGTATAAATAGGCGTTAATAGACAACTCTTAGATACTGTCGATTTAAAGTCAGTTGAGAATTCCGTTGTTATGTCTATTGGTCAGTATTTTTCAAATCATGCTTCCATTATCTGAACTCACGTTGTTATGTCTATTGGTCAGTATTTTTCAAATCATGCTTCCATTATCTGAACTCACGTTGTTAGGTCTATTGGTCAGTATTTTTCAAATCATGCTTCCATTATCTGAACTCACGTTGTTATGTCTATTGGTCAGTATTTTTCAAATCATGCTTCCATTATCTGAACTCACGTTGTTATGTCTATTGGTCAGTATTTTTCAAATCATGCTTCCATTATCTGAACTCACGTTGTTAGGTCTATTGGTCAGTATTTTTCAAATCATGCTTCCATTATCTGAACTCACGTTGTTATGTCTATTGGTCAGTATTTTTCAAATCATGCTTCCATTATCTGAACTCACGTTGTTATGTCTATTGGTCAGTATTTTTCAAATCATGCTTCCATTATCTGAACTCACGTTGTTATGTCTATTGGTCAGTATTTTTCAAATCATGCTTCCATTATCTGAACTCACGTTGTTAGGTCTATTGGTCAGTATTTTTCAAATCATGCTTCCATTATCTGAACTCACGTTGTTAGGTCCATTGGTCAGTATTTTTCAAATCATGCTTCCATTATCTGAACTCACGTTATTATGTCTATTGGTCAGTATTTTTCAACTCATGCTTCCATTATCTGAACTCACGTTGTTAGGTCTATTGGTCAGTATTTTTCAAATCATGCTTCCATTATCTGAACTCACGTTATTATGTCTATTGGTCAGTATTTTTCAAATCATGCTTCCATTATCTGAACTCACGTTATAATGCTGTCCTCTAGCATACGGTTATAAATAATGAATTTACCGAGGTCAGTATAAGGCTGCTTGTTTACTTCGTACTAGACTATTCACTTTGTGATTGGCAGTGTGTGTGTAACGGTTATTAGCTTTAAAGGATTGGTTACTACATACTTAGTCAAAGTGTGAATATGTTCCGATGCTGTAAATCGCTGTGTGGTTGTTATTATTATTATATAATGTTCATGTTCTCTCCTCCCCCTTTTTTGCCCGGGACTACTGGCTCTCTTGCCTTGTCCTGTGATGTATTACATCCATTCCCCCTCTTACACCGGGACTACTGGCTCTCTTGCCTTGTCATGTGATGTATTACATCCATTCCCCCTCTTACACCGGGACTACTGGCTCTCTTGCCTTGTCATGTGATGTATTACATCCATTCCCCCTCTTACACCGGGACTACTGGCTCTCTTGCCTTGTCATGTGATGTATTACATCCATTCTCCCTCTTACACCGGGACTACTGGCTCTCTTGCCTTGTCCTGTGATGTATTACATCCATTCCCCCTCTTACACCGGGACTACTGGCTCTCTTGCCTTGTCCTGTGATGTATTACATCCATTCCCCCTCTTACACCGGGACTACTGACTCTCTTGCCTTGTCCTGTGATGTATTACATCCATTCCCCCTCTTACACCGGGACTACTGACTCTCTTGCCTTGTCCTGTGATGTATTACATCCATTCCCCCTCTTACACCGGGACTACTGACTCTCTTGCCTTGTCCTGTGATGTATTACATCCATTCTCCCTCTTACACCGGGACTACTGGCTCCTTTGCCTTGTCCTGTGATGCATTACATCCATTCTCCCTCTTACACCGGGACTACTGGCTCCTTTGCCTTGTCCTGTGATGCATTACATCCATTCCCCCTTGTACTTTCCCTAAAGTATCCATGGTTATTTTTGAATAGTCGGTCAGACTAATCACTGCTCTCCAAGTTCACATACATGGTTATCCTTGTACATCCTAAGTCCCTAATGTTGCACAGACTGTGTGGGGAAGCATTGTCCGGTGTATATGGCGTTCGCTGTAACAACTTAATCTTAAATCTAATCTTTAATCTAAGCTGTTCTCGTGTAAATAAAACGTACTATTATACTAGGTACTCAGGCGTACACAGACACGACATTGCAAAGTTTCATGAAATAGTGAAGAACAAAAAAATGTTATATTTACCAACTAGAATGGCTCCCAGTATTTCGAAGATGGTTCCCAGTATGCAAGCCTGTCTAATTGTCAGCACCTTGGCACCAACAGACGTACCAAACGCATTAGCAACATCATTAGCGCCGAGACCAAACGCCAGTACAAATGCTATGATGAAGCCAAGGACCACCAACCACAACCAGGTATCGTCATATAACATATTGCTGGAAGCTTTAATGGCTTTTATACCTGAAACATAACGTATCCCTCCCCTGAATAATATACACAGATGATACTTTTTTTTTGAGGGGAGATATTTTTCCTCGTAAATAAGTATGTGTGGGTCGAGGACATCCATACTAGTAGATAGTGTGCTTTAGAAAAAGTCTAAGGTTAGTATGTCATGCTACAAGAGGCATTAACGAGATGTTGTTACGTTGCTGTATGATCAGGCGGTATGCTGGTAAGTGTCACTGAGTGGTCGGGATTGTTTGCCTTATGTACGTCATACCACAGTTTTATGTTCAACAATATTGTAAATATCACTCTGTGTTCATGCTCGGGGTCACGATATAACGGTGATGTGATATGAACTAAAGCTCGCTTTCTGGTAACCTTAGTATTCATTGTACATTTAGATCGGACTCAAGTCATTTTATATATACTAGCGGAAAAAAGAAACTGTGCATGTGTATAATATGCTATAACTTAGGAGGTATGTAAGGAATCGCAATAAAAATTTCAACAGGGTTTTATCTTACCTTTATTTAACACCAGCTCAATTGATATGGTTATTGAATCAGCTACGTCTTAGATAGAGATCAGTTTTCAGAGACGTTCTCTAAACAAAGTTCAGCTCATCAATACCGTGTATGTCCACCATTGGAATCGATGCATGCTTGACAACGACGCCGCATTGATGTGACAAGTGTTCTGAAAAATGCCTGGGGAATACCATTCCAGATTCTGACAAGCGCACGTGATAGGCCAGGTAACGTCAACGGCTGATTTTGGAGGCCACGTAACCGTCGCTGCATCTCATCCCACACGTGTTCTATAGGCGACAAATCCGGTGATATTGCAGGCCAGGGCAGCACATTCACATTGTTCTGGGTCAAACAGTCGGTGACGACCCGCGCGACGTGCGGGCGAGCGTTATCCTGTTTCAGCGTGGCGTTTACGTTGCTGCACAAATGAAAGGTCGTGAGGCCGTGTGATTTCGTCACGATATCTGATGCCTGTAAGTGTGCCGTCTACAACCACAAGTGCTGTTCTACCACGGGATGAGATGCCACCCCACACCATGACACTACCTCCGCCGAATGGACGTCGTTCAATCACACAACTGTCATGGAAACGTTCACCAACACGACGGTACACTCTAGAACGGCCGTCGCTGCTGTCGAGATGGAACCTGGACTCATCCGTGAAAAGAATACGTGCTCAGTCATGTTGCGTGAAGTGTATGTGTCTTCTACACCAGGCAAAACGTGCTACACGATGACGTTGCTGCAGAACAGGACGTATGGCAGGACGTCGTGGACGTATGCCTCGTTCACGCAATCGATTACGTACCGTTCGGGGACTGATTCTTCTAAGGCCAGGAATACTTCTAGCCGTCAAAGAAGCAGTTCTGAGTCGGTCACGGAGATGAACCACCCGGATGTACGTATCCTGGCAAATAGACGTTACGCGTGGACGTCCTGATCGAGGCCGGTCTCTGGTTGCCCCAAACTGTTTGTACCGTCTCCACAAGGCGTCTACAGTATTTCGGTGAACGCCAAATTGTCTGGCAACGTCAGTATGACGTACACCAGCTTCAATCATGCCTACGGCGCGGCATCTGTCAGTTTCATTCAACCTTGGCATGGCGTATCAACGACGTTTTTCAAAATTTTCCTGGTTTTGTGTCTTGCATGTAACAACACTATGTTTTAACACAGGTTTAGGCGACAAACGTGTTTGCAATTGACTGCTGCACGAAAAAAAACGTGAAAAAGAAGACGTTAGTCTGACAGGCAAACTACCAGTGCAACTCATGCACTGGCCAGTGTAAATGACCGAGAGGGATACACAACTTACCTGTGTAAAGTTTCAAGCTTGAAGGATATATGAACATTTCACACATGCACAGTTTCTTTTTTCCGCTAGTATATATAATCTGGACACGCTTTCTTCTTTATATTTTGCCAACTGATTAAAATCACGTTTTGATGTTTCCTCGGTATGAGTAAATCAAATATATAAAAGAAAAACAAACAATCTTATTGCAGAAGAGTCACTTTATCGCATTATGTATATATCGTATCAAGTAGTTGCACATGCACATGCACATGCACATTATTGTGTTTATGAGGTCGACACTCGCCGCGTACATTTTTATTATGCACTTTACGGTATTTCGGTCGATACTCGCCGCGTACATTTTTATAATGTTCTTTATGGTATTTCGGTCGATACTCGCCGCGTACATTTTTATAATGTTCTTTATGGTATTTCGGTCGATACTCGCCGCGTACATTTTTATAATGTACTTTATGGTATTTCGGTCGATACTCGCCGCGTACATTTTTATAATGTTGTTTATGGTATTTCGGTCGATACTCGCCGCGTACATTTTTATAATGTACTTTATGGTATTTCGGTCGATCCAGTCCCCGCGCACCATAAATGGACATTTTGAAGCTGAAGGGCTACATTTACCTACCAGTAGGGTAGTATAGGCCAAACAGACAATTTTGAACACAAAGTCACTGCACAGTGATAATGAGACCAATCGTACTGTTACCATGTTCCTGGCAAGTCTAACCAGTACTTTCCTGGAGTCTTACCAGTACTTTCCTAGAGTCTTACCAGTACTTTCCTAGAGTCTTACCAGTACTTTCCTGGAGTCTTACCAGTACTTTCCTGACATCTTATCAGTACTTTCATGGCGTCTTACCAGTGCTTTCCTGGAGTCTTACCAGTACTTTCATGGAGTCTTACCAGTACTTTCCTGACATCTTATCAGTACTTTCATGGCGTCTTACCAGTGCTTTCCTGGAGTCTTACCAGTACTTTCATGGAGTCTTACCAGTACTTTCCTGGAGTCTTACCAGAACTTTCCTGGCGTCTTATCAGTACTTTCCTAGAGTCTTACCAGTACTTTCCTAGAGTCTACTCAGTAGTTTCCTGGGTACATATCAGTACTATCACCAAAGAGTATTTCTGTTTTTACCCGGCTGGACGAGGGATCTTCTGATGCTTTATATAATTGTACTCAGAGTTTATACTCGACCAGTGATGGGTTAAAATGTTGCTTGCATATATTGTTGGGAAATAAAACCTCAAGATTTCCAAGAGGCGAGTCATAGATCTAACATATTGGATACTTCTTAAAACGTTTGTGAATACGGGCCCTGGATACCGAGACTTAGTTAAATTAAAATGTGTCCTTTACGTTACCGATCGTAAATCACTAAATTAGTCGCGGAATATTTAATCGAGAAATGTCTTTAAACATTTCTTCAGGCTTGTGTATATTGAAGCTTAAAAGCAGACACGCGGGCCATACTTGTATTTTCTTCATGAGTACGCCATAAGGAATGATTTATTTGACTATGTAACCAACTACAGTCTGATGTGACATGACTTGGCCCAGTTCCTATGACACTGTCCTGCTTCCACACTAACATCTCAACTGTGTCGCTACATGTTCATACTGTTATATAAGCGTTACAAAGTGACAATTAAACGTCAAGCATACTGCTTTATTTGTTTGCACAGAATTATTGTAAGAAATAAAACATCTGCTGTATTATTACGGTTTAGTTACGTAGATTTACATCAGACTTTCAAGTCCCCAGAGTTTTCCTACCTGGGAGGTCGTCATGTTTGATATATTCAGTAATTTATAAACGCGAACATATCTTATTCATAAATTATAAATTCACATTTTATCTGAAGACACTCAGCTTCAAGCTCAAACCTACGACGGTTATGCAATTATGACATCATGTCAAGAGACATTTTACAAGTTAGATATCCAACATGTGATATATCATGCCTGTAACGGTGATATCTCATCCTGTAACGGTGATATCTCATGCCTGTAACGGTAATATCTCATGCCTGTAACGGTGATATATCATGCCTGTAACGGTGATATATCATGCCTGTAACGGTGATATCTCATGCCTGTAACGGTGATATCTCATGCCTGTAACGGTGATATCTAATGCCTGTAACGGTGCTTATTTTATCAATATGAATAATGTTAAAATCCACTACTTTCTTTAAGTTTATGGTATTTACAAACACGTGTTCATGATTACGTTACGTGGTGTTTGACACATTGCACTATGTGACATTACGTAACGCGGTGTTTGACACATTGTACCATATGACATTACGTTACGTGGTGTTTGACACATTGCACTATGTGACATTACGTTACGCGGTGTTTGACACATTGCACTATGTGACATTACGTTACGCGGTGTTTGACACATTGCACTATGTGACATTACGTTACGCGGTGTTTGACACATTGTACCATATGACATTACGTTACGCGGTGTTTGACACACTGCACTATGTGACATTACGTTACGCGGTGTTTGACACACTGCACTATGTGACATTACGTTACGCGGTGTTTGACACACTGTACCATGTGACATTACGTTACGCGGTGTTTGACACACTGCACCATGTGACATTACGTTACGCGGTGTTTGACACACTGCACCATGTGACATTACGTTACGCTGTGTTTCACACATTACACTATGTGACATTTCGTATTGATAGAATTATTTACACTCAGCAAACTGATACTATTTTGGGAACTCAATGTTGGCCATTGAGTGTATATGATAGTAAATGAATTTCACTTTCTACTAAAGTCCAAAATACGAATATAATGTGCGGAAATCCAAAAAAAATGCATGTAATCTTGCGAAATTTATTTACTTTGTCAATTTATGTAGAAATCAGACCAATGTTTGAAAATGATGTAAAATTTGTGATGCTCTTTTAAAATCCATATATTTCTTATACATTGTAATTGTATAGTTGTATTGCTGTTTGTTTGCCATAAACATTGTAACATCTTTAATGAAATAAATAATATTCTATTGTATTAAATTTTGCTTCAAACCTTCAATCATTATGTCTATATCTATATTATGTAACGTAGGTTACACGATGATACGTTATGTATATATCTATATTCTGTAACGTAGGTTACACGATGGTACGTTATGTCTATATCTATATTCTGTAACGTAGGTTACACGATGGTACATTATGTATATATCTATATTCTGTAACGTAGGTTACACGATGGTACATTATGTATATATCTATATTCTGTAACGTAGGTTACACGATGGTACATTATGTCTATATCTATATTCTGAACGTAGGTTACACGATGATACGTTATGTCTTTACCTATATTATGTAACGTAGGTTACACGATGGTACACTATGTCTATATCTATATTATGTAACGTAGGTTACACGATGGTACACTATGTCTATATCTATATTATGTAACGTAGGTTACACGATGGTACACTATGTCTATATCTATATTATATAACGTAGGTTACACGATGGTACATTATGTCTATATCTATACTCTGTAACGTAGGTTACACGATGTTACACTATGTCTATATCTATATTCTGAAACGTAGGTTACACGATGGTACATTATGTCTATATCTATATTCTGTAACGTAGGTTACACGATGGTACGTTATGTCTATATCTATATTCTGTAACGTAGGTTACACGATGGTACGTTATGTCTATATCTATATTCTGTAACGTAGGTTACACGATGGTACATTATGTCTATATCTATATTCTGTAACGTAGGTTACACGATGGTACGTTATGTCTATATCTATATTATGTAACGTAGGTTACATGATCAATCTGGTACATTATGTATATATCTATACTCTGTAACGTAGGTTACACGATGGTACGTTATGTCTATATCTATATTATGTAACGTAGGTTACACGATCAATCTGGTACATTATGTATATATCTATACTCTGTAACGTATGTTACACGATGGTACGTTATGTATATATATATATTCTGTAACTTAGGTTACACGATGGTACATTATGTCTATATATATATATTATGTAACGTCGGTTACATGATGGTACGTTATGTCTTTACCTATATTCTGTAACGTAGGTTACACGATGGTACATTATGTCTATATCTATATAATGTAACGTAGGTTACACGATGGTACGTTATGTCTTTACCTATATTCTGTAACGTAGGTTACACGATGGTACATTATGTCTATATCTATATTCTGTAACGTAGGTTACACGGTGGTACATTGTGTCTATATCTATATTCTGTAACGTAGGTTACACGATAGTACGTTATGTCTATATCTATAGTCTGTAACGTAGGTTACACGATGGTACGTTATGTCTATATCTATATTCTGTAACGTAGGTTACACGATGGTACGTTATGTCTATATCTATATTATGTAACGTAGGTTACACGATCAATCTGGTACTTTATGTCTATATCTATCTTCTGTAACGTAGGTTACACGATGGTACGTTATGTCTATATCTATATAATGTAACGTAGGTTACACGATCAATCTGGTACATTATGTCTATATCTATATTCTGTAACGTAGGTTACACGATGATAACCTAACGAGTACAGAAACAAGTAAGAAACAATAGGAAGTAATTACAAGGGAGAGATGTTTCACCTTAGTGACAGCAAAACAGAACCAAGCAGACAGGGATGTCGACCACCATTTATACAACAATAAAATTATTAATTAGAGTACGTTTTTTTTACTTCATTTCTGCAAAAATCGATAATTCACGACTAGTTTGTCAAATAACAGAAGCATTAGTGCTAGTCTCAAAGTGAGATCAAAATTCAAGCACGTGTGAAGAAATATCACAAAAATATTTGAATGGAAATAAACTTTGACATTACAATTGATGATCTATTTGTGTAGTACTGTAAATTTGTAAAACAAAAGCACTTATGTCAGCAAATAGTCATACATGGCTAATGTTATATATTCATGTAATTATCCGACAATAAATAAAGTTTGGCCTGACTTCACTACAACATTCCATGAGTATGTGGAAAATATAAATCGAAACATACGTTACTTTGATATTTCTTGCTTCATTGAAAGTCGCCCAATAAGAGGAACGGGCGTGATCTGTTTTACGCTTGAAATCAATAAACTCATTTAATATCAATTTCCGTGTAAATCGTTTCATTTTCGTGGATACAATGTTAGACAAACTATACAATATACTTTTTACAATATTATTAATTAATGCAAAAAGGCCGTACTCGCATTTACACACTGTTCCATAATTTAATTTCTTTTTCTTCTAAAACATGTATATTCTTGTTTCTGAGCAAATTCACATGTGAGACGTGTGACACTTCTCGTTTAATTCTATTTCATATACTTTTCAGACAGCATGTAATTTTCTTGAAACATACGTTACTTTTCAGATATTCGCTCGTCGATGTATATCTTGGTAATATGTCGCAAATTTACCTGTTTATCATTTGCTATCTGCATTCAGATGTTAGTTTATCAAAGGATCAATTCAGTTTTTTAAAGAAAATGTTGTTTTTCAAATGCAATAACTTGGCAATGCCCCATTATTATTTTTCAATATTAGCTACATGGAGAGATAGATGCATAAAATGTTAATTTGTTTAGCGTACAAAAACAATTAAGGTGAAGATGAAACAAACGTTACTAATAAAATGACATCAATTATATGCCTCTCATTTGTAAACAAGACGGATATTTTTGAAATTATTTTAGAATAATATTGTACATATCCGCAATGTCTATATAGGCAAAGTAAATAAAAATTAAAGGCTCGTTTTTCCATTTTTGTCCAATTCCAAATGATCCGTTTTATTGCGATTGGGCTTTTAATTAACTACTAGTGCTTGGAAATACATCGAATCCTGCATTTATCATAGAAACAAACACATTGTAACAGACTATTACTGAAACCATTTGTCCGAGCATGAAGACACTTCTCAGAATGCAGTTCCAGCACTGGTTCAGTTTACAATTGCGCTGAGAATCAACCAATCATATATCAGAGTGTTTTCTCAAAACTAAAATTTTAAGCTCAAAATATTTTCTTAAATTTCACTTACCGTTTACGACTTTAAATAAACAAACATATTTATTTCGTTTCAGTAAGAAAAGCCAATTAGTTTCAACAAATATTTTACAAATACCTTCTTTCTGTAAGAAAGGGCTCTGCTACAATATGTAACTCCTTAAACAAAGTAAATCACTCGTAAAATCTGAGCACTAAGCATGTTTCCTGAGTTTTATAATACTGTGAGGTTTTTATGTCTACTAGGTAAAAAATCACAGGGTAATAAACTTTTAATTTATGCCGTTTGAAACATTTGAATACAATAAAATGAGTAGATGATGGTATCACCTGATAGGGGACTTTGATAAACAAGTTGTAAGCATATATGTGTATCCTATCCTTTCATATTTCAATAAAAATAGTCATGTGAATATTTAGCAAATATTTTTTCAAATAAATTAAGTCTAAACAATTATCTGTCCAAATTTAAAGTTGTTGTAAAATCAAAGCGGAATCATTAAGTTGTATCGATTACCTAGCAGTATGTATGTCTGATAGAATTAAATACTCAAAGCTGCTCAATATAACGTATAATTCGTTTGAAATTACATCCAGTTAAAACATGAACACAAATACATGTAATTGCCAATCTTTCTAAATTTTGGTTTCCTCTTTTTTATAATTTCACGTATTGTTGTTAACTGGGCGGCCTGTATGTTCTCTCATGAATAGTGCCACTGTTTTCATATGTGATGTTCAGACATGTATAGTTGGATTTGAGCTTTATCTGTATTTGTCACAAATATCGCTTTCAGTATATTGATATACAATGGTACCTGGAACACGCCATGCCCCCTCCCAGTATTTCGATATAAAATAATACCTGGAACACGCCACGCCCCCTCCAAGTTTATTGATATGCAATGATACCAGGAACACGTCAGGCCCCTCCCAGTATATTGATATACAATGATACCTGGAACACGCCACGCCCCTCCCAGTATATTGATATACAATGGTACCTGGAACACGCCACGCCCCTCCCAGTATATTGATATACAATGATACCTGGAACACGCCACGCCCCTCCCAGTATATTGATATACAATGATACCTGGAACACGCCACGCCCCTCCCAGTATATTGATATACAATGATACCTGGAACACGCCACGCCCCTCCCAGTATATTGATATACAATGATACCTGGAACACGCCACGCCCCTCCCAGTATATTGATATACAATGATACCTGGAACATGCAACGTACCTCTGTGATATGTGTGGAGTCCCCTGTGACATTAGTGGTGTCCTCGGTGATATGTGTCGAGTCCCCTGTGATATGTGTGGAGTTCCCTGTGACATAAGTGGTGTCCCCTGTGATATGTGTCGAGTCCCCTGTGATATGTGTGGAGTTCCTTGTGACATTAGTGGTGTCCCCTGTGACATAAGTGGTGTCCCCTGTGATGTGTGGAGACCCCTGTGCTATGAGTGATGTCCCCTGTGATATGTGCGGTGTCCCCGTGATATGTGAGGTGTCCCCTGTGATATGTGAGGTGTCCCCTGTGATATGTGAGGTGTCCCCTGTGATATGTGTGGTGTCCCCTGTGATATGTGTGGTGTCCCCTGTGATATGTATGGTGTCCCCTGTGATTTGTGTGGTGTCCCCTGTGATATATGAGGTGTCCTCTGTGATATGTGTGGTGTCCCCTGTGATATGTGTGGTGTCCCATGTGATATGTATGGTGTCCCCTGTGATATGTGTGGTGTCCCCTGTGATATGTGTGGTGTCCCCTGTGATATGTGTGGTGTCCCCTGTGATATGTGTGGTGTCCCCTGTGATATGTGTGGTGTCCCCTGTGATATGTATGGTGTCCCCTGTGATATGTGTGGTGTCCCCTGTGATATGTGTGGTGTCCCCTGTGATATGTGTGGTGTCCCCTGTGATATGTATTGTGTCCCCTGTGATAGGTATGTTATCCCTTGTAACAACTTTATCCTTCCTACCCAAACATGTATTTGTGTAGATCTTTATCGAGTTTGTATGAGTACATATGTACTCAGATTATACTGCTGTTTAAAATCCCAGTGTTTGAAGTGATAGTACACAAAGGTTATCTCTTGAAGACCAAATTGTCGTTGACCTTGAAGTCAATGACGAACATCAATTGGTCATGACGCAATCGTATAATTTATTATATACATATATATAAGTTTGACAACTGATCTATGCGGGATTTCAAACTATTGATCAGACACGCAAAATATAATATACTGTCAACTCGCTGATCAGTTATGTTTTTATTTTATATACAAACAAGTTACAATGTACATACATATAGCTCTTATATACACTAGGTACATTTATAAACGCACAGTGTAGGCTTACTAAATTTTCATTGACCGACTTTTTAGGATACATGTACAACTTTTTACACGATATTGCATGTGTATGCAACATGTTTGCTAGCTTTCATGACAATCGTCACTTATTTCATAAAAATGAATTTGTAAAAGTAACAAAATGGAATTTAAAGATCCATGGTTGGTAAAAAAGTGTGCGTTTTTAAATGTACTGAGTATACATATCGACGCAATAAGTTACAAATTGTTATTTCGTTTCAACATCAAGATGTAACAAATAACTTAAGCAAGTTTATACGCCAGAATTTTTTTTTATTCATTTTATGTGATTTCAAACATTTTATAATACACAGAAATAGATAAATCACCATGTTGACCCAGCAAAGGTTCGTTCTCATATGGACTGACCTGTAAAACGAACCCACGTGTAGCCTTGCCTACAAAGGGTAGCAACAGAAAGTAAATATACAAGAATAAAAAATAATGATGTAGATATTTACAGTACACATATACTCACACAAACTCTCTGATTAAGATATCAGTAACATTAACTAGTGAGATTTGAATCAAATTCGTTACAGCAGCATTACACAGTTTATGACAGAAAAATATTTTATTTGCATATTGAACACTAAAAATATTTTTTTACAAATCAGCAATAATCATTATTTAAATAATGAGCAGTGTGTCAAACGGCGAGAAACATGTAATTTTGGATTGTGAGTTGGAGAAATTTCAATATATTATCAAGATATAAAGCTTGTTTTTGTTTACTTGTTTTCTAAGTAGCCAGAACAGGATATTGATATGAGTACATGCGTTCACAGGAGACACAGTGTATGCAGTAAACAGCTAAATCAAATTTTATGCAAAAAAACCTTCCTTAAATATGCGGTAAGGAATGACAGGTTTGCTGACGAAATATTTTTTATTATTGCTGAATTATTATGTACAATAATTTGCAATCAACATTTAATTTCTAACTTGTTGCAGATCATTTGCTGTCACTGAATTAGTGTAGGCATCACTATTTGAATGTGATGGTTGCTGACATCAACACATATGAAACAATGTTTTATGTAATGAACCCTAATTGCATTCCCGCTTGTGATCAAAGCTAGAAAGTTAAACTATCATGTACGGTTCTTGTCAAAGTCCCTACTTTCGTTTTGATGTCTCAAATAAGCAATTTGTGATTTAAAAACACATCAGTATCAAACTAACAAAACGTCTTTCTATCAAATGAAATGCAATTTGCAATTTGTGTAGTTGTAAACTATCATGCAGAAACAAATATAACCATGTCACTTAAACATAATATTAATATTTTCTTAACCGACATTGTCAGAACAGGTCTCAGTATAACTATTATAATTATGGGTTATACAATATATCAAAGTTAATTTAGCAGTACCTTATAAAATGAAAATGCTAACAATATATTGTACAATATTTTGAATTGAATGCATTATGTAACTGAATGAAAATGGAGCATTCTTCTATTCACGTGTAAGCTGGATGTATATATACAATATTAAACTATGTAGTCTGTAACACAATACATGTATATACATCTGATTTGTATGTACATTGTACAAATATGATCTGTAGCGGTGCAACAAGTTTCAATATAAAATTTTAATAGGGCAATAAAATATGAACAAACAGAACGATACTACAATAAATCATTATAGTGATAGCAGATTTTATATCAAACATTGTTAAAGATATCCTATGATCATTTTTTGTTCATTTTTTTACCTAAACAAACATGAAATTATACTTTATCTAGTTAAATATGCATTATCACAGAATACATTTATAATGTATTTTTCTGTTTTGTTGAAAAAAGGCGTTTGTATTTTCATACAATTAAAAATAAGCGGGTGTTTTTTACTAGTTTTGTCCGCTAGTAATATGATAAAACAAGATTGTTTTAAACGGTTATACATGGCAATGGTTCTTATTGAAGATGTTTAAGACTATGTGACAACAATACTGGATGAAGCCCATTAAAAACATTTAGGTTCAGATGAGCCCGATACATCTTTAAACAAGGGATATAAGTGGTGGCGAGCATTTCATCACATCATATCATCTTTTCCTACAAACCAATGTATAATTTATAATGCCGGCTTGACCTTCCTGTTTGTATACAGAGCAACAAAATCTTCTCCTTGTTGTACCCTGTAACAAAACAAAACTATTGAACAAACCAAATAGACTACTGCCATACACAACGGACATGAACTCATTGGATTTCAATCTAATACAAACTATTTATTGAAATATATCCACAATGAAAGGTACATATTTTAAAGCGGCATCATATTTTTGTTGCAGATTGCTTCATGGTCATGTCGAGGTGCACACCTTCGCATCCTAGCAAACACGTGTGCGAAGTTCAGTGACTCTAAGTGAATTAGTCAATGAGCAATGCACGCCATAACATTATCGGGACAAGAAGACATCTACATGTCCCCCAAGTGGGGGCATAAATAGTGACCCGAGTATTACAACACAAACAAAACCATTCAACGATTTACAATAGAACTCCACAGTTACATGTTTCTGTGATATGTGTAGACCATGATTTATAATACTGCAAATAAAAATCAAGTAATTCCATTGGTTAAAGGCTCGCGTATAGTATTCTATATACACGGTGCTGACATGGGTATATGACGTACGAACTTATGTCCCCTTCATGCGCCTGGTGACCGTTTTAGCTGACGGCTGGACTCGAAAATTGTTATCGCTTGATGTCCGCAATTTACTAGAAAATTACAATTGAACATCATACATGAGTCAATAAATATTGAAAAGATTACATGTGTGTTAGTATTTATATTCAAATAGATAGATTTGTTAAGGTTTGAGCCAAATTTATCTCGATTAAGTCCATGTGATCAGACGCTTGAAGAAAAATAAATTTAGAGTCAAGCGCCCGCTTAACCATGTGTATTGAGGTACCTTATGGGGAAATGCAATTAATTTTCAGGCAATAAAACGTGTGAGTGAAATAAAATAAATTTGATCTACAGCAAGTAATTCCCGATATATTTTAAAAGGAATATGTTTTAATTACTGACATTATACATAACTTAAACACTCTAAACAATTTTATGAACCAAAAACAGCAAAAATGCACAGATCAAATTCTTCTATCTAAAGCTAGGCATCGAAACATTGCTTGTTTAACTAAATTCTTATGACAGTACGGATTCGCAGTATTATAAATTCGTTATACATGTTGTTGACAGGGTATATGGGGGAATATAACCTGTCTGAGATTCATATAATCCTCGGCTAACGACTCTGGTTATATGGCACACAGACAGGTTATATTACCCCATATACCCTGTCAACAACCTGTTAACTTATAATATACAGCACCTATAGCTATATACAGTTACCTATTTCTGTGATATGAGTACGCCATGATGCATATAGCGCCTATAGATATATACAGTAACCTGTTTCTGTGATATGTGTACGCCATGATGCATATAGCACCTATAGATATATACAGTTACCTGTTTCTGTGATATGTGTACACCATGATGCATACAGCACCTATAGATATATACAGTTACCTGTTTCTGTGATATGTGTACATCATGATGCATACAGCACACACATATATATATATACAGTTATCTGTTTCTGTTATATATGTGTACATCTTGATGCATACAACACCGATATATAAATACAATTACCTGTTTCTGTTATATATGTGGATCATGATACATACAGCACCTATAGATATATACAATTACCTGTTTCTGTTATATATGTGGATCATGATACATACAGCACCTATAGATATATACAATTACCTGTTTCTGTTATATATGTGGACCATGATACATACAGCACCTATATATAAATACAATTACCTGTTTCTGTTATATATGTGGACCATGATACATACAGCACCTATAGATATATACAATTACCTGTTTCTGTTATATATGTGGACCATGATACATACAGCACCTATATATATATACAATTACCTGTTTCTGTTATATATGTGGACCATGATACATACAGCACCTATAGATATATACAATTACCTGTTTCTGTTATATATGTGGACCATGATACATACAGCACCTATAGATATATACAATTACCTGTTTCTGTTATATATGTGGACCATGATACATACAACACCTATATATAAATACAATTACCTGTTTCTGTTATATATGTGGATCATGATACATACAGCACCTATAGATATATACAATTACCTGTTTCTGTTATATATGTGGACCATGATACATACAGCACCTATAGATATATACAATTACCTGTTTCTGTTATATATGTGGACCATGATACATACAGCACCTATAGATATATACAGTTACCTGTTTCTGTTATATATGTGGATCATGATACATACAGCACCTATAGATATATACAGTTACCTGTTTCTGTTATATATGTGGATCATGATACATACAGCACCTATAGATATATACAGTTACCTGTTTCTGTTATATATGTGGACATCATGATGCATACAGCACCTATAGATATATACAGTTACCTGTTTCTGTTATATATGTGGACATCATGATGCATACACCACCTATATATATATACAGTTACCTGTTTCTGTTATATATGTAGACCATGATACATACAGCACCTATATATATATACAGTTACCTGTTTCTGTTATATATGTAGACCATGATGCATACACCACCTATATATATATACAGTTACCTGTTTCTGTTATATATGTAGACCATGATACATACACCACCTATATATATATACAGTTACCTGTTTCTGTTATATATGTAGACCATGATACATACACCACCTATATATATATACAGTTACCTGTTTCTGTTATATATGTAGACCATGATGCATACACCACCTATATATATATACAATTACATGTTTCTGTTATATATGTAGACCATGATGCATACACCACCTATATATATATACAGTTACCTGTTTCTGTTATATATGTAGACCATGATGCATACACCACCTATATATATATACAGTTACCTGTTTCTGTTATATATGTAGACCATGATGCATACACCACCTATATATATATACAGTTACCTGTTTCTGTTATATATGTAGACCATGATGCATACACCACCTATATATATATACAGTTACCTGTTTCTGTTATATATGTAGACCATGATACATACACCACCTATATATATATACAGTTACCTGTTTCTGTTATATATGTAGACCATGATACATACAGCACTTATAGATATATACAATTACCTGTTTCTGTGATATATGTAGACCATGATACATACACCACCTATATATATATACAATTACCTGTTTCTGTTATATATGTGGATCATGATACATACAGCACTTATAGATATATACAATTACCTGTTTCTGTTATATATGTAGACCATGATACATACAGCACTTATAGATATATACAATTACCTGTTTCTGTTATATATGTAGACCATGATACATACAGCACCTATATATATATACAGTTACCTGTTTCTGTTATATATGTAGACCATGATGCATACACCACCTATATATATATACAGTTACCTGTTTCTGTTATATATGTGGATCATGATACATACAGCACTTATAGATATATACAATTACCTGTTTCTGTTATATATGTAGACCATGATACATACAGCACCTATAGATATATACAATTACCTGTTTCTGTTATATATGTAGACCATGATACATACAGCACTTATAGATATATACAGTTACCTGTTTCTGTGATATATGTCGACCATGATACATACAGCACTTATAGATATATACAGTTACCTGTTACTGTGATATATGTCGACCATGATACATACAGCACCTATAGATATATACAGTTACCTGTTACTGTGATATATGTCGACCATGATACATACAGCACCTATAGATATATACAGTTACCTGTTACTGTGATATATGTCGACCATGATACATACAGCACCTATAGATATATACAGTTACCTGTTTTGCTGATGTTTGTATACGCATATGATGATACACAAAGCAACCACAACAAACAATGCACCAAGGCTTACACCAACCACAACAATGACATCGTCAGGTCCTAAATCATATAACGTAATTATATTATTGTTTGTCCATGTATGTTTTAACGATATTGTACTAGTTTGCTATTTCGTCTTTTACTTTGACAAAATGGTATACATATGTTGCACGTATGAGGAGCCTGACTCAAAGCCAGAATACTGTGTCTGTTCGGTTCTATAAACGTAAAAAATCTTGCTATAATATCCAACAAGACGACCTCAGGCAAGAAATATTTCCAGATATGTATCAGGAAAAATATCTATATCTACCTAAAATGAAATGTCATTTTGACAAAATGAAAAATAAGCCACAAGGTTTTATCCAATCTCATTAAAATCAGCTCCAGTCGCACGCCCCTATACTATACGGTAACTGCCTAACAGCGGGAAGTAATGGAGTTAAAGTTAGGGGCTGATTTCATTGAGATTGGGTTTTACCTACAATGTACACGTGTTACTTCTGCGGATATCATACTATATGCGTCCATCTAAATGTATGTAATAATACAACCTTAAACTCCGTGTAGGTTGGCCTTACCCATACATATTAAACAACAGTAATTGTATATAACACTTACAAGTAAAGATGAAACAAGCATAAAGTAAGTCGTGAACATTCTACATGTACCTGCATTGGTTTCTTCGTCCCCTTCGTCCAGACTATCAAATGCTATAGCTAGAACAATCATCATACGTATATAAGTAATACCTACATACAGCACACTGACAGATACATGGATACATCATACAACAACTACATTCTCCAATTTACTAATTTCAAATGGCGGAGTGATTAAACGAGATTTCTCATTAACAGAATATTTGCATAATTTCTGTTCCCAATACTTTTTGTATTATCATCAAAATAGTATAATTGCGTTTAATAACAACAAACATAGTTGTCATTGAAAATTATTACAGAACACGACACATAAAACAAATATCTTACACTGCCAAGCATGACACATATATCGCATATTGACAAGAGAGCACATTCGAATTACAATTATGTTGACATATTCATTGATTTACATGTTAATTTTATGATTTGTCTCCTACAGCATAATACAAAGCTAATGCATAATACAATGATGCCAAGAACATGCATATATATATATTGCAATACGTGCATCATTTTCCGACAATAAGGAATAATTAAGACAACAACATATGTAGATGATATAGTTGATAAACATTCCTCTTATTACTATTATTTTAGTATTTCTTACTAATAAAAAACAATCATTAACAAACTGTTTGCATTTTATATAAATTATTTACACAATCTTGTTGACAAAAGTTGACATCATGTAAGTATTGGAAAGTATTTGGGTATTATGTTTGAAAACAATCTTACGGTTGATGTACGACAGTCGTGCGCGGACACAACAATTTACGTCAGAGGGCGCCATGAGGGGTCCAGCTCATGTTTAGGCAGCAGATCTAAGTAAGCCTTTGGAATCCCTAGATGTTTGCAATGCATCTTCTTGTAATGTAATACACTAATTTTGGAGAAAACGTTGTGGTCCGTGATTTTGGGACCCCCTAAAGATCTAGGACTTGATATGCACAACCCAACTTTGCCCAAATCTCAGAAGGGGGTTCATCCCCAAGGTACCCCTCTGGACCCGGACGACAGTCGCTTTCCTGAACTGAATTTCATCATTGGAGAAAATATGAATATAAATGACCGGTAAACTGATATACATAGTAAATATATTACCACTGCACTCCTTAATATACAGCGAACCTATTCCTGGTGTACTTGTTCCCACTGGACAATGTTTACATGTTGACTGACCATCCTTGTCCTGATACTGACCACGTGGACACATTGTCTCCATTCTACCATCACAGTAAGATCCTGCTGGACACTTGGCTGTAACAAATACAACATGGATAACCAACGCTTGTTGAAAACAATTACAGTAAAATGTAAACTGATTTATAAGGAACGCCCTTGGCAACTGGAAAACCCGTTCTTAATATCACTGGTTCGCTATCCTTTTTTCGTAATGATTTAAGAACAAAACGTGCATTCAGTGATTTAAATTTGTTGTTTTTATCAGCACTAGGTATACTCATTTATTTGCCGTGCAATTTGTGTTGTGTACGTAACGGTTAATAGGTTTTATATATTAGCTACTGTCAAGTCAATTTATGTGTATATGTTGGAAACCAAAAGGATAAATTTGAGATGTTTGATTCTGTTTGACTGAATGAGGTTCTATCTTATGTTTATATGATGTAAGGAAACAAATGTGTACATTGTTACATACTCATCTGTTTGCCAAGTACGAGCTCACTATTTCATGCATATTGTAAATATGGTCATCAGTGGGGTACATTCGTTACATACTCATCTATTTACCAAGTACGAGCTCACTATTTCATACATATTGTAAATATGGTCATCAGTGGGGTACATTCGTTACATACTCATCTATTTACCAAGTACGAGCTCACTATTTCATACATATTGTAAATATGGTCATCAGTGCGGTACATTCGTTACATACTCATCTATTTGCCAAGTACGAACTCACTATTTCATACATATTGTAAATATGGTCATCAGTGGGATACATTCGTTACATACTCATCTATTTGACAAGTACGAGCTCACTATTTCATACATATTGTAAATATGGTCATCAGTGCGGTACATTGTTACATACTCATCTATTTGCCAAGTACGAACTCACTATTTCATACATATTGTAAATATGGTCATCAGTGGGATACATTCGTTGCATAGTCATCTATTTACCAAGTACGAGCTCACTATTTCATGCATATTGTAAATATGGTCATCAGTGGGGTACATTCGTTACATAGTCATCTATTTACCAAGTACGAGCTCACTATTTCATGCATATTGTAAATATGGTCATCAGTGGGGTACATTCGTTACATACTCATCTATTTACCAAGTACGAGCTCACTATTTCATGCATATTGTAAATATGGTCATCAGTGGGGTACATTCGTTACATAGTCATCTATTTACCAAGTACGAGCTCACTATTTCATGCATATTGTAAATATGGTCATCAGTGGGGTACATTCGTTACATAGTCATCCAGAGATCATCCCGTGCCAGGTCATTGCATGACCATGTAAATAATAATATGTGTGTGTATGTGCATGTCGCCTTCAGCCTTGTAGGGTTACTGTTTCCTTCGTACGTGTTTCTTCCTACTAGACTTTATCATATACTTTATGGTCAATATTGCAAAGGTATCAAACTTACCACAAATAGTATCCAAACTTACCACAAATAGTATCCAAACTTACCACAAATAGTATCCAAACTTACCACAAACAGTATCCAAACTTACCACAAACAGTATCCAAACTTACCACAAACAGTATCCAAACTTACCACAAATAGTATCCAAACTTACCACAAATAGTATCCAAACTTACCACAAACAGTATCCAAACTTACCACAAATAGTATCCAAACTTACCACAAATAGTATCCAAACTTACCACAAACAGTATCCAAACTTACCACAAACAGTATCCAAACTTACCACAAACAGTATCCAAACTTACCACAAACAGTATCCAAACTTACCACAAACAGTTTCCTGACGTGCTGTACCAGGCTTACAATCAATATCAGGTTCAACACTTAGTTCTGATCCTTCAGCTAATGAATGATTCACTCCGTCAATTGTTAGTTGAAAAAAGTCGAGCGAGTGATTGAAAATGTCCTGAGCAGATGTTTCTATTGCAATAGATTGTTGGATAAAATCGATTAATTCCTGAGATGGTGCTGAAAGTTAACAATCATCAACATCAGAGATAAGAATTTGAATTATTCAAGTTAATACACAATGGAGGAGACACCTGACGATTTATAATGTAAACACGTATATTATATACTCCAGGACCTGTGTAGGGAGCCCGTGTTTCGTGAATGTTGCCTTACCCTCTTCATCTCTCTCTCGCTTTTATAATACATTGACGGAAGGGAAAAAACACAAATAATACAACAATATCCCGTGTCCTTTAAATTCAGAAAAGGATTTTAAATAACCTTAAAACTTCGTGCTGGCAAAACTTAAACATACACTGCAAATATTGATGAACAGATTAGTTAAATATATACAGATACATATAAAAACAGTCAGTTCCTCACCAGAACCATTCTGAAGAACATCCTTAACATTAAAGTCATCTTGTGTGCTGTTTACTTCTCCATGTATGTTCATTGTTACACTTATCATATCGGCAACACCTCGTTTCTTTCTTCCGGACTCACATACAGCGTCTCCCACAGATACCCGACATTTTCCTGCCTTTTGACATTCAATATCAGACAGTTTATCTTCCAGAGCGCGTTTAATTCTTGTAATGCCTGTTGCAGTGCATGGAATCGAGTCATATTTGCCATTGAAGTTCACGCCTAGTTTGGAAGGTGGCTCAACCTCTACACGAATAGAATTATATCTTATTATAATATACGATAAAAACATAGACAAGTTTCATTCACATTTCTTGCAACGGGAATGTAAAGTTATAGCCACAAATCTAGAGCGAAGTTTTCTTTTCAAAAGCGCAAAATAAGGATAACATCCAAGAGTTCCAGTGAATGGCTAGATAGTTAACATAATGCAAAATGTCAAATATATACCTGAATAATTGTCAAGAATCACTTATATAACTTCTAGAGATATGTTACAAAGAACATAAATTGAACTATATATTAATGTTAATCAATAGATAATTCACTATTTATAACAATACTTGTACGAGTATATAAGCTGGAATGGGTTTTCACAAGGATCAGGGTCAGTAATGAAGACATGAGTGTTGAGATAAACTATAGAGTATGCCAGCAAGGATCAGGATCAGCAATGAAGACATGAGTGTTGAGATAAACTATAGAGTATGCCAGCAAGGGTCAGGATCAGCAATGAAGACATGAGTGTTGAGATAAACTATAGAGTATGCCAGCAAGGATCAGGATCAGCAATGAAGACATGAGTGTTGAGATAAACTATAGAGTATGCCAGCACTCTGTCTGTTAGTAGAATTGCTGCGAGCTGATATTTCGCCTACTTACCGGAACATGAAGGTAATCTTCCTGTAGGATTGTTCTCTGTCTGATGGTTCCACTTGTATCCCGTAATTCCGCCACATTGATACATATCTAATAGAGGCGTGGTGAAAAACAACCCCTTTCTACATGAAACATTACACTGTGTTAGTTTAGTGGTCTTGTTGCAAGTGATTCGTAGACCAAATGTACGACGTAGCCGTGGACACTCTACAAACATATATAAAGGGAATTGGAAACTGTTACTTAATGGTAGCGGATCCGTAGTCCAGTGGTAACGCGCTGGACTTGTAATCCAGGGATCGCCGGTTTGATCCTCGCTCCATCACTGACCGTACTAACAGTCTTTCGGACGAGACTTTAAAAACCGAGGTCCCGTGTATGATGCTTTTCATCGAGCACACAAAAAGAACCAGGGGTGCTTCTGGAACTGGGGCATCTCCTGTATCATGCACTATCCTCCAAACATCTAATATGACTAACATTCTTCTGGAGGCGTCGCCCATATGGGAAACCGGTGGCGACGATAAATAAACGCAAATACAAAAAAGTTACTTAATGAAGAGATTTTGTATGTTCACGTATTGTCGAAGAACAGAAACGCGCTTAAATAGAGAAAACTTTTGTCAAAATCGATAATCACATCAACATAGAGTAAATATGATACATTGAATACCAGCATACGATTACGAATAAGAAAGGAAAGGTCAGACAATATGCAAAAAAACCGAATTAGTAATTTTCTATTTTCGTGTTAGAATATCACTCATATTGTCAATATAAATTTGAATTCAAGGTCCTGTAGATATGTCATGTGAATGTGTTATATTGTCAAACTAGAGGCAACTTAGCTTTAATTATTTATTTTTTAAGTAATGAATACAATAAGCTACTAAAAGCCAGTATAAACGTTCTTATGTATCATACCCGGACATTTCTGAACATTGCATGAAATGGTTTGATTCGAGGTTCCATTGCATGGTTCGCCTTCAGGATCAGCTGGTGGATTATCACACCATCTAGAGCGTGTTCGATTTCCACCTCCACATTTATCAGAACAATTCGTCCACATTGACCAAGTTGACCATTCACCATCCACTGTTGTAACAGAATAGTTCCACTAGTTTAAGACAGCAAGTTATGGACATAATCTTATATATTAAGACATGATAAAGTGACGGTTTGAGCGACGTTTTAAGTAAGAACAAAACAAACGCATCAAGCACCAACGTGTACCAGAATGTATTGACAGTTTACGCCAGACTTATTGTGTTTACATTGGTCGTATACGTTTGTGATTTGTTCTGTGTGAACGTTGATTACAAAATATGTCATCGACTTACATACAGTTTCATAGCTAAATATTACGTTAAAGGAGATTTCATGTCCGTTTAAGCTTGAGATACCGTGGTATTACGCACATTAGAGGTTATTGTGGCGAGAAGAATAAAAGAGCGCCGTTGTACGATGTCCAACCTCTTCTTTAAGTCATTTTCAGAAAACGTCGCATTTGACGTCATCATGTACTGACAGTAAGCAATATTTGCCACATATGGCAAATGAGAAACGAAGTGACCATATGGAGTAAATATTCTTTCCTGCTTGCAAAAAGTGACATCACATTGAAAGACGACACTTACAGAAGAGGTTGTAAATCCCATAGCAGCGTTCAAATATACTCTCATCTAATGTTAACATGTTACAATACAAACAAGAAGATTAGCTTACCTGCTCTAAGATCACAGTATTTGCCGCTGTATCCATACGAACAAGTACATGTATAATTTGATATTCCAGTTAAGCAGGTCGAACCATTAGCACAGATATTGTTCTCACAGAAATCTGGAGGAGTCTGACAGTAAGGTCCAGAAAATCCATTTATACACCGACACGAGTAATTCCCTGGTAGATTTATACACGTGTGTTCACCACAGGGTAAACTGTCACACTCATTGATGGCTGAAATATGTGATAGAGGATGTAGGCTTTACGCCGTTTCTCAACATTATTTCGATTATAATCGGCTGTCAGTTGATCTAACCAGTACTAACTTGCTCTTCTGCAAGCAACTAACAACTACTCCACATACATCAGAGTTCAGAGGTGGAGGACAAATTACTTTTGATGCATGATCTTCAGTCAAATAGTCACAGAAGAACATTCTGCTTGCCCGCATTGCGAATCCTCGACTTAGTAGTTTAGCAGTCGAGCACTCTACCACATAGGCTTATCAAGCGGGATTGCTTCAATTTGAACAATTTTGTAATGTATGCAGACGTTTCATTTGATATAATATACATTTATATTAATAACAGGCAGACATTGGGTTAAAATATATAAAAATAAAGCTTCATTTGACAATTAACTAATGTTTATTTTTGTGATGAGGCTAAAGGATTTTCCTTATGTTGCCGATCATTACAAAATAAATAAAATCAAAATGTATGCCTATGTAGGGGATAAAATACATCACATGCACGAATCCATAGGAGGATAATAATACCATATTCCACAGAAAGGTACTATGTGTTACTGTGGTTTAGTTTAAAGAGAAATAAAATAGTGAGCGTATTCCGTTAATTATTAAAGGCAAGTTGTCTTACCATCACAGAGTGACGGAATCACTAAAGTTGTATTCCTTGTATCAGCCAGATCATCTATTGTGAATATTGCGCTGTCTATATCAGGTGTACAGGATGAAGACCAGCGAGACATTTCAGATGTTGTCGCCTCTCGTGATACAACAGTGAATGCTGATACAGACATATCTGACAACATAAATAAGTTGACAGACTTTATGGCGTACATACATTGATGTCTCATTTGTGCTTTGGGCGGGCTGTGCACCTTGGATGAAGCATTTCCATTCAGTTTTTAAATCGACATTTTTCATGTTTTTATATACAACAATATCACATTAGAACCAATCAATAATTCCTGAATTGTGTTGTCTTCATATTAAACATAAAGTTAATAAAATAACTACAGTAAAACCTCACTAACAATACCACCATTGGGACCTTTGAAAACTGGTCTTTTTATTGAGGTGGTATTAATATTGAGGTTGAATAAAGAGAAAACGGGTGAAAACGGACTTGAACATTGTGTCCTTTATATTGATGTGGTGTTATTAATGAGGTGGCCTTTAAGCGAGGTTTACTTTAAGAACTAATATAATAACTAAAAAAATATACTATGTGGATTTTTAGAACGGTCAGCTCGTTGCTGGCAACGTATGAATAAATATTTTATGATAAAATAATGTGACAGAAGTTAGATGTAAAACATTGACTTACTCCCTTGTAGACTGATTGTACTATTAACATCCAGAATAAATGAAGTGACCATGGTCGGTACTATATCACTGTATTCATTAGTACCACCAATGATCAACTGAAGTCTTCTTGTATTTGTATTTATACCTATGGCAACGCTTGTCCATTCTTTTTGTGGTATAGAAGTATTAGTTGTTTTTTCGTGTCTAGAGAATACAAAAAATCAAAAAATCTAGAAAATATTACTTAAATCTACAGTATTCTAGATCCTATTTACCTGGAATATTTTGTAACAGATGTACGTGGCCATCCAATGACTGTTAAAACGTTTCAAATTGTTACGGTATAAGGATTGCAAATGGAAATTCCAAAATACATGACCGTTTCGGAATAGAGCATAAGGCGAAAACTGTCAAAGTTTACAATATACTTACGTGTCCACAGCAACACTGACTTCCGGACTAAATGTAACAACGACAGAATCTTTACCATCTGGTGTAACAATCGTCATACTTGTACCAGTGCTGGTGTTTGTAATATATATCCACGTGAACACTGTCATCATAGTGCTTCTCTCAGTGTTCCTAACGTTGACAACTCGTGTTTCACTAACTTGGACATCAAACACTGACAAATATACAACAGGTATCACAATAGTTTGGTAGCTTCGTCATCGATATAAACAAACAACAACGATAACCACCAACAAAGTATACAACATGTATCAGAATAGTTTGGTAGCGTCGTCATCGATATAAACAAACAACAACGATAACCACCAACAAAGTATACAACATGTATCACAATAGTTTGGTAGCTTCGTCATCGATATAAACAAACAACAACGATAACCACCAACAAAGAAGAACACAGCCAAAGTTCAGCTAGCAATTAAGATTGTACTGAGATATCAGAAGTTAGATCCAAACTATATAGATATAATATGAATATTTCACAATACACTGCAATCTATAGAGAGTACCATCATTTAGGACATTTCTAATTTTGTTCAGATGATTTGGCTCTACATAGTTAAATGCCAGTACCTTTTACAACGAAAAGAAAGGTTGTTGCTCTAGAAAAATAAATTACCAGTACTTTTACTACGGAAAGAGAGGTTGTTGCTTTATATAGTTTAATTGCTAGTTACTACGGGCAGAGACGTGGTTGCTTTAAATAGTTTAAGCGCTAGTTACTATGGAGAGAGGTTGTTGCTTTAAATAGTTTAATTGCTAGCTACTATGGGGAGAAAGGTTGTTGCTTTAAATAGTTTAATTGCTAGCTACTATAGGGAGAAAGGTTGTTGCTTTAAATAGTTTAATTGCCAGCTACTATGGGGAGAGAGGTTGTTGCTTTAAATAGTTTAATTACTAAATACTATGGGGAAAGAGGTTGCCACTCAATGGATGTTTGTTCTGGAGGAGGGAGATTGCTAAGAATGATCTAAGACTTTCACGTACCAGGCTTGCATACAACAATGTACATGTAATAGAAACATCATTTAAATAATAACCCGGATACTATGATGATGGACCACAAGACAGTCACACTGACAATCAATAGTTTAATGTAGACATATGTGTAATCATTACCCTGGCATTGTGATTTGTTTGTTGCTCCAAGTGACTGAGATCTTGTACCCGGTTCACAGCTGTCACAGCTGGCTGATTTCGATAATGGTTGATAGGAGAGGCTGGGACACAGTGTACAAGGAGACATCCTGGTTGTAGAAAACTCGCCTGCCGAGCAGTATTCTGAAATGATAAATATCTCATGAAAGTTCGAAATAAAGCATTTAAAGCCAAAGACGGGGTTAAACTTAGTAAAGGTTACACTATGGTATTTTGACAATTGATGAAAAAGTGTAAACCAAGATATTTAATTTCAATATGTAAACGCTACCTCTTGCAATGACTTGTCCATTGTCGTTCATAAACATAAACACAGTTATTGGAACTTCGATATGCAAATATTTCAGAAACTACTGACATAATTTTTGAAACAATGCTCAATAAAATTATGACAAAAGGAAGAACAAAAAAGGTAATAAAGTGTCAACAAATGGAACAAGAATTATGTTAAATAGAATGCTGAATAACGTTGTAGTTCACCAAGACATTGGTCTATGTTCTCTGAGCCTGTTGCTGTAGTGTTAGTGTTGTATGGACAGGGAATGCACGCCATACTGTTTGTCTCATTCTGAAATGTTCCAACAGGACAATCCTCACATTGATCGTAGTCAGACAGGAACTCACCCACTGGACATCCACCTGAAACAAGTCCAAAATTATATTCTCTGGTAACATTAAACAAAGCAAACGGAAACAAAATAAAACAGCAGCGAAATATTGTTGTGAAGCATTACCAGATGTTTCTTCAAGTTTAGTTGTTGTGATGTCCAATGTTCTCAAACCCCTCATTTTATATTTTGTTGTGTGCCCCCCCCCCCCCCCCTCTACGTACGTGTTATTTATTTTACAAACCTAGGGAAACATTCTGACATGTGATTGTGGTCCTTATCGTTCTCACTCACAGAATAGATACATCTCAATGTGAAATTATGCATATAACTATGATAATTTGTTTAAGGATAATTAAGCCACATACTGCAAGTTCCTGAGTCACGTTTAGCAACAGTTCCGTTAGGACAATCCATCGTCGGGAACCCTGGGCCGTAGGAATCACCCTCAACATGTAGACCAGCCATCTCAAGATCAAAATGTCCATTATCTACTTCAGTTTGAATTACTTCTGACAGTTTATACAGAATGTTCTCATGTTCAACGATAACGTCATCTTTAGTTTTCTCATCATTCATTACAAATGGAATGACGAAGTCGAACTCAATAATGTATGCAAGTGTTTCAGTTGAACGCTTATCAATGATTCTATTGACTTCGCTCACAGATCGCTTACGACGAGTACCCAATGGACCACAACTCACGTCAACAAACCGAGCCTGGCAATAAGAAACTCCTATGCAGTCTTCCATATAATTAGAAGTATTGAGAGCGTTAACGAAATTGTTTTTTATTTCCATCAAGTTCTCCTCTGAATTGTTACACTTTCCAGTGTAATAGTAAAATTCGTTTGGAAGCCTCATCGTCTTGACACCAATCCGTACTGAAGAATGACACATAATGTGGTTTAAAAATAGAGCAACTATAGAGTAAATGAACACAAATCAATAAACGAATTGCTGGACCGAATAATTACGGTAAGTGGTGTATTTGAGTGAGTAAAGAACACGTATGATTCTGATATTGAAGATTTGTATCTTCCATGCACTCCAAATTTGTTCTACGATATACATCGTTATATTTACAATACTAAATGAGACACAACTTTCATTCAATGATTACAATAATTTATCAAACAAACATAAATGAGCGTTTTGAACTAAAGTAAATGACAGTTCCGAGACAGCATTACGTGAAACAGAATACGTTCCGAACACTATGTTACTGGTGCCAATAGCTGCAAAGATTTAGTATTATGTGGGTAAAGTTTTACCATTACAATCAGGCACTCTCTTTTGAGGTCGCCACTTTCCATCAGATCTACCACAGACATACATGCCGTCACCAATATTGGGTACATCAAACCCTTTCTGACACTGTATTTGACACAGTTGTCCATGTGTCCATTGACTGCAAGCTAGAGCCCCATGCTTTGGTTTGTTGATAGCTTCCACAGAGCACTTGGTTTCTGTGCAATACAAACATATATTGTGTCCACTGCGTGTTCTAAAAAGTCATGTTTAACTTAGAAGAAGATTTAGTATTAGCAGTCAAGATAGTGTTGAAATATTTATTCTGTAATAAAATCAGATTATTTAAAAAAAAAAGTGAATGGTGAAAATATGGCAAATAATTAATATGACAATGTTCAGTACCCACATCATCAAATCAATTTTTTTTTCTAAAACATATATAGATTGGTAAGTTTATAGTATTGATTTGTGTTTCAAAATCTATCCCTAAAATATTCGAAGTCACATCATTCATGGTTGGCACGTCCACGTTCTTTTGTTCAGCTTATATCATACCATACCTTTACAGAATGGTTCAATACTGTCCTTGTCCCACTCCCAGGAAAGCATGGGTGGGTAGCTGCCGGGATACATCGTACAACGTATGCTATCAGCATCGGCCTTCGGGTACCCAGAAGTGCAAGTCAGCTGACATACACCACCAACAATATAGGAGTCACACTGATAGTTCAAGTACTTCGCACCGAATGTTGATAGTTTTGGCTGTTTACAATATATTGCTGTAATGTAAATGTGTTGCCCAAAATAATGTTTGCATATTAATTTGTTTGATTTTTTAACAAATTTGTATAAGCCCAAACAGCATTTACAATATGAAAACAATGAAGCCATCCAAGCAAATTATGATCTAAAAGTAACGAAGATGGAGTGTTACTTTGTCAACCAGGTTTTCTCATTATGGTACACTAGTCCCTCTCTTGAGCGACATTATACGGAGACAGGCAAAGTGTTTGTTGTAGAGAGGGAGTTATTGTGGAGAGGAAACTGTTCTCTAACTGACCATTGCATTATACGTATGAATTAGGTCTCGGATCTATAGAGGATATTTGTTGATTTCGATGAAAGATCGAATTTTATTTCACGAGTGGTCAAAAGAAATATATATTTTCACGAGTGGCGTAGCCACGAGTGAAAATATACTTTTCTTTTGACCACGAGTGAAATAAAATTCGATCTTCCATCGAAATCAACTAATATTCTTTTTATTTTATGCTTTTTTAAAGAATTAAACATTATTTTGACCAATAACTACTCTAGCGTCTCATTTACTACACTATGCGGTACCTCTGTAGCCGCTTTACAACCATATAGATTTCAAGCACAACCGCTGACAAAATAGTGCGAACTCTACCAATTTATTAAACTATACAGCATTGAAAACATCGATAAAACAACAATTTGATAAGAATAATTAAATTATAAATTAAAAAAATATTTGTTCGAAATTATGCAACAAATTATGGCGTAGCAATATTCATTGCACATCGATAAATGATCAAAGCGGACGCCATGTTGGAAATGAAATTGACAACACGTAAAGATGGAAATAACTTGTTAAAACAAAGAACTTTGAAATCTGGAGAACGCTTTTAAACAGTCCGTAGTAACTGACGAGTTTCGCACATGAATATCCGTCACTGACACTGTCAGAGATGACACGAACTGTCTTGAATGGTCTGGCGAGAGGGGTTTCTTCGCGTGGCTACGCTTCATCAGATACAGAATACCTCAGGTTTTGTACATTTGAATTGTTGACTATTTGGGAGAGTCCCGTTGATCTAGATTCCGTGTGGTTGAAATTTGACGTTTCCGTGAAAATAGCTGTGCCATGTTAACTAGAGCTATATTGTTAAATGTTGCAGACGAAAAATAAAGTAGCTTTAGTTTTCGACGTTACAGGCACTTAAATCAAAATACCCGCATGGCAAGATATCGCTATGTAAATACATATATATAAAGAACATTTTTGTTCGAAATTATGTGATATACAAGCGGAAAACAACCGCATCTTACTTCGAAATGTCAACAAGTATACCGGATGATGACGTCATGCTTTTCTAGTACATGTACAAAAGAGAGGTCATCTCATTTCAATACAAAGGGAGGCAATTCAATTTAGTTTCTACACTGATTTCCCTGTTGGGGTTACCAGTGGGGTAAAAATAGTCCCAAAAATCGAAACAGTGAAAATACCAATTTTTATTCCACTGATAAATCTCTATAAACCACTGGAAAGCATAAAATAAATTCACATATTCACAAAATGAATTCACTGCTTGATCTTTCCTGATCAGATAGTATTATTAAATATCTAAAAGTAAACAATTCGACCAAATTCACTGTGAAAATTGATTGTTGCATACATTTATGTATATCGCAGTGAATGTCGTATGCTACATGAATACGGAACGGTTCGCATCTAACTGGCTTTTAACCGTACCGCATTCCGCAATTTTGTCATCGACAACACGACGTTCATTTGTTTGCCTGTCTGACATGTAATCATGTGTCTACTACTCTTTCTTTATACAAATAATATATTATACTAATGGTTTGAAAACGAAATCTGAACTCACTTTGTACTGATATGATGAAGAAACAACTTGTGCCGATGTTTTGATTCTGGTCGACTATTGTATAAGTGACTAAATACGTCCCTGCCAGAAACCGCTGCCCAGAAGTATACCCGTTTGTTTCTTGGATAATTGGAGAAATTCCGGAGTTATCTGCCCCTCGTGGTAACTCCCATTTAACTATAGCAGTGTTATTTGGACCATCGATGTATTGTTGAATATTATGTGGACAGGTCCCATCCAGGAAGTATGGCGGTGTGTTATCTGTGAAAGATGGAAACGTTAATGGCTGATATAAACATTTGTTTTAAAGGTCTTACCTCGTTATGTGTTACCTCCGTGCAAAGTTTAATTGGTTTCCGACGAAGCGTTCGAGATAACTGTGTCGGTAGGACGGACTAATTAATTCACGTACGGACGGACAATGTGATTGCTGTATAATTTCATTCGAGTGTAATTATTATCAATAACTGAATTTCTATATTTCGGCTTCCTACTAAGTTCATCAATTTATGAATACTAACGGCATACAATATAAAATACAGGTAACATCCAGGCAGTCACCAAGAGCGTTTTATATCAGTTGTAATAATTCGTGTTTCATAATCGATGTAAAATACGGGATGAACTAACAAATATGTGAAGATTTTGATCCTATATACACACCTTTACACTTGGGTATGTTTCCCCACCTGCCCTCTGTGTCACATCTAACCATTCTTGGACCTTGTATTATATACCCACTGTCACATACAGCCTCACATGTATTGCCAAACACGACCTCATTGTTGGGACATACTACTCCCATCTTCGCTATCTTTGGAAATGTGTGGCACTGCTTAGCTAAATTGTAAAGCAATTATATTTACTTTGCGTTCGCCGAAACAACAACTTATCACAATGCTCAAGTTAAACTAATGTTAACAGATACATTCTTTCCAAACCTTCAGCACTTTAAGATATTGGCATCTACTGGTCATACCATGCATACACATTTTAGATATTTGCGAATAAGTGACAATTACCATTCTGTAAGTATAAAAATGTCTTTACTAACTATATTTTATGGTGGCATATTACAGCCACCAGTTAGCCAGATAGCGTTCGCGAATTGTTTCGTGTTAACCACTTAATTATAACGATAATTATCTAGCTATCTAGTTAATATTCGTGTTACATTTACGGTAAGATAAATATCATAAAACTAGAAACAGGATTGAAAGTGCCCAGAACTGCCACCTCTTACCTTTTTATGATATATTACACTAGATTTAAGTGGTAACACGAATCTTAGTATGTTACTTAATAACTCAAATTCGCGAACCATAACTAGATGAATAGTAACACGAATCTTAAGTGAAATTCGCGAATTGAGTTATTAAGTAACATAATAAGTGGTCAACTAGATAAGATTCGTGTTAGCACTTACATATAGAAGCCAAAAATGCATTTATAAATAAGTGGTAACACGAATCTTAAGTGAAATTCGCGAATTTGAGTTATTAAGTAACTTAATAATATTTGACTACTTGGTTGATATTCGTTAATTAGATACATATATCATCAAGGTACGTTGATTGAGTTTTGTGTTGCACCTTGCAGACTCATCATTTGTTCACTTCAACAAAACAATACATACTTAAATATATACACAGATACATTAAGTACTTTATATCAGAGAATGGCTTAATGTTCGCTTAAAACATGGTTTTATAAGAATTGTTGATTTGATTGAAACTATGTGCTAATTACATCTTGTTAAGACTTTCTCCTGGGTTCTGTGTAGCGAGGCATCATAAATGCGGCGTTCCCTGTAAGAACTTAATACTTTCTGTTATACAAATATGTCGACATAATGAAGTGAGAACTTACGTGTGCACGTGAGAGAACGTGAAGGGTTCCATGTACCATATTTCTCACATTTAATATTTCCCGGACCTGTCAGTGTATACCCGGTATCACATGTTACAGAGCAGGTGTCGCCGTATATTATATCAACAGAACCTGGGCAATGTATGTATCCATTTCTTGGTGGTAAAACTCTGGAACATCTGTGGACTACCAAATATACAAACTGCCAAATATACAAACTGCCAAATATACAATCTGACAATTATGATAAAATGTTTGCATGTACATAATTGAATATTTTCTATACACACAACAAAGGAAGAGGTGTACGAACTAAAATTTTCATCAATAACCTTGTTCTTTGATCAGAATCTATGGATAGTCATGAATAGCAAATTCCAGAGCAAATACTAGCGAACAGAACTGAAATCTGATAGTAGGTAGGTAAGGTAGGTAACCCTGGAGCATTGGTTAGGGCTACTGACCGTCATAAGTGACGGAAATAATGTTTAAAAAACCAGCGTAATACCCAATATGAATAAAAACAACAACAAAGTATTGTCAATTTGTGATGCGCAAACTATAATGCCCACCAAAGTGCTGTTTTTACTTTTGTTGGGGTACGTATATATCTAAGTGAATACAGCCTTTATTGTTGTTAAACTAACACCAACGTTTGTCTCAATGAACACCAACGTGGGCCCACGTCAGCTTGCAATCTGAGTAAACGGGGCAGCTACCCATTCATCCTTAATGCAAAAATATAGAGTAAAGTGTGATCTCCAGACATTCTAAATAAATGATAGCTATACCTTAAGTACATACATTTAATATTTTTTATACCTTTAACTTGGAAAGTGACAGAAGTAAGCGCCGTCCAATCTTCAGGATCAGAGCCGATGTAATACACAGTATGGCTTCCTTCCTCAAAGTATCCACGAGTCTTCAGGCCGCTTGGATGAATGTCAATTCTGAAACATGTGTATAACTAACAAATGAATGACTGTTTACTGTGCCTATTACTTATATCCTGAGTTAATAATTATTTCGTATGATATGAAAGAAAGTACCGCTGTCTCAGAGATCACTTCCTTGTTAGACAGATCTTACAACCAGAAGCCACTTAGTCAAGGAATACTGCCAAATTATCCACTAACATCATACGGTACAATTCTCTATAACAAAATATGTCGTACAAAGCAAAAAAGTAATTGAGACACACAGTGTTACTTACTTGACCTTCTTTCCCTCGGGATCCTTAAATTTCGGACTCTTCCACGATACTTTTGCTGATCGTTTAGATCGGTCAGCATATATTGGACTTGTGTGGGTGAGTAGAGGCGGGATGATCACTTCAGGTGGTCTGTTTTCCGGTCCTGTAAGTATAAACATACCCGGTATATTGCCCAGTTACTTCCCGGTACGTTAAAAATATTGACAACCACGTGATCGAAACAAAATAATATAATTATTATTACATTGCACAGTAATAAGAAAACCGACGACACAATCATTTAAATCCAACAGACAGTATGAAGTTAATGACGGAACATTCCAACATGAAACAATTTAACAAGAACGTGACGTGTAAAAATGATTACGTTAATAAAGGGAATGTCACATACACACGACAATGTTTCCCCGCACAGACCCAATGACAACAACAGTCTGCAAAACATAAGGGACATAGGAGGTGCAAGGGTAAACATGTATGATGGTAGTGGTGCAAGGGTATACATGTATGATGGTAGTGGTGCAAGGGTATACATGTATGATGGTAGTGGTGCAAGGGTATACATGTATGATGGTAGTGGTGCAAGGGTATACATGTATGATGGTAGTGGTGCAAGGGTATACATGAATGATGGTAGTGGTGCAAGGGTAAACATGTATGATGGTAGTGGTGCAGGGGTTAACGTGTATGATGGTAGTGGTGCAAGTGTATACATGTATGATGGTAGTGGTGCAAGGGTTAACATGTATGATGGTAGTGGTGCAAGGGTAAACATGTATGATGGTAGTGGTGCAAGGGTATACATGTATGATGGTAGTGGTGCAAGGGTAAACATGTATGATGGTAGTGGTGCAAGGGTAAACATGTATGATGGTAGTGGTGCAAGTGTATACATGTATGATGGTAGTGGTGCAAGGGTTAACATGTATGATGGTAGTGGTGCAAGGGTAAACATGTATGATGGTAGTGGTGCAAGGGTAAACATGTATGATGGTAGTGGTGCAAGGGTAAACATGTATGATGGTAGTGGTGCAAGGGTAAACATGTATGATGGTAGTGGTGCAAGTGTATACATGTATGATGGTGGTGGTGCAAGGGTTAACATGTATGATGGTAGTGGTGCAAGGGTAAACATGTATGATGGTAGTGGTGCAAGGGTAAACATGTATGATGGTAGTGCTGTAAGTGTATACATGTATGATGGTAGTGGTGCAAGGGTTAACATGTATGATGGTAGTGGTGCAAGGGTAAACATGTATGATGGTAGTGGTGCAAGGGTAAACATGTATGATGGTAGTGGTGCAATGGTTAACGTGTATGATGGTAGTGGTGCAGGGGTAAACATGTATGATGGTAGTGGTGCAAGGGTAAACATGTATGATGGTAGTGGTGCAGGGGTTAACGTGTATGATGGTAGTGGTGCAAGGGTAAACGTGTATGATGGTAGTGGTGCAAGGGTAAACGTGTATGATGGTAGTGGTGCAAGGGTAAACATGTATGATGGTAGTGGTGCAAGGGTAAACATATATGATGGTAGTGGTGCAAGGGTAAACATGTATGATGGTAGTGGTGCAAGGGTAAACATGTATGATGGTAGTGGTGCAAGGGTAAACGTGTATGATGGTAGTGGTGCAAGGGTAAACATGTATGATGGTAGTGGTGCAAGGGTAAACATGTATGATGGTAGTGGTGCAAGGGTAAACATGTATGATGGTAGTGGTGCAAGGGTAAACATGAATGATGGTAGTGTTGCAAGGGTAAACATGTATGATGGTAGTGGTGCAAGGGTAAACATGTATGATGGTAGTGGTGCAAGGGTAAACGTGTATGATGGTAGTGGTGCAAGGGTAAACATGTATGATGGTAGTGGTGCAAGGGTAAACATGTATGATGGTAGTGGTGCAAGGGTAAACTAGTATGATGGTAGTGGTGCAAGGGTAAACATGTATGATGGTAGTGGTGCAAGGGTAAACATGTATGATGGTAGTGGTGCAAGGGTAAACATGAATGATGGTAGTGGTGCATGGGTAAACATGTATGATGGTAGTGGTGCAGGGGTAAACATGTATGATGGTAGTGGTGCAAGGGTAAACATGTATGATGGTAGTGGTGCAAGTGTATACATGTATGATGGTAGGGGTGCAGGGGTATACATGTATGATGGTAGTGGTGCAAGGGTAAACATGTATGATGGTAGTTGTGCAAGTGTAAACATGTATGATGGTAGTGGTGCAAGGGTAAACATGTATGATGGTAGTGGTCCAAGGGTAAACGTGTATGATGGTAGTGGTGCAAGGGTAAACATGTATGATGGTAGTGGTGCAAGGGTAAACATGTATGATGGTAGTGGTCCAAGGGTAAACATGTATGATGGTAGTGGTCGAAGGGTAAACGTGTATGATGGTAGTGGTGCAAGGGTAAACATGTATGATGGTAGTGGTGCAAGGGTAAACATGTATGATGGTAGTGGTCCAAGGGTAAACGTGTATGATGGTAGTGGTGCAAGGGTAAACATGTATGATGGTAGTGGTGCAAGGGCAAACATGTATGATGGTAGTGGTGCAAGTGTAAACATGTATGATGGTAGTGGTGCAAGGGTAAACATGTATGATGGTAGTGGTCCAAGGGTAAACGTGTATGATGGTAGTGGTGCAAGGGTAAACATGTATGATGGTAGTGGTGCAAGTGTATACATGTATGATGGTAGGGGTGCAGGGGTATACATGTATGATGGTAGTGGTGCAAGGGTAAACATGTATGATGGTAGTGGTGCAAGTGTAAACATGTATGATTGTAGTGGTGCAAGGGTAAACATGTATGATGGTAGTGGTCCAAGGGTAAACGTGTATGATGGTAGTGGTGCAAGGGTAAACATGTATGATGGTAGTGGTGCAAGGGTAAACATGTATGATGGTAGTGGTCCAAGGGTAAACGTGTATGATGGTAGTGGTGCAAGGGTAAACATGTATGATGGTAGTGGTGCAAGGGTAAACGTGTATGATGGTAGTGGTGCAAGAGTAAACATGTATGATGGTAGTGGTGCAAGTGTAAACATGTATGATGGTAGTGGTGCAAGGGTAAACATGTATGATGGTAGTGGTCCAAGGGTAAACGTGTATGATGGTAGTGGTGCAAGGGTAAACATGTATGATGGTAGTGGTGCAAGGGTAAACATGTATGATGGGAGTGGTCCAAGGGTAAACGTGTATGATGGTAGTGGCGCAAGGGTAAACGTGTATGATGGTAGTGGTGCAAGGGTAAACATGTATGATGGTAGTGGTCCAAGGGTAAACGTGTATGATGGTAGTGGTGCAAGGGTAAACATGTATGATGGTAGTGGTGCAAGGGTAAACATGTATGATGGGAGTGGTCCAAGGGTAAACGTGTATGATGGGAGTGGTCCAAGGGTAAACGTGTATGATGGTAGTGGCGCAAGGGTAAACGTGTATGATGGTAGTGGTGCAAGGGTAAACGTGTATGATGGTAGTGGTGCAAGAGTAAACATGAATGATGGTAGTGGTGCAAGGGTAAACATACATGATGGTAGTGGTGCAAGAGTAAACATGAATGATGGTAGTGGTGCAAGGGTAAACATGTATGATGGTAGTGGTGCAAGGGTAAACATATATGATGGTAGTGGTGCAAGGGTAAACATGTATGATGGTAGTGGTGCAAGTGTATACATGTATGATGGTAGGGGTGCAGGGGTATACATGTATGATGGTAGTGGTGCAAGGGTAAACATGTATGATGGTAGTTGTGCAAGTGTAAACATGTATGATGGTAGTGGTGCAAGGGTAAACATGTATGATGGTAGTGGTCCAAGGGTAAACGTGTATGATGGTTGTGGTGCAAGGGTAAACATGTATGATGGTAGTGGTGCAAGGGTAAACATGTATGATGGTAGTGGTCCAAGGGTAAACATGTATGATGGTAGTGGTCGAAGGGTAAACGTGTATGATGGTAGTGGTGCAAGGGTAAACATGTATGATGGTAGTGGTGCAAGGGTAAACATGTATGATGGTAGTGGTCCAAGGGTAAACGTGTATGATGGTAGTGGTGCAAGGGTAAACATGTATGATGGTAGTGGTGCAAGGGCAAACATGTATGATGGTAGTGGTGCAAGTGTAAACATGTATGATGGTAGTGGTGCAAGGGTAAACATGTATGATGGTAGTGGTCCAAGGGTAAACGTGTATGATGGTAGTGGTGCAAGGGTAAACATGTATGATGGTAGTGGTGCAAGGGTAAACATGTATGATGGGAGTGGTCCAAGGGTAAACGTGTATGATGGTAGTGGCGCAAGGGTAAACGTGTATGATGGTAGTGGTGCAAGGGTAAACGTGTATGATGGTAGTGGTGCAAGAGTAAACATGAATGATGGTAGTGGTGCAAGGGTAAACATACATGATGGTAGTGGTGCAAGAGTAAACATGAATGATGGTAGTGGTGCAAGGGTAAACATGTATGATGGTAGTGGTGCAAGGGTAAACATATATGATGGTAGTGGTGCAAGGGTAAACATGTATGATGGTAGTGGTGCAAGGGTAAACATGTATGATGGTAGTGGTGCAAGGGTAAACGTGTATGATGGTAGTGGTGCAAGGGTAAACATGTATGATGGTAGTGGTGCAAGGGTAAACATGTATGATGGTAGTGGTGCAAGGGTAAACTAGTATGATGGTAGTGGTGCAAGGGTAAACATGTATGATGGTAGTGGTGCAAGGGTAAACATGTATGATGGTAGTGGTGCAAGGGTAAACATGAATGATGGTAGTGTTGCAAGGGTAAACATGTATGATGGTAGTGGTGCAGGGGTAAACATGTATGATGGTAGTGGTGCAAGGGTAAACATGTATGATGGTAGTGGTGCAAGTGTATACATGTATGATGGTAGGGGTGCAGGGGTATACATGTATGATGGTAGTGGTGCAAGGGTAAACATGTATGATGGTAGTTGTGCAAGTGTAAACATGTATGATGGTAGTGGTGCAAGGGTAAACATGTATGATGGTAGTGGTCCAAGGGTAAACGTGTATGATGGTAGTGGTGCAAGGGTAAACATGTATGATGGTAGTGGTCCAAGGGTAAACGTGTATGATGGTAGTGGTGCAAGGGTAAACGTGTATGATGGTAGTGGTGCAAGGGTAAACGTGTATGATGGTAGTTGTGCAGGGGTTAACATGTATGATGGTAGTGGTGCAAGTGTATACATGCATGATGGTAGGGGTGCAGGGGTATACATGTATGATGGTAGTGGTGCAAGGGTAAACATGTATGATGGTAGTGGTGCAAGTGTAAACATGTATGATTGTAGTGGTGCAAGGGTAAACATGTATGATGGTAGTGGTCCAAGGGTAAACGTGTATGATGGTAGTGGTGCAAGGGTAAACATGTATGATGGTAGTGGTGCAAGGGTAAACATGTATGATGGTAGTGGTCCAAGGGTAAACGTGTATGATGGTAGTGGTGCAAGGGTAAACATGTATGATGGTAGTGGTGCAAGGGTAAACGTGTATGATGGTAGTGGTGCAAGAGTAAACATGTATGATGGTAGTGGTGCAAGTGTAAACATGTATGATGGTAGTGGTGCAAGGGTAAACATGTATGATGGTAGTGGTCCAAGGGTAAACGTGTATGATGGTAGTGGTGCAAGGGTAAACATGTATGATGGTAGTGGTGCAAGGGTAAACATGTATGATGGGAGTGGTCCAAGGGTAAACGTGTATGATGGTAGTGGCGCAAGGGTAAACGTGTATGATGGTAGTGGTGCAAGGGTAAACGTGTATGATGGTAGTGGTGCAAGGGTAAACATGTATGATGGTAGTGGTCCAAGGGTAAACGTGTATGATGGTAGTGGTGCAAGGGTAAACATGTGTGATGGTAGTGGTGCAAGGGTAAACATGTATGATGGGAGTGGTCCAAGGGTAAACGTGTATGATGGTAGTGGCGCAAGGGTAAACGTGTATGATGGTAGTGGTGCAAGGGTAAACGTGTATGATGGTAGTGGTGCAAGAGTAAACATGAATGATGGTAGTGGTGCAAGGGTAAACATACATGATGGTAGTGGTGCAAGAGTAAACATGAATGATGGTAGTGGTGCAAGGGTAAACATGTATGATGGTAGTGGTGCAAGGGTAAACATATATGATGGTAGTGGTGCAAGGGTAAACATGTATGATGGTAGTGGTGCAAGGGTAAACATGTATGATGGTAGTGGTGCAAGGGTAAACGTGTATGATGGTAGTGGTGCAAGGGTAAACATGTATGATGGTAGTGGTGCAAGGGTAAACATGTATGATGGTAGTGGTGCAAAGGTAAACTAGTATGATGGTAGTGGCGCAAGGGTAAACATGTATGATGGTAGTGGTGCAAGGGTAAACATGTATGATGGTAGTGGTGCAAGGGTAAACATGAATGATGGTAGTGGTGCAAGGGTAAACATGTATGATGGTAGTGGTGCAGGGGTAAACATGTATGATGGTAGTGGTGCAAGGGTAAACATGTATGATGGTAGTGGTGCAAGTGTATACATGTATGATGGTAGGGGTGCAGGGGTATACATGTATGATGGTAGTGGTGCAAGGGTAAACATGTATGATGGTAGGGGTGCAGGGGTATACATGTATGATGGTAGTGGTGCAAGGGTAAACATGTATGATGGTAGTTGTGCAAGTGTAAACATGTATGATGGTAGTGGTGCAAGGGTAAACATGTATGATGGTAGTGGTCCAAGGGTAAACGTGTATGATGGTAGTGGTGCAAGGGTAAACATGTATGATGGTAGTGGTGCAAGGGTAAACATGTATGATGGTAGTGGTCCAAGGGTAAACGTGTATGATGGTAGTGGTGCAAGGGTAAACGTGTATGATGGTAGTGGTGCAAGGGTAAACGTGTATGATGGTAGTTGTGCAGGGGTTAACATGTATGATGGTAGTGGTGCAAGTGTATACATGTATGATGGTAGGGGTGCAGGGGTATACATGTATGATGGTAGTGGTGCAAGGGTAAACATGTATGATGGTAGTGGTGCAAGTGTAAACATGTATGATGGTAGTGGTGCAAGGGTAAACATGTATGATGGTAGTGGTCCAAGGGTAAACGTGTATGATGGTAGTGGTGCAAGGGTAAACATGTATGATGGTAGTGGTGCAAGGGTAAACATGTATGATGGTAGTGGTCCAAGGGTAAACGTGTATGATGGTAGTGGTGCAAGGGTAAACGTGTATGATGGTAGTGGTGCAAGGGTAAACGTGTATGATGGTAGTGGTGCAAGGGTAAACGTGTATGATGGTAGTGGTGCAGGGGTAAACATGTATGATGGTAGTGGTGCAGGGGTATACATGTATGATGGTAGTGGTGCAGGGGTAGACATGTATGATGGTAGTGGTGCAGGGGTATACATGTATGATGGTAGTGGTGCAGGGGTAGACATGTATGATGGTAGTGGTGCAAGGGTAAACATGTATGATGGTAGTGGTGCAAGGGTTAACGTGTATGATGGTAGTGGTACAAGGGTAAACATGTATGATGGTAGTGGTGCAAGGGTTAACGTGTATGATGGTAGTGGTGCAAGGGTAAACATGTATGATGGTAGTGGTGCAAGGGTAAACGTGTATGATGGTAGTGGTGCAAGAGTAAACATGTATGATGGTAGTGGTGCAAGTGTAAACATGTATGATGGTAGTGGTGCAAGGGTAAACATGTATGATGGTAGGGGTGCAAGGGTTAACGTGTATGATGGTAGTGGTGCAGGGGTAAACATGTATGATGGTAGTGGTGCAAGGGTTAACGTGTATGATGGTAGTGGTGCAAGGGTAAACATGTATGATGGTAGTGGTGCAAGGGTTAACGTGTATGATGGTAGTGGTGCAAGGGTAAACATGTATGATGGTAGTGGTGCAAGGGTAAACGTGTATGATGGTAGTGGTGCAGGGGTAAACATGTATGATGGTAGTGGTGCAAGGGTAAACATGTATGATGGTAGTGGTGCAAGGGTAAACATGTATGATGGTAGTGGTGCAGGGGTTAACGTGTATGATGGTAGTGGTGCAGGGGTTAACGTGTATGATGGTAGTGGTGCAGGGGTAAACATGTATGATGGTAGTGGTGCAAGGGTAAACATGTATGATGGTAGTGGTGCAAGGAACGGTCTGACAGACCATCAATACAATAATGAAGTACAAGGGGACAACAAGCAGGGCAAAGTTACATCACGGAACAAGACAAGAAAGGCAGTAATCATAGGGCGAAAAGTAAGTTCTCTGTGACAATGTGTCTGTAGATAATAGATTGTTTTCCCTATTCTTCATTGAGGTGGGGCAGTTGTCATTTACTCGCGGAGAAACAGGTGGTTGGTAACTGGCTAGGTAAACAGGGGCTCCCGTACGTAAGTAAATTGTCTTGGACGACGATGTAAAACTCCTACACCCATTTCCTGTCAAAGGTCACGTGATGTATACTTACTGCATAAGAACAAACAAGTCACGCCACGAATGAATGCAGCCAAACCGAGCACTATGAAGTGGAGAAATCGCTTTTTCCTGACTAAATATCTCCCTAAAAATACACATATACTACCATTGTTATAGATGAGAAAACAAGAAGTCCGCAACACAAGACAACACTAAAGTGAACATAACATAAAACATCATTACATTAATGAAAATAAAATGTATAAACAAATTAGAACGCTATCAAATATTCTGAGCATATTAAAACTTAAAGATAATAGAATATCATTTCAACAAAATCAGCATAATTTTAGAATACATTCTTCTTCAATTACACACATTCTAAATAAACAAACGAAGAATACGGTAACATACGTCAAATGATGTACGGGTCGTTCAATTTTGAACCGTTCTTTGTTTACATTGGCACAAAATATTCAGTTTGTTTACATTGGTACGAAATATTCTTGTTTGTTTACATTGGCACGTAATATTCAGTTTGTTTACATTGGCACGAAATATTCTGTTTGTTTACATTGGCACGAAATATACAGTTTGTTTACATGGCACGAACTATTCTGTTTGTTTACATTGGCACGAAATATACAGTTTGTTTACATTTGCACGAACTATTCTGTTTGTTTACATTGGCACGAAATATTCTGTTTGTTTACATTGGCACGAACTATTCTGTTTGTTTACATTTGCACGAACTATTCTGTTTGTTTACATTTGCACGAACTATTCTGTTTGTTTACATTGGCACGTTATTTTTAATTTCAATGCTGATGTTCATTCAGAATACTCTTATAATGTTTTACTTTGTAATTGTCGAAAGAAGAAGTGTGTAATATCTTTAAAATTAAACACTGGTCCAGATTGCTAACAAGCCGAAGATTTTAAAAGATTTGTCGAGGTATATTATGTTTAATAGTGTGTGTGTGTTTAGTTATTATATTGTCACCACTTTTTAAATGGCCAGCCATTTCTGACTTATGAGACACCTACTTTCTGAGCACATTTACATATTGTCATGTGACCTTTAACCTCTAAGTGCACCCATGACCTCCAACTGAGCAGATAGAAACATGCGTTCTGCACGTGCAAATAAAATTCGAATGAACGAGGTCCGACTGTATACGCATTCATTGTTTGTTTGACTTAAGAAATGAAACTGATTGTTTCAATTGGTTGGGTTTGGAGTGTGGGGTGGTGCTGATAAATGGCCCATCTATAGTATATGTATATATTTAACGATGGAACGTTTCCGGATAGTTGGGGAGAAGATATAATTATTCCATTTTTTAAAGGCGGTACCCACGAAGCAAAAAATTATAGAGGAATAACCCTCAACAATATTTTGTCAAAAAATTATTGGTAACTCGCCTTAGTAAATGGGTTGATAAACACAATACATTTATAGATAATCAATACGGGTTTCAGACAAACAAATCAACAACAGATTGTATTTTTGTGCTACATGCACTTATCACAAAAACTCTATCAAGTAAAAGAAAATTATACGTAGCATACCTTGACTGGGAAAAAATGTTTGACCGCATTGACAGAATGTTATCATGGAGAAAACTTCTAAATTAAAATATTAGTACAAAGCTCATCAATGCTTTGAAGTCTATGTACATGTATTTAAATGTCAAATCATCTGTTAACTATAAGTTTATGAAATCTGATCGAATAACGTCAAAGATCGGTGTAAAACAGGGAGATTCTGCTAGCAGCATATTGTGTTTATTCTTTCTAAATGATATCCTTTCACATATCATATTAAAATATAAACGGTATACTAACTATTGATGATGTACAACTATTCCTTTTATCATTTGCCGACGATGCCGTTGTTTTCTCACACGACCCAGAGTCATTACAATCAATTTTAAACGACTTAGAACTATATTGTATTACTTGAAACTTACAAATCAATGTAACGAAAACAAAAATTATGATTTTCGAAAATGGTAAACATACCAATTATGACTTTTATCTGTATAATACAAGGATAGAAATTGTAGAATCCTTTAAATACCTAGGTATATATCTTTTCAAAAATGGAAATTGGAATCGTACTCAAAAACACATTGCGCAACATGCATCATATTCTTTACATAATTTATTTATTGTATGTAATCAATTAGGACTTCCTATATCACAGAAACTAAATTTGTTTGATTCGCTAGTTCTTCCAGTACTCACGTACTCAGCGGAAGTTTGGGGTAGTCATGTGAGCCCAAATGTTGAGGCAATTTTCTCTAAATTGTGTAGAAGATTACTCTGCGTGAGACAATCAACTAACCTAGACGCTTTATATGGTGAATTAGGCCGCATACCTATGTTTGTACATAGAAAGTTATTATTACTTAAATACTGGAGTAGACTGCTTACTCATAGTGAGAGAACAATACTTGTTAAAACTTATAACATGCTAAAAACAGATGCTGATAACGATGTAACATACACCGGGAATAACTGGGCATTTAATATTAAAACTATGTTAGACCAGATAGGATTATCTATCCTGTGGGAAAATGTATTTATTATGCTTATTAACTATGTATTTGTTAAACAGCGAGTACTAGATATCTATAAACAAAACTGGTATTTATTCATCAATTGCTATTTCTACTCGCCTTGATACTTACTGTCTCGCTCAATTTTGAAGATTACCTTAATACAATAACAGAGACCAGATGCAGAACAGCACTAACCAAATTCAGCATGTCATCACACAACTTAGCAATATAACACGGACGTCATATTAATCTCCCGAGAAACGAATTTGACATAAACTGTAAGAGTGGCCAACTAGAAACAGAATACCATTTTTTACTTATCTGTTCCAAATACACTAACTTAAGATCAAAATATATTAAAGGTTATTATTATCATGACGTGGCCAACAAAACAGAAATTCACTAATTTGATGAGAGCTACCTCTCGAAATATTCTTATTAATTTATCCAAATACATTTATTATGCTAGTCTTGTTAGAAACTGATAATGTATTAACTATATCATATACACCCTTAATGTCAGAAACTTGAACACATACTGTTAATCAATATATGTATCACCATAACTGTTTGTTTATATATACATATAATGAAATTTAAACATTTGAATATACACTGTATAACATATTGTGCTCCTGCAAAACCATGTCTTTTGTTATTTTGTTATTATGTACACCATGTTGCTATGAAACATGTTATGTTTTAATGCAGTAAACTATTTGTATTGTATTATATTGTATATAAATATCGCACAAGGAATCTGACGCTTTTCACACCTGTCTGTCCATGCAGGAAGTGTTTAAAATTATAATTGTACAATTTACGAAATTATTAAGACAAGTTATGCTATTGTATAACATGGGGACTGAAACTAAACGTAAACAAAACAAAAACTATGATATTTGAGAAGGGGAGACATACAAATTATAACTTTTATCTGTATAACACTTTAATCGAGAACGTTACATCGTTTAAATATTTAGGTATACACCTTTTTAAGAACAATAGTTGGTATCGAACCCAACAGCGAATAGCGAACCATGCATCATTTGCTTGACACAACCTATTTACAATTAATAACGAAATTGAATTACCAATATCACAAAAATCCAAACTATTTGATTCCCTGGTAACTCCTATACTTAATTATTGTGCCGAAATATGGGCATATTGCGAAGCACCAAACATAGAAAATATCCACACCAAATTTTGTCGAAAACTACTATACAAAATTTAGAATTTCCACACACAGCTTACAAATTGAAGTAGGCAGACATAATAATATTGAAAGACAAAATCGTCTGTGTCATAATTGCAACGGGAATTCTGTCGAATCAGAATTTCATTTCACTCTTATATGTCCCAAATATAGAGAAATCCGAATCAAATACTTAAAACGGTACTATTGCCAATGGCCCACACAACAAAAGTTTGAGCAATTACTGACAGATTGTAATAAGAATACAATATTACACCTAGCAAAGTACACTTTACTATGCTAACTTAACAAGAAACTGATTTTTAACTTTACTTTTTTGTTTTATGTCATGTTCCATATTGTGAGTTAACTAAGTTTAATGTTGATATTTGCTCTTTTGTAAATACCTCTACCCATTGGGTTTTGTTATAATGTACCTTATGTTGCTATGAAACATGTTATGTTTGAATGCAATAAACTATTTGTATTGTACATGTGTCTTCAAAATGAAAAGAAAAATGGCTAAAGTGTATTTTTCATTCAAAATTGACTAAGCACGAGCCCATAACTGGCCGATGGTACATAATGTAAACTATACATGTGTGCATTTATATAATCTATATTTACTCCTTCGTCTATCCCAGAGGCCTGTACGTAGGTATGGACAAACAGAAACCAAATTGGTTATCATTTCATTTAATTAATATATATATATACACATGTACAAGTAAAAACAAATGTTGGCTGCTTATGATAAGAAATAAATTTGTTAGAATTATTAAAGCAACTGTCGCGGGGGTAAACAATTTAAAGAAAGACAACTTTGATCACATACCGACGGATTCCCCGAAGTCACTAAGAAACGATATATACATATTCGTAAAGTAAATGTCTCAATATATATAGCCTGAAACTAGCATGGTCTAACTCGCATCCAAAGTGTTTATGCATCAATTTGAATTAAAGAAGAAATCGTGAAAACACAATGAAAACTGCATGTTTGACCAACGTGTAGCTGTCCCAAAATGTATGTTGTTCTCGTTAAAGGGAAATATTCGACACTATAACTCAGAATTTCAACAATTTTTTTTTAAACTACCCTGACCCCGAGCTGTGGCCGTGCGGAATTATTGCCGGTAATTATTAGGATCTCACCGCGGACTTTGTTTTGAGTATTTCAATTGACGCAACGCGCATGGGCGACCTGTTTCGAAATTTATCGGTAAAAATAATCACAATGATAGTTCATGCCTATGTAAACAAAGAAGGAACAATAGTAAAATTAGTACAATATTGAACGATCCGTACATCGTTTGAAATAACTTATTCTGAGAGTTTCTTTTCTTAGAAGGTTTTTAATCAAAGAATATGTGTATATTAACATTACGATTAAAAATAACTATGTTTATTTTTTTGTGACTCCGGTCTATCATCTTTAAAAATAAGACACATGCATTTATACACTGCACGTTGCAACTCTCTCACAAAGAAGTTTACATTTATTTAAATTTCATTCAGGTTTTAAATTTGGTCAAAAATAAATTAAGACAATTAACGGACGTTGGACGACGATGAAACATTGCGCTCTTGCTATAGTTGCAAATGCATTAAACGATAAAATATTGTTTTTGTATTTCTGTCAACAAATGTATACAACATGAAATATCAACATCAACACGATCATATGTGTTTTAATGTTTGCATCTTATTCCAAACATGAGCGGTTACTTACCGTCTATAGAGACAAAATTAGCATCCTCATGGACATCGTGTACATGTAGTTTGTCTATGCCCAGTACTGACAATATCAACATTCCATCCTGACACACTACAGGTATGGTGTGGGTTTGTGCTTGCATAAAACATTTTGTTTTGGTTGGAATCAATGTAGAACTTGTTGTATCTACCAATGTTCCATTTTCCAGTCTACATTCTGTCAAAATGTGACTTTCTTCCAGATCGCAGTCGGTCTGCAACAATAAAACAATACAGACTATTATAACTCAAAATTGTGACATAATCCTATAATTCAATGTTTCAGAGAAAAACTTAAAAATAGAGAAGGTGTCTCATTAGATTACCAAATCATAATCTTATCTAAAAAAGAATATACTGCAGTGAAATACACAATCATGTAAAACATAGTCATACACTTTTACTAATTACAGTAACCACGATTATATAAACTATTAAAGATTCTTCAGCAAACAGCAAACAATAATGCAGATAAATGTAATGTTTTATCGTGTTTAACGTCTATTAAAGCTTTATTTCAGTTAGAACTACGATTTATATTGATCTAGCCTATTTTCCTGGAAATAATAATCAACTAGAACTAAATGCGGTTCTGCAAGCACTTGACAACTTCTCAACATGAAAAGCGGTGAAATAGAAATGACCTTAACCAAATATCACAGAAAGACATGACCTACACAACCTAGGAATCAAACCTAGACCTCTCGGGTGACAGCCCTAACACAGACCTCCCGAGTGACAGCCCTAACCAAGACCTCCCGGGTGACAGCCCTAACCAAGACCTCCCGGGTGACAGCCCTAACACAGACCTCCCGAGTGACAGCCCTAACCAAGACCTCCCGGGTGACAGCCCTAACACAGACCTCCCGGGTGACAGCCCTAACCCAGACCTCCTGGGTGATAGCCCTAACCCAGACCTCCCAGGTGACAGCCCTAACACAGACCTCCCGGGTGACAGCCCTAACCCAGACCTCCTGGGTGATAGCCCTAACCCAGACCTCCTGGGTGACAGCCCTAACCCAGACCTCCTGGGTGATAGCCCTAACCCAGACCTCCCGGGTGACAGCCCTAACACAGACCTCCCAGGTGACAGCCCTAACACAGACCTCCCGGGTGACAGCCCTAACCCAGACCTCCTGGGTGATAGCCCTAACCCAGACCTCCCAGGTGACAGCCCTAACACAGACCCCCGGGTGACAGCCCTAACACAGACCCCCGGGTGACAGCCCTAACACAGACCTCATGGGTGACAGCCCTAACATAGACCTCCCGGGTGACAGCCCTAACCCAGACCTCAGGGGTGATAGCCCTAACCCAGACCTCCGGGTGACAGCCCTAACACATATCCCCCGGGTGACAGCCCCAACACAGACCTCATGGGTGACAGCCCTAACACAGACCTCCTGGGTGACAGCCTTAACACAGACCTCCTGGGTGACAGCCCTAACACAGACCCCCGGGTGACAGCCCTAACACAGACCTCATGGGTGACAGTCCTAACACAGACCCCCGGGTGACAGCCCTAACACAGACCTCATGGGTGACAGCCCTAACACAGACCTCCTGGGTGACAGCCTTAACACAGACCTCCTGGGTGACAGCCCTAACACAGACCCCCGGTTGACAGCCCTAACACAGACCTCCGGGTGACAGCCCTAACACAGACCTCCCGGGTGACAGCACTAACACAGACCTCCCGGGTGACAGCCCTAACACAGACCCCCTGGGTGACAGCCCTAACACAGACCTCCCAGGTGACAGCCCTAACACAGACCCCCGGCTGACAGCCCTAACACAGACCACCTGGATGACAGCCCTAACACAGACCCCCGGGTGACAGCCCTAACACAGACCTCCCGAGTAACAGCCCTAACACAGACCACCTGGGTGACAGCCCTAACACAGACCTCCCGGGTGAAAGCCCTAACACAGACCCCCGGGTGACAGCCCTAACCAAGACATCCGGGGTGACAGCCCTAACACAGACGTCCATGGTGACAGCCCTAACACAGACCTCCCGTGTGACAGCCCTAACCAAGACCTCCGGGGTGACAGCCCTAACACAGACACCCGGGTGACAGCCCTAACACAGACCCCCGGGTGACAGCCCTAACACAGACCCCCGGGTGACAGCCCTAACCAAGACCTCCGGGGTGACAGCCCTAACACAGACCCCCGGGTGACAGCCCTAACACAGACACCCGGGTGACAGCCCTAACACAGACCTCCCGGTCGACAGCCCTAACCAAGACGTCCCGGGTGACAGCCCTAACCAAGACCTCCGGGGTGACAGCCCTAACACAGACCTCCCGGGTGACAGCCCTAACACAGACCTCCCGGGTGACAGCCCTAACCCAGACCTCCTGGGTGACAGCCCTAACCCAGACCTCCCAAGTGACAGCCCTATACCAGACTTCCCGAGCGACAGCCCGTACCCAGTCCTCCCAGGTGACAGCCCTAACACAGACCCCCGGGTGACAGCCCTAACACAGACCTCCCGGGTTACAGCCCTAACCTAGACCTCCCGAGTAACAGCCCTAACCAGACATAGGGTAATCATCACAAATAATCATAATGATTAATAATCGATTAATATTTCCCAGTAATCAGGCTTAATCATGCATTTTTCTGATTACTTTAATCATAATTTAATAGATTACAGCCAAAAATGGGCTGTAATCATGATTATTTTATGATTATTTTAAGATTACTTTGTGTTTTTATTCCTTTTTCTACCAAGTAGACATTTAAATAATTGGATACATAATTAAATAGTTATGGGTATAAACGCATTGATTGACACTTCCATTGTTAAAAACCCAATTATACACTTGTTTCTCACTTATTCATGGTTAAAGCTGTCATGTTATAGCCTTAGGGTTTAACTATGGTCTATGACACAACAGAACAGTTAATCTGTTAATGGGGTAAAACAATAATGATACACTGATTTAATAGAATAAACTGCTTGCCAAGAAATACCAGTTGAGCGGTTATTTAGTAGCGCTGGAAAGTTCTTTCGACCTGAGAGGTGTCTAATCAGCGAAAAGACATTTGAAATGCTAAAGATGATTAAATGCAATAAGTAAACTAAAATATGCATCATTAAGCGCAACACATAAACTGTGTGTAGAACTGACACTGTGCCATTGATAATTACAAATAATGTTATTAGTTCATTCATTGTACTGTTCAAATAATAAATAAGATTCACGGGTCTGTTTTTCAACCTGTCATTTACAAAAGAAAGTAATCATTAATCATGATTACTTTCATTGAAGTTAATCATAATTAATCGATTACTTGCAAATTATGCAGTTATCATGAAGTAATCGATTACTGAAAAAAGCAAAATTATCATAATTTAATCGATTACTTTTTCAAGTAATCGACCCCATGTCTGGCCCTAACACAGACATCCCGGATGACAGTCCTATACACTGTAGTCATGATATACATAAATCAAGTGACAACTTCTCACATATGTTGGTCAATAATAGTTTGATACGACACTAATCAAGTGGATTGTAAACGTACACTATGTGTATCGAACATAGTGAGCATTGAAATAACATCAACAATGTAGCAGAAATTACTCACCAGACTGTCTGTAGCTATATCATGTACACATGTTGAGATTATCAGAATCACCGAAATTATTGAACAATACATTTTATCTTCTAATCATAAAGACTTTATCTCGCAACAATGATTTACATTATTTCCAAAGAAACATTTTGAATATATTGATTCAGTCCTAATAATGAAAAATGTTGTAATTATATTTGACTTTAATTATACGGTCTTCAAATTATTTTCCTTCAACATTAAATCATGAATCCAAATTACGATAATAAATGTAACAATTTCTTTACCACAGCTTATTCGTATAGGGAACAAAGATTACATAAAATTGTGAAGTGTATTACTAACATATATCAAGGCAAACGATTGGCTAAATGAAAGTGCAACTACATCTATTAGTTGATTCCGTCAGATTTGGTCTCACGAGGATGTCATTTGTTTCGTACAGACATTCAGTGAGATTTAACATAGACTTTAGCGCATTAACATGTTTCTTTCCCTAGTACTACTGATAGTGACCTTTGTCTGTGGCGCATATTCTGGGCGTGCATCCACGTGGGATTCATGCAACTGTCGCTGGCTACACTGGCAGTCGTGGTCAACCTGCACGGAGACTTGTGGTGGCGGTTATCGTAGACGTATGCGTCAAGTTCGGCACAAGGGCGTACCTGAATGCGATGCATTTGAAAAATGTGCTTCAAATGACATGGGATGGGACCAAGTAACTTGCAATAGTGTTTGCTATAACGGAGGGACTTTCCACACACGGAATCTACATAACACATGGTGCAGTTGTCCACTAGGAACAAGGGGCACATGTTGTGGAAACAGTAAGTACAATGCTGTATTGTTGTTTAGTTTAGACAATGCTTATAAAACGTCTTTTTATAATTACATACACATGGAACTTTACATTGTTAAATGATGGCGTTAATGTCGAATGGTTGAATTGCAATATAACCATACATTCTTTGCACTAAATTTACTCGTTCGTCTCGCATGATAAATCTTCAGAATACGTATGTCAGCCATTTTAGGAATTAATCTCGTATACTAGTGATCACGTGACATAAATGTACTCAGTGTTGATTAAGTCAATATTTCTGCTATCTGCTAATTTCTTGATACGCACTTCTGACTTTTCTACTTTGTTTTTATGACTGATTGAATCATGCTTAACCTTCCAAAATACGCGTAGTAATAATAAAAAATATACCGCAAGTCACCTATTAACAAGCGTAGTCCCTGAAACACTTCTGCCACCCTACGTTTATGCAACAAGGTTGATAGCAATCTTTATAAGCAGTCTTTTATGTGTCATCATCTGTAATACTGGGTTTCAATAGATGTAGATACGGGTTAGAATGAACGTTTGGTTAAATAATATTTTACTTGATTTATTTGGAAAATTATGACAATGTAATACGTGACCAATTAGAACATCATTTGAGTGTATATTTTCAGTTGTTACATGTGGCAGTCCAGGTTCTATTTCCCATGGATACTTCAGTCCTACAAGAAGTTCCTACACGTACAATACTCGAGTCACCTACTACTGTAACAGCAATTATAAAATGTCAAGTTCATCGAGTACAACAAAGAGATGTACAGACCGTGGTTATTGGTCGGGATCTTCACCTTCATGTCATTGTACGTGGTTATTTTAATTATTTACTTTTATTGTTTATTGTATTGTCCGACAATGAAAACAGCCTACACAATTAATATTAAACGATCTTTATTTTGGCATCAACTTGTTTGAAATAATTTAATTCATCATATGCTAGAAATGCAATGATATACTTTACTACGTACCCATGTTTATATGTTTACATATTTTGCGTCATGTAACAGATACCCAAATTTATATGTTTACAGATGTTGTGTCATGTAGCAGATACCCATGTTTATATGTTTACAGATTTTGCGTCATGTAGCATATACCCATGTATATATGTTTACAGATTTTGCGTCAGGTAGCAGATACCCATGTATATATGTTTACAGATTTTGCGTCATGTAGCAGATACCCATATTTATATGTTTACAGATTTTGCGTCATGTAGCAGATACCTTTGTATATATGTTTACATATTTTGCGTCATGTAGCAGATACCCATGTTTATATGTTTACAGATTTTGCGTCATGTAGCAGATACCTATGTATATATGTTTACAGATTTTGTGTCATGTAGCAGATACCCATGTTTATATGTTTACAGATTTTGTTCATGTAGCAGATACCCATGTTTATATGTTTACAGATTTTGCGTCATGTAGCAGATACCTATGTATATATGTTTACAGATTTTGCGTCATGTAGCAGATACCCATGTTTATATGTTTACAGATTTTGCGTCATGTAGCAGATACCCATGTATATATGTTTACAGATTTTGCGTCATGTAGCAGATACCCATATTTATATGTTTACAGATTTTGCGTCATGTAGCAGATACCCATATTTATATGTTTACAGATTTTGCGTCATGTAGCAGATACCCATATTTATATGTTTACAGATTTTGCGTCATGTAGCAGATACCCATATTTATATGTTTACAGATTTTGCGTCATGTAGCAGATACCCATATTTATATGTTTACAGATTTTGCGTCATGTAGCAGATACCCATGTTTATATGTTTACAGATTTTGCGTCATGTAGCAGATACCTATGTATATATGTTTACAGATTTTGCGTCATGTAGCAGATACCCATGTTTCTATGTTTACAGATTTTGCGTCATGTAGCAGATACCCATGTTTATATGTTTACAGATTTTGCGTCATGTAGCAGATACCTATGTATATATGTTTACAGATTTTGGGTCATGTAGCAGATACCCATATTTATATGTTTACAGATTTTGCGTCATGTAGCAGATATCCATGTTTATATGTTTACAGATTTTGCGTCATGTAGCAGATACCCATATTTATATGTTTACAGATTTTGCGTCATGTAGCAGATACCCATGTTTATATGTTTACAGATTTTGCGTCATGTAGCAGATACCCATGTTTCTATGTTTACAGATTTTGCGTCATGTAGCAGATACCCATGTTTCTATGTTTACAGATTTTGCGTCATGTAGCAGATACCCATGTTTATATGTTTACAGATTTTGCGTCATGAAGCAGATACCCATATTTATATGTTTACAGATTTTGCGTCATGTAGCAGATATCCATGTTTATATGTTTACAGATTTTGCGTCATGTAGCAGATACCCAAATTTATATGTTTACAGATTTTGCGTCATGTAGCAGATACCCATATTTATATGTTTACAGATTTTGCGTCATGTAGCAGATACCCCTGTAAGAATGGAGGATATTGTACAAATCTGTTGGATGATTACAGATGTAGTTGTCAGTCAGGATGGGCAGGAAAAAACTGTGATTATGGTATATATGTCAATGTTTTGTACAATACAACCTCAATCAAGACCACCTCAATAATAAAACCACCTCAGAATAAAGAACATAATTGGCAACTCCATCGTCATAGTTTTGCTCTATATTCAAAATCAATACCAAGACCACCTCAATAAGAAGATCAATTTTCCAGGGTCCCAATGGTGGTCTCATTATTAAGGTGTTACTGTATTATAATCAATCATAATGTTGTTATATTATTCAGTAAGCAATCAGCTACATTTAATGCCAGAAGAATAAGCTAAATACATATTTGTTTAGTTTCTCTCTTTGAATTGAATCAGGATGCCTGTGTTGTCTTAGTTTATTTGGTAGATTTTAGGTTATAAGTGTGAGGTTAGGTACGTCCTTGAATCAGGTTTATACCTCCACTGTTCCAAGGTGGTACTCATTTCTCCACACGTCATTGATGGCTGTGACTTGTACCCCTTGTCTTTGTAATTATCCCCATGTATATATGTCATCTTGTGATTTCGGATTGTTGTACACTTGGTATGTAGCTTTACCTGCTTCACTTTATTCACTCAAGATAGGAGTTTTATGTTGTCGCATTTTTTTGGACTATCAATGACATTAAATGACCATTGTTAATTTGAATGCATATATACGATACGGATATTTGTCTCTTCAGATAGTATACCCTATTACCCTAGCGTTTACAAGATGACAAACTGTGGGGTATCATAGTATACAATTATTTACATACTTTCAGATATTCAGCCACCAACAGTTACAGGATGTCCAAACGACAAAACAATCGTGACATCAAACATGACCAGTTTTCAAACCTGGACAGAACCACAGATCACTGACCCTCATGGCTTCACTGTTGTAGTGTCCAAAAACTATCAAAACAGTCAATATGCGTTTCCATGGGGAGAATTCACTGTCCAGTATTCCGGTGTTAAACCTTCCAATGGTTTGAGAAATCAGTGCCTGTTCAAGGTAACCGTACAACGTGAGTAAAGATTAACACAACGTCGTCTCTATCTGAATAATCATTTTTCGCATAGCTGTTTTATGTGCATTCACAATGTTATTAGACAGTTAGACAGTTCAATATATCTAGCGAGTGAAAAAGTTAATATAAAGTCTGTACTCAACTTAGTAACATAGATATATATGTATATTTATTGTACATTCATCTGTATGTTGGAGAGATAAACTAATAATAATAAATTAATAATACAAATACATCTGGCCATTTAAGCGCAAAAGAAAGAATGGAACACGCAACATAAAGATACAATTTATCTTCAGCCCACACCTGTCCGCCATTGAGCGCCCCAACGAATGGAATGGTAGTTTGTAATGGATGGCGGACGACATACGCTAGAGTGTGTATATTACTTTGTAAAGAGAACTACACTTTACCAATTGGTTATTCTGGCGTCCTGTTTAACTGTGGAGCAACGGGAAACTGGCTTCCATCCGGTAGTGTAACAGAATGTATGTCTAAAGGTGAGTCCGACTGTAACCATCCGGCAGTGTAACAGAATGTTTGTCTAAAGGTGAGTCCGACTGTAACCATCCGGCAGTGTAACAGACTGTATGTCTAAAGGTGACTCCGACGGTAACTATCCGGCTGTATAACAGAATGTATGTCTTAAGGTGAGTCCGACGGTAACCATCCGGCAGTGTAACAGAATGTATGTCTTAAGGTGAGTCCGACGGTAACCATCCGGCTGTATAACAGAATGTATGTCTGAAGGTGAGTCCGACAGTAACCATCCGGCTGTATAACAGAATGTTTGTCTAAAGGTTAGTCCGACGGTAACCATCCGGCAGTGTAACAAAATGAATGTCTAAAGGTGAGTCCGACGGTAACCATCCGGCAGTGTAACAGAATGTTTGTCTAAAGGTGAATCCGACGGTAACCATCCGGCAGTGTAACAGAATGTATGTCTAAATGTGAGTCCGACTGTAACCACCCGGCAGTGTAACAGAATGTTTGTCTAAAGGTGAGTCCGAATGTAACCATCCGGCAGTGTAACATAATGTTTGTCTAAAGGTGAGTCCGACGGTAACCATCCGGCAGTGTAACAGAATGTATGTCTAAATGTGAGTCCGACTGTAACCACCCGGCAGTGTAACAGAATGTTTGTCTAAAGGTGAATCCGACGGTAACCATCCGGCAGTGTAACAGAATGTATGTCTAAATGTGAGTCCGACTGTAACCACCCGGCAGTGTAACAGAATGTTTGTCTAAAGGTGAGTCCGACTGTAACCATCCGGCAGTGTAACATAATGTTTGTCTAAAGGTGAGTCCGACGGTAACCATCCGGCAGTGTAACAGACTGTATGTCTAAAGGTGAGACCGACTGTATCCATCCGGCAGTGTAACAGACTGTATGTCTAAAGGTGAGTCCGACTGTAACCATCCGGCAGTGTACCAGACTGTATGTCTAAAGGTGAGACCGACTGTATCCATCCGGCAGTGTAACAGACTGTATGTCTAAAGGTGAGACCGACTGTAACCATCCGGCAGTGTACCAGACTGTATGTCTAAAGGTGAGACCGACTGTATCCATCCGGCAGTGTACCAGACTGTATGTCTAAAGGTGAGACCGACTGTAACCATCCGGCAGTGTACCAGACTGTATGTCTAAAGGTGAGACCGACTGTAACCATCCGGCAGTGTACCAGACTGTATGTCTAAAGGTGAGACCGACTGTATCCATCCGGCAGTGTACCAGACTGTATGTCTAAAGGTGAGACCGACTGCATCCATCCGGCAGTGTACCAGACTGTATGTCTAAAGGTGAGACCGACTGTAACCATCCGGCAGTGTACCAGACTGTATGTCTAAAGGTGAGACCGACTGTATCCATCCGGCAGTGTAACAGACTGTATGTCTAAAGGTGAGACCGACTGTAACCATCCGGCAGTGTAACAGACTGTATGTCTAAAGGTGAGACCGACTGTATCCATCCGGCAGTGTAACAGAATGTATGTCTAAAGGTGAGTCCGACGGTTACCATCCGGCAATGTAATATAATGTTTGTCTAAAGGTGAGTCCGACGGTAACCATCCAGCAATGTAATATAATGTTTGTCTAATGGTGAGTCCGACGGTAACCATCCTGCAATGTAATATAATGTTTGTCTAATGGTGAGTCCGACGGTAACCATCCAGCAATGTAATATAATGTTTGTCTAATGGTGAGTCCGACGGTAACCATCCTGCAATGTAATATAATGTTTGTCTAATGGTGAGTCCGACGGTAACCATCCAGCAATGTTACAGAATGTTGGTAAACACCCGGAAATTTGACTTCTTGTGGGTTTTTTCAAGATTCGATTTGTTTGGTTTATTTGGATGTTGTTTATTCCTGATAAAAACTCCATGTTATTGTAAAAATTGAAACACTACTTTTGGTTTTTAACACCGTGTTGCGCTGTGTTAATGCCTTTGATATATGTGAAGAAGTTGTCAGCTGATTGATAGGAGCACTTGTTAGGTCAACTGACCGCCGTATATAACTGAAATACTGTTGAAACACGGCGTGAAACGCAAAGCAATCCCTGTGTAACAGAGATATTTACAATAACAACCATCTTTGATAATAACAATATCTTTATAAAGCAACCAACATAATGAAACAAATATATTTGAAAACCAACATAACAAGATCGAAACATCACAGAAATAATCAATCAGAGTTATTACAGCAACAAAACGTTTAATTTCAGTTTTGTACCCCGATAAAAGCGACCGAGACAGCAAGGTACCAGTACAATCGTTGCCAACATGTTCCACGACAGAAGATAGGAATGTCATAGCTGACACCTATATAACAACACTGAAGTTATCTGCCTTGAATGGTCTGTGTACCAACCATAAATCTGATTGTGTGCCCACAAATGTCGACATAATATGTTCTGATTGAACATTGCAGACGAAACGAAAGACTGAATTATTAATTTAGCGATGATTCAGATAGTTTAAATAGAGGTGCAGTTTGACAAATTATTACGTTTTTAAGACATTGTCTCGAGAACAGTTTGACAATGTAATGTCTAAATTACTACAACCATTATATCAGATATCACGATGGTCACTCATTTGTTCACGGTGTATAGCCCGATGTGTGCCCCGCCTAGTATTACATTTTAGAAAACGGCTCATGTTTGCTGTTTTCCTTTGCAGCCGTAATTTTCACTCCTTACCTGATAACATCATTATAGTAAAATGCAGACTGCGGTAAACGTCCTCATATTTGTGCATACCATGGCCCCTTTGGAACGATCGAACGTCGGTTCAAGATCACTGATAGGCTTGCAACTTGTCAGAAATTTTCAAAGATGATATTTCGTTTGTTCTGTGGAGTAAAACTCTTCAAATCTATCGCAAAACGTCTAAAATCGAGCAGCTGAATGCGATTTTTTCCCGTTGTTTTGTATGTCAAATATAAACAGACGATTTTAGCGATATCGCTTTGTATCGTTTTGATAGAAACTTAGATATTCAAAGTCTTATACACAGTGTGATTTAATTGTTTAAATGCATATAATATTATAAAGCTTCTTCGTGCTTGTTATTTTTGTTTCACATCTTTGCTTGACTTTTTATCTTATTGTGCCTTTTTTTTTCTTTATATTACTTGATGTATACAACTATTGGACGGTTCTGTACACTCATATTGTTTGTAAATAATGGCTTATCGTGTTAACACGTGATATGTATGGTAGTGATGATTACATGTATGTAAGCTTATATAGTTGCTTCAATGATATTACACTTCGCACATGGCATTCGTAGTATATGCATGTTTCTATATATACATGTATGTTGTTCCATATGAGAGCGTAGTCGTTCTGTTCATTTTCTATTCGAGCTGTGCCACGACAATACCTCTATTATTCACCAAAAAGTCCATTTTCAGGATTCTAACACAAGTTTTTCATTTTCCATTTCATACCAAAATTCCAAATTTTAACAGCAAGATGCAAAAGTAAGCAACAAATGGATGATATCGCACCTGAAAGTACATATTTCTTAAACAATCTTCTTCAAATGACAAAAAAAGTATGCAATACTTACAAAACATTTCCTCTTTCATTTAATTCTATAAACTACTATTAAGTCTAAAAAACGTCTTCTGACAAAGCGCTTTGTTTGCGACGTCAAAACTTTGATTGGGAAATACTCGACGTCAAAACCAACGTCACTTATACAGGTGTTGTCTTGGAAACGCTCATTTACTCTTGTAATGTATAACTGTCTTTCCAAATAAAATAACCAGACATCAATCTTATGTTTTCGTTCTTTCAATATCATGTACCTTGCCATATAAAAACATTTAATAACATTTGTTCCTCGCATCACAAAGAAAACGAACAACACTCAGCAGTATATTTATGACTATGTTACTGTCTAACTCAACACCTATGGGTTAGGCTAATCGATATAGCAGATCCAATGTTATAGTATGGGTGCGTTTTGCTCTTGTTACACAAATGTACTCAGTGTATATACCTTGGTGTTTTATTGTCCAAGCAAACACAACTGGATTCAATGCATACAGTAATGGTAATAAAGTCATGTTTTGGGGAACACGAACAATCTGTCAATGGCGCTACCGGGATTCGAACCCAGGTGTACGGATTGCCGGTACGTTATGCTCACCACTACACCACAGAGACCTAACGTCATTTTCGTGTAAATTTAACTTATATAAAGTTGATTAAAGTTAGCTACACTTTGGACGAAGTACGGAGCGAAATTTTACAACTGCCACACAGCACTTAACACCAGCTGTAGTAATATTAAAATAAAGTCATGTATGAGGAACACGAAAAGTCTGTCAATGTCGCTACCGCGTAAGATTGAAACACAACACATCACAGTTAGGTTCAATGTTTATATTAAGTGTGTGAACTTGCGCTGCTCGAAGCCATAATACATAACGATCGTCTGCAGCTGAGTAAATATTCTATAATTCTTTCACACAGCAGCATAACTAATACAGCGACTATACGAAATACCAGTGGTGACATCCACACTCCATTATTTCTCTCCTACGAAATATTGAATTCGTGAAGTTAAAATCGCGAATTCGGGAAGCTGAAATTGTAAATGTTTGAAGTTAAAATCGTAAACTTAAACTCCAGGAATTCAATATTTCGTAGGAGAGAAATAATGAAGTGTGAATGTCACCGCTGGTATTTCGTACGACAACGTATCCCAGGTACTTAGTTCCCAATACGCCAATGAAGATAGATGATATATCGGTAACGCATGTGGAGATAGACGATATATCGGTAACGCAGGTGAAGATAGATGATATATCGGTAACGCAGGTGAAGATAGATGATATATCGGTAACGCAGGTGAAGACAGGCGATATATCGGTAACGCAGGTGAAGACAGGCGATATATCTGTAACGCAGGTGAAGATAGATGATATGTCGGTAACGCAGGTGAAGATAGATGATATATCGGTAACGCATGTGGAGATAGACGATATATCGGTAAGGCAGGTGAAGACAGATGATATATCGGTAACGCAGGTGAAGATAGATGATATATCGGTAACGCAGGTGAAGATAGATGATATATCGGTAACGCAGGTGAAGATATGCGATATATATGTAACGCAGGTGAAGATAGACAATATATCGGTAACGCAGGTGAAGATATGCGATATATCTGTAACGCAGGTGAAGATAGACGATGTATCGGTAACGCCGGTGATTTTAGACGATATATTAGTAATGCAGGTAAGGTTAGACGATATATTGGTAATGCAGGTAAAGTTAGACGATATATCGGTAACGCAGGTAAAGATAAACGATATATCTGTAACGCAGGTGAAGTTAGACGATATATCTGTAACGCAGGTGAATGTAGACGATATATCGGTAACGCAGATGAAGGTAGACGATATATCGGTAACGCAGGTGAAGGTAGACGATATATCGGTAACGCAGGTGAAGGTAGACGATATATCGGTAAAACAGGTGAATGAGGAAAACACGAGGCTGCACAAACATGTTTAGTTTTCTACTTATTCAAAATATTAAATTGCAAATAGAGAACAATATTCGAATAAAGGTAAAATTTATACCAATCTCGTGCATCGATTTCATAAAAATTTACCACATTGGTGAGAACGCATACTTTTTCATTGTGTGCCAAGTGCTCTGAAAATGTGTACCATTGAAGGATATATTGAAATGCAAGAGTAAGTAAGATTAATTATAAACCATTATATAAGTAAGGAAGTATCGACTCTACATGCGCAGTATTGATGTGTGTATGTATTTTAAAATCTGATAATGTTGTTATGATATTAAAGAACATCTGTATCGCAAATTGAATAAACGCATATTTAAGCATACACTCGTGTGTCAGTCAAGTATCTACCATCAGGAAGTGTACACAGTATTGTACGAGCATACATCAGAGGACATGTTAGGCCATGAAAACGACCTTGGATAATTGGAGGGGAAAACAAGACACTGTTTTTGACATCGAAAGTATTTAAGTGGTATGACTTGTGAGATAGTTTCGCGATAGGGGATATTATAGCGATAGGGGATAAGTAAGCAATTAAAGAAAGAGGGCGAAGCAACACAAACTGTGAGAATATTATTATATTTGAGCAAATTGTTTAAGTGGCCCAATAAGGAATTAAAAGAACCGTCAAGTTTTAGACTATGATGTCAAACATGAAATACTACATCACTTGAGCATGAGAGAATACAAGTGGAGTGTATCATTATGTAACTTCATCTTAAAGTTGATATCAGACCTCGGGTACTTATCGTGTCATGGGATACAATAGATATAGGGCGTAGATATATTTTTGTCTAAAACTAAAATGAGCAACAAAGACAATGTAAGGACATACTACCAAACTCGCTTGACCATACACTTGAACTCATATGTTGCAATATTTCAACGTCACGTGATACCATGGAACAATGTAACAGACAGTGAAAGGACAAACAGAGAATCAAATATCAGAAAGTAAACAATGATACTTGTGTGTCTTCATCACTAGGTGACCACTCCCAGATTCCACCGTTGTTGTGAATAAAGGTTTTTCAAATCGGCGCTATGAGAGTCACTCTCTGTTGCATATTGAATACCGTACGATTGTCTGTGATCTTTCGGATAGACATTTCAAAATGAGTTAAGACGACCTAGGCATTTGTTTTAATGACAATATTACACGAAATCCATAAAACACCGAAACTGGCTGTGGGGAAATGCGGGCGGATTTGGCAGCAGATGGGCGGAGCTACAGAAAATTGGCGGAACTGATACAGAATATGGGTGGAGCTGAGACAAAATATGGGCGGAGCTAAACAACATTTTATTATTATGATTCTACAGAAGTGATATAAATACAGGAGATATTCTTAATTAATGTAACATTATTTGTTTGAAAATGGATGGAATACGGGGTATTGTTGTGTTTGGGTTATCTGTATTTGTCGTAGCAACACTTGGTCAGGTAATGATGTTTAACAAAGACAAGACGTTGATTGTAATGATTTTATAAAGTGTATGGCATTAAGATAATGCGAGTGTTATTGTATTACATAAATATATTCATACTGTAGATTATGTTTATGTGCAAGTCTAACTGTCGGGTAAAACTGAACGTGATATAGTGGTGTCACTTTCACATCAAGTATTGTCTCATGGTAGCATACACATGTATGGAAATGCATTATGAATCAACGAATATCTGCAATCTTACCACAAAGTATATAATGACTTACTGAGAAAGGTACAAAAGTTGAGGTAGCCATACCTGGTTAAATTGAAGTTTGCTTTGAAACTAATTGTTTAAGGAATATTTGAACAAATATTTGTTTTGAATTTCATACATGTATATTTAGAAACTGAAATGATTTATGTTTCCTTTCAGAAATGTTTCATCAAGAACAAACATGATGATTTGTTGAGTTGTGTTCATGACAACGCACCTGTACAACTAAATCCATCAGGTCCTACGTGGGTTCAATCTGGCACGGAATGTACCGTTACCACGACGACCGGTCAAGATACGGTGACATGTATAGGACCAAGATGGTGGATAGGGGGTACTTAGTATATACTTGACGCTATTAAAAACGCAACTATTTGAACTAGGTGTCATTTTGTAGTACCAACTGTCAAAAGCGTGTTACAGTTTAAGCGTTAACTATGTGTTAATTCTTGTTCAAAACTTTATTAAACTCTAGACTAAATTGTTTTTTATTTAATTATTCATTCATTTTATGAAAATGTGTATGAGAAATGAAGAATAATTTTGCCTTTTTAATGTCACTTTATCTATATGCACAAGTTTTGGTTGCGTTTTTATATATGCGTTAAGTATATATCACTTGAACAATTGCGCACAATCATTGACATTGTCTCAATAATAATGCAGATATTCGTGGACGATACAAACAAGTATGGTTATATTTAACGCAAAAAAGTGTACAAATAATATTTATACAAGGCTTTTTATGTGCAGTTACGATATGCCGATTAAACCTTGCTTTATTCAGTATAACCATGCTTTAGATTAGCCTATTACAAGTTCATTTTATCCATTGTATCCATGTTTCCGTGGTTATCTGTTTTATACACGAGCTGTGATGTCATTTCTTTATCCCTAACTTTATACATACAGAGAAGTTCGGCAAATCATTTAACTTCTTATTCTTGTTTTACAATCATTTCATTTATGATTCAGGCACAAAAGAGATTTCAATAAAAAAAGTTCGTCATAAAAGATCGTTTAGGACGTTCCTGGACGGATTAGTTTGCTTTCTGACATTCTTCAGTTGTTTGTGGTTTGGTCGAGCGGGAAACTCGGGTAAGATAGAACAATATGCTTCCATTAGATTTATAACATTAAGACACTTCCAATAGAGAATGAATGCTCGACGCTGTACCGTGTGGGGAAACCTTCTCCTACAGGCTCTCTCCAAGTGTTCGAAAAAACTGAAAACTGTTTAAACCATGGAGGCTGACCAGGAGCACAGTTATGTAATACTTGCAGAATGCATAGAATGCACTATAATTATGTCTTAACATCAGCAAAGGACCAAACACGTGACATTGATTTCATTTCCGAACACAAGCACATTCGGCTGTATGCTGCAGCAAACATGACGTCATAAACCACGTGGTTTCCCCACACATTGAACTAAACAATTAATGGTACATGGTGACAAAGCTAGAACTATTTTATGGTGAAGAAGTAAATATTTTCGAGTCCGTAATATGCACCAGTTTTCAATAATTGTATACTATTTCGATCTTCGGTCTTAAGAGCGTCAATGAACGAAAAGTTTAATATTCTAACAATCAACGTCAGATATCAACATTGGCCAATATTAATACCTGTACAAACCATGGTGTGGGTAATTTATCGTACAATTTGATAACATTAAGAGCACAAATCCCTAACACTTGTTAATGTCAAAACAATGTTTCGTTGATAATGGCAACATCATGTCTGACAAACTATATGTAAAATATAAGAGCTTGATGTTATAGAACTGTGTAAGTGTCATTTAATTTAACAAAACTTTGCTTTGACCCCACATAACTATTTGCAGCAGGTCTATGGTTTGTGTAGCAGATCCATGCTTTGTGTAGCAGATCCATGGTTAGTGTAGCAAATCTATGGTTTGTGTAGCAGATCTATGGTTTGTGTAGCAGATCTATGGTTTGTGTAGCAGATCTATGGTTTGTGTAGCAGGTCCAGGGTTTGTGTAGGAGATCCATGGTTTGTGTAGCAAATCTATGGTTTGTGTAGCAGATCTATGGTTCGTGTAGCAGATCTATGGTTTGTGTAGCAGATCCATGGTTTGTGTTGCATATCTGTGGTTTTTGTAGCAGGTCCAAGGTTTGTGTAGCAAATCTATGGTTTGTGTAGCAGATCCATGATTTGTGTAGCAGATCCATGGTTTGTGTAGCAGATCTATGGTTTGTGTAGCAGGTCTATGGTTTGTGTAGCAGGTCCAAGGTTTGTGTAGCAGTACCATGATTTGTGTAGCAAATCTATGGTTTGTGTAGCAGATCTATGGTTTGTGTAGCAGATCTATGGTTTATGTAGCAGATCTATGGTTTGTGTAGCAGATCTATCGTTTGTGTAGCAAATTTATGGTTTGTGTAGCAGATCTATGGTTTGTGTAGCAGGTCTATGGTTTGTGTAGCAGGTCTATGGTTTTTGTAGCAGATCTATGGTTTGTGTAGCAGGTCTATGGTTTGTGTAGCAGGTCCAAGGTTTGTGTAGCAGTACCATGATTTGTGTAGCAAATCTATGGTTTGTGTAGCAGTACCATGGTTTGTGTAGCAGATCTATGGCTTGTGTAGCAGATCCATGGTTTATGTAGCAGGTTCATGGTTTGTGTAGCAGATCTATGGTTTGTGTAGCAGGTCCAAGGTTTGTGTAGCAGTACCATGATTTGTGTAGCAGGTTCATGGTTTGTGTAGAAGATCTATGGTTTGTGTAGCAGTTCCATGGTTTATGTAGCAGGTTCATGGTTTGTGTAGCAGATCTATGGTTTATGTAGCAGGTCCATGGTTTGTGTAGCAGATCTATGGTTTGTGTAGCAGGTCCAAGGTTTGTGTAGCAGTACCATGGTTTGTGTAGCAAATCTATGGTTTGTGTAGCAGATCTATGGTTTGTGTAGCAGGTCCAAGGTTTGTGTAGCAGTACCATGATTTGTGTAGCAGGTTCATGGTTTGTGTAGCAGATCTATGGTTTGTGTAGCAGTTCCATGGTTTATGTAGCAGGTTCATGGTTTGTGTAGCAGATCTATGGTTTATGTAGCAGGTCCATGGTTTGTGTAGCAAATCTATGGTTTGTGTAGCAGGTCCAAGGTTTGTGTAGCAGTACCATGGTTTGTGTTGCAAATCTATGGTTTGTGTAGCAGATCTATGGTTTGTGTAGCAGATCTATGGTTTATGTAGCAGATCTATGGTTTGTGTAGCAGATCTATGGTTTGTGTAGCAAATATATGGTTTGTGTAGCAGATCTATGGTTTGTGTAGCAGGTTCATGGTTTGTGTAGCAAATCTATGGTTTGTGTAGCAGATCTATGGTTTGTGTAGCAACTTCATGGTTTGTGTAGCAGGTCTATGGTTTGTGTAGCAGGTCTATGGTTTGTGTAGCAGGTCCAAGGTTTGTGTAGCAGTACCATGGTTTGTGTAGCAAATCTATGGTTTGTGTAGCAGATCTATGGTTTGTGTAGCAGATCTATGGTTTATGTAGCAGATCTATGTTTTTTGTAGCAGATCTATGGTTTGTGTAGCAAATCTATGGTTTGTGCAGCAGATCTATGGTTTGTGTACCAGGTTCATGGTTTGTGTAGCAGTACCATGGTTTGTGTAGCAAATCTATGGTTTGTGTAGCAGATCTATGGTTTGTGTAGAAGATCTATGGTTTGTGTAGCAGTACCATGGTTTGTGTAGCAGTACCATGGTTTGTGAGGCAGATCCATGGTTTGTGTAGCAAATCTTTGGTTTGTGTAGCAGATCTATGGTTTGTGTAGCAGTACCATGGTTTGTGTAGCAGTACCATGGTTTGTGTAGCAGATCCATGATTTGTGTAGCAGATCTATGGTTTGTGTAGCAGATCTATGGTTTGTGTAGCAGTACCATGGTTTGTGTAGCAGTACCATGGTTTGTGTAGCAGATTCATGGTTTGTGTAGCAGATCTATGGTTTGTGTAGCAGATCCATGTTTTGTGTAGCAGATCCATGGTTTGTGTAGCAGATCTATGGTTTGTGTAGCAGTACCATGGTTTGTGTAGCAGATCTATGGTTTGTGTAGCAGTACCATGGTTTGTGTAGCAGTACTATGGTTTGTGTAGCAAGACTATTGTTTGGTTATTTCTATGTGAAATATACATTTTTGTATTTATAAGCACATATTTTCACCTATTTTCAGACAATATACGACCAATATTGAATTGTCCACCATCAATCTACAGTATCAACGATGACTATCAAATATACACTAAAGTCAGGTGGAGAGAACCAACAGCATGGGACAACAGAGATGGACAACTCACGTAACATATTAGGAAGACATGATTATAGTTTTTATATGATTGTAATATAATTTACAACATAATCCTTTCCTTAAATATTTTATTCAGTATTTCCTTGACAGTCTTGTTTATGTATAAAGAATGATTACATTAGACGTGCCATATAATACTATGCCTTAATCAGTATAATTGATGTCATTTGAGGAGTCAAATTATCAAGAATTAAGAATATATTATGTATGTTTGTTTGTTAGGCCAAGACGGGTGAGTGGGAGAGCCTCGGGACGACATTTTCCTGCAGGGAGGACAGAGGTGGACTATGAAGCCAAGGATAAAGCAGGAAATAGAGGATCTTGCAGAATAGTTGTAAATGTAGAAGGTAAAATGTACTGATGCATATTTAATATTTCCTACAGATCATACGTCGTCCGTACGTTTGATTAAAGTCTCCTGTAACCCGATGTTTCTGTAGTTCTTTATGTTTATATAATATATCTGACTGGCACTGAACTATTTCATTCTATTTCCTCTTCCAGCTATTGTACAATGCTAAGCTTGGTTACGAATATGTGCTATCATTTTTCACATTGTTTACTGATGAAAGGGAACACTCGTAACGTTTGTCAGTTTACATTGACGCACCTCACAGTTTACATGGTCGCACCTCACAGTTTACATGGTCGCACCTTACAGATTACATGGTCATACCTTACAGGTTACATGCACACGCCATACAGTTTACATCGACGCACCTTACAGGTTACATACACACGCCATAGAGTTTACATCGACGCACCTTACAGGTTACATGCACACGCCATACAGTTTACATCGACGCACCTTACAGGTTACATGCACACGCCATACAGTTTACATCGACGCACCTTACAGGTTACATGCACACGCCATACAGTTTACATCGACGCACCTTACAGGTTACATGCACACGCCATACAGTTTACATCGACGCACCTTACAGGTTACATTGACATACATTCAGTTTACATGCACACGCCATACAGTTTACATCGACGCACCTTACAGGTTACATGCACACGCCATACAGTTTACATCGACGCACCTTACAGGTTACATGCACACGCCATACAGTTTACATCGACGCACCTTACAGGTTACATTGACATACATTCAGTTTACATGCACACGCCATACAGTTTACATCGACGCACCTTACAGGTTACATGCACACGCCATACAGTTTACTTCGACGCACCTTACAGGTTACATGCACACGCCATACAGTTTACATCGACGCACCTTACAGGTTACATGCACACGCCATACAGTTTACATCGACGCACCTTACAGGTTACATGCACACGCCATACAGTTTACATCGACGCACCTTACAGGTTACATTGACATACATTACAGTTAAATGCACACGCCATACAGTTTACATCGACGCACCTTACAGGTTACATGCACACGCCATACAGTTTACATCGACGCACCTTACAGGTTACATTAACATACATTACAGTTTACATGCACACGCCATACAGTTTACATCGACGCACCTTACAGGTTACATACACACGCCATACAGTTACATCGACGCACCTTACAGGTTACATACACACGCCATACCGTTTACATCGACGCACCTTACAGGTTACATACACACGCCATACAGTTTACATCGACGCACCTTACAGGTTACATGCACACGCCATACAGTTTACATCGACGCACCTTACAGGTTACATGCACACGCCATACAGTTTACATCGACGCACCTTACAGGTTACATTGACATACATTACAGTTTACATGCACACGCCATACAGTTTACATCGACGCACCTTACAGGTTACATACACACGCCATAGAGTTTACATCGACGCACCTTACAGGTTACATACACACGCCATACAGTTTACATCGACGCACCTTACAGGTTACATACACACACCATACAGTTTACATCGACGCACCATACAGTTTACATGGACACACCATACTGTTTACATGGACGCACCATACTGTTTACATGGACACACCATACTGTTTACATGGACGCACCATACTGTTTACATGGACACACCATACTGTTTACATGGACACACCATACAGTTTACATGGACGCACCATACTGTTTACATGGACACACCATACAGTTTACATGGACACACCATACTGTTTACATGGACGCACCATACAGTATTCAAGGACGCATTTTATAGTTTACAACGACGCTCAGTACTGTTTACATGAGCACACCGTACCGTTTACATGGACGCATTTTACAGTTTACATGGACGCACAGTACTGTTTACATGAGCACACCGTACCGTTTACATGGACGCATTTTACAGTTTACATGGACGCACAGTACTGTTTACATGAGCACATCGTACGATTTACATGGACGCATTTTACAGTTTACATGGAGATACAGTACTGTTTACGTGAGCACTTCGTACGGTTTACATGGACGCATTTTACAGTTTACATGGACGCACAGTACTGTTTACATGAGCACTTCGTACGGTTTACATGGACGCATTTTACAGTTTACATGGATCCAAGTACTGGCTCGTGGCGACTGTTGCGTTTTTAAAAAGTATAGTTTTAATTTGAGTTATGCTGGAAACCAGTATAATTTCTGTGCTGATGTTGGGCCGTGACTTTATGATCACGGGAAATAAATAAAATCATTTACAAACGTCGAAAAGACTAAATGTACAACAATAAAATGATTTAATCATAATTGTTTAATGTTAAAATTATGTGTACCATCATAAATAAAATGTAAATCTTTATGATTTGTTTGTCTAAATATTCAGACTAGCTTTCGAAACCTCCGACACGTTCCACGTGTATTCAAACATATTTACTAACATACATTGTATGACGGGTTTTTGTACCTTACGTATTTTTTTCTGTTGACCACCTTCAAAGTGTTTGAAGTGTTTGGATCGTATATATTTGTATAAGCTGTTTATAGTTGTTTTTTTCAATGAAACTGATGATTTGGTCTTTTGGTTTTATTGAACTCATTAATGATTTTATGTGAACTCCAACACAATATCATTACATGCTGATTACCGCATCACTACCAAACAAGAATGCTATGTGAAATTCCGTTTATATTATTAATAAAAACTTAAAATAAACGTGACTGTGTTTGAGGTGACTGTGTTTGAGGTGACTGTGTTTGAGGTGACTGTGTTTGAGGTGACTGTGTTAGAGGTGACTGTGTTGAAGTGACTGTGTTAGAGGTGACTGTGTTAGAGGTGACTGTATTTGAGGTGACTGTGTTTGAGGTGACTGTGTTTGAGGTGACTGTGTTTGAGGTGACTGTGTGTGCGGTGACTGTGTTTGAGGTGACTGTGTTTGAGGTGACTGTGTTTGAGGTGACTGTGTTTGAGGTGACTGTGTTTGAGGTGACTGTGTTAGATGTGACTGTGTTTGAGGTGACTGTGTTTGAGGTGACTGTGTTGGAGGTGACTGTGTTGGAGGTGACTGTGTTGGAGGTGACTGTGTTTGAGGTGACTGTGTTTGAGGTGACTGTGTTTGAGGTGACTGTGTTTGAGGTGACTGTGTTTGAGGTGACTGTGTTTGAGGTGACTGTGTTTGAGGTGACTGTGTTTGAGGTGACTGTGTTAGAGGTGACTGTGTTGGAGGTGACTGTGTTTGAGGTGACTGTGTTTGAGGTGACTGTGTTGGAGGTGACTGTGTTGGAGGTGACTGTGTTTGAGGTGACTGTGTTGGAGGTGACTGTGTTGGAGGTGACTGTGTTGGAGGTGACTGTGTTGGAGGTGACTGTGTTGGAGGTGACTGTGTTTGAGGTGACTGTGTTTGAGGTGACTGTGTTTGAGGTGACTGTGTTAGAGGTGACTGTGTTTGAGGTGACTGTGTTTGAGGTGACTGTGTTTGAGGTGACTGTGTTTGAGGTGACTGTGTTTGAGGTGACTGTGTTTGAGGTGACTGTGTTGGAGGTGACTGTGTTGGAGGTGACTGTGTTGGAGGTGACTGTGTTGGAGGTGACTGTGTTTGAGGTGACTGTGTTTGAGGTGACTGTGTTAGAGGTGACTGTATTTGAGGTGACTGTGTTGGAGGTGACTGTGTTGGAGGTGACTGTGTTGGAGGTGACTGTGTTGGAGGTGACTGTGTTGGAGGTGACTGTGTTGGAGGTGACTGTGTTTGAGGTGACTGTGTTAGAGGTGACTGTGTTGGAGGTGACTGTGTTGGAGGTGACTGTGTTTGAGGTGACTGTGTTTGAGGTGACTGTGTTGGAGGTGACTGTGTTGGAGGTGACTGTGTTTGAGGTGACTGCGTTTGAGGTGACTGTGTTGGAGGTGACTGTGTTTGAGGTGACTGTGTTGGAGGTGACTGTGTTGGAGGTGACTGTGTTTGAGGTGACTGTGTTGGAGGTGACTGTGTTGGAGGTGACTGTGTTTGAGGTGACTGTGTTGGAGGTGACTGTGTTTGAGGTGACTGTGTTGGAGGTGACTGTGTTGGAGGTGACTGTGTTGGAGGTGACTGTGTTAGATGTGACTGTGTTGGAGGTGACTGTGTTGGAGGTGACTGTGTTGGAGGTGACTGTGTTTGAGGTGACTGTGTTGGAGGTGACTGTGTTTGAGGTGACTGTGTTGGAGGTGACTGTGTTGGAGGTGACTGTGTTGGAGGTGACTGTGTTTGAGGTGACTGTGTTTGAGGTGACTGCGTTTGAGGTGACTGTGTTGGAGGTGACTGTGTTTGAGGTGACTGTGTTGGAGGTGACTGTGTTGGAGGTGACTGTGTTGGAGGTGACTGTGTTGGAGGTGACTGTGTTTGAGGTGACTGTGTTGGAGGTGACTGTGTTTGAGGTGACTGTGTTTGAGGTGACTGTGTTTGAGGTGACTGCGTTTGAGGTGACTGTGTTTGAGGTGACTGTGTTGGAGGTGACTGTGTTTGAGGTGACTGCGTTTGAGGTGACTGCGTTTGAGGTGACTGTGTTTGAGGTGACTGTGTTTGAGGTGACTGCGTTTGAGGTGACTGTGTTTGAGGTGACTGTGTTTGAGGTGACTGTGTTTGAGGTGACTGTGTTTGAGGTGACTGTGTTGGAGGTGACTGTGTTGGAGGTGACTGTGTTTGGGGTGACTGTGTTTGAGGTGACTGTGTTTGAGGTGACTGTGTACTTTGTTAGTGACAATTCCTGCTCCAGTTCATCTTTCATATATTTATTATTGTATTAATGTCCTATTTTTCAGTGGTCAAATGTCCTCCACCGAAGAAAATGACCAATGGATATTATCTTTGTTGGCCCAGTACAGAGTTTATTTACGGTGGTCATTGTATATTTGGTTGTTATATGGGCTTTGATTTACATGGTAGCAAATACCTGGAGTGTCAGAAAGATGGACAATGGTCAGATGCACAGCCTGAATGCAGACGTAGGATTATTTTGAATGCTTTGTTTCAGTATATTATTTGATTTGAACTTTGGTTTTTCAATTATGTGTGACCGTGTACCACGTGATGTACCACGTGATGTAGCACGTGGTGTTAACATTTTTTTTTCAATTTAAATATTTTTCTATCATTTAAGCTAATAGAATTGACGTCACTTCAAAGCGTAGGCCTACGTCTGGACCTATAAATGTATGATATAGATGTTTGAACGCAAAATAACACTGGCAAATATAACTTATTTACGTGAAACATGGACAATTTTCACCGAGTATTGTTATTGTGAAGTCTGCCAGCCAGACAATTCCATATCACCTCATACATATAGATACTTGCCATTACACCTTCCCAATGCATTGTATGTCGTTTGCTGATGTACCCCGTGATCTGTGTGGGGAGTCATAGTCATGTGACTATTATGTACACCGGGCTCTATGTGGGGAAGCATTGTCATGTGACTATCATGTACACCGGGCTCTATGTGGGGAAGCATTGTCATGTGACTATTATGTACACCGGGCTCTATGTGGGGAAGCATTGTCATGTGACTATCATGTACACCGGGCTCTATGTGGGGAAGCATTGTCATGTGTCTTTTATGTACACCGGGCTCTATGTGGGGAAGCATTGTCATGTGACTATCATGTACACCGGGCTCTATGTGGGGAAGCATTGTCATGTGACTATTATGTACACCGGGCTCTATGTGGGGAAGCATTGTCATGTGACTATCATGTACACCGGGCTCTATGTGGGGAAGCATTGTCATGTGACTTTTATGTACACCGGGCTCTATGTGGGGAAGCATTGTCATGTGACTATCATGTACACCGGGCTCTATGTGGGGAAGCATTGTCATGTGACTATTATGTACACCGGGCTCTAAGTGGGGAAGCATTGTCATGTGACTATCATGTACACCGGGCTCTATGTGGGGAAGCATTGTCATGTGACTATCATGTACACCGGGCTCTATGTGGAGAGGCATTGTCATGTGACTATAATGTACACCGGGCTGTATGTGGAGTGGCATTGTTATGTGACTATCATGTACACCGGGCTCTATGTGGAGTGGCATTGTCATGTGACTATCATGTACACCTAGCTTAATGGGGAGAGGCATTGTCATGTGACTATCATATACACCGGGCTATATGTGGAGAGGTATTGTCATGTGACTATCATATACACCGGGCTATATGTGGAGTGGCATTGTCATGTGACTATCATGTACACCTAGCCTAATGGGGAGTGGCATTGTTATGTGACTATCATATACACCGGGCTATATGTGGAGAGGTATTGTCATGTGACTATCATGTACACCGGGCTCTATGTGGAGAGGCATTGTCATGTGACTATCATATACACCGGGCTCTATGTGAAGAGGCAATGTCATGTGACTTTCATGTACCCCAGGCTCTATGTGGGGAAGCATTGTCATGTGACTATCATGTACCCCGGGCTCTATGTGGGGAGTCATTGTCATGTGACTATCATGTACACCGGGCTCTATGTGGGGAGTCATTGTCATGTGACTATCATGTACCCCGGGCTCTATGTGGGGGAGCATTGTCATGTGACTATTATGTACACCGGGCTCTATGTGGGGAAGCATTGTCATGTGACTATCATGTACACCGGGCTCTATGTGGGGAAGCATTGTCATGTGACTATCATGTACCCCGGGCTCTATGTGGGGAAGCATTGTCATGTGACTATCATGTACACCGGGCTCTATGTGGAGAGGCATTGTCAGGTGACTATCATATACACCGGGCTCTTTGTGGGGAGGCATTGTCATGTGACTTTCATATACACCGGGCTCTATGTGGGGAGGCATTGTCACGTGACTTTCATATACACCGGGCTCTATGTTGGGAGGCATTGTCAGGTGACTATCATATACACCGGGCTCTATGTGGGGAGGCATTGTCACGTGACTTTCATATACACCGGGCTCTATGTGGGGAGGCATTGTCATGTGACTATCATGTACACCGGGCTCTATGTGGAGAGGCAATGTCATGTGACTATAATGTACACCGGGCTGTATGTGGAGTGGCATTGTCATGTGACTATCATGTACACCGGGCTCTATGTGGAGAGGCATTGTCATGTGACTATAATGTACACCGGGCTGTATGTGGAGTGGCATTGTCATGTGACTATCATGTACACCGGGCTCTATGTGGAGAGGCATTGTCATGTGACTATCATGTACACCGGGCTGTATGTGGAGTGGCATTGTCATGTGACTATCATGTACACCGGGCTGTATGTGGAGTGGCATTGTCATGTGACTATCATGTGCACCGGGCTCTATGTTAGGAGGCATTGTCATGGGACTATCATGTACACCTAGCTTAATGGGGAGAGGCATTGTCATGTGACAATCATGTTCACCTGGCTCTATGTGGAGTGGCATTGTCATGTGACTATGATGTACCTCGGAATGTGTGTGAGGAGGCATATAGTCATGTGACTATCATGTACCCCTGGCTCTTTGTGGAGAGGCCTTGTCATGTGACTATCATGTATACCGGGGTCTATGTGGAGAGGCATTGTCATGTGACTATCGTGTACACCGGGTTGTATGTGGGGAGGCATTGTTATGTGACTATCATGTACCCCGGGCACTATGTGGAGAGACATTGTCATGTGACTATCATGTACACCGGGCTGTATGTGGAGTGGCATTGTTATGTGACTGTCATGTACACCGGGCACTATGTGGAGAGACATTGTCATGTGACTATCATGTACACCGGGCTGTATGTGGAGTGGCATTGTTATGTGACTGTCATGTACACCGGGCACTATGTGGAGAGACATTGTCATGAGACTATAATGTACACCGGGCACTATTTGAAGTGGCATTGACATGTGACTATCATGTACACCGGGCTGTATGTGGAGTGGCATTGTTATGTGACTGTCATGTACACCGGGCACTATGTGGAGAGACATTGTCATGTGACTATCATGTACACCGGGCTCTATGTGGAGAGGCATTGTCATGTGACTATCATGTACACCGGGCTGTATGTGGAGTGGCATTGTCATGTGACTATCATGTACACCGGGCTGTATGTGGAGTGGCATTGTCATGTGACTATCATGTACACCGGGCTCTATGTTAGGAGGCATTGTCATGGGACTATCATGTACACCTAGCTTAATGGGGAGAGGCATTGTCATGTGACAATCATGTTCACCTGGCTCTATGTGGAGTGGCATTGTCATGTGACTATGATGTACCTCGGAATGTGTGTGAGGAGGCATATAGTCATGTGACTATCATGTACCCCTGGCTCTTTGTGGAGAGGCCTTGTCATGTGACTATCATGTATACCGGGGTCTATGTGGAGAGGCATTGTCATGTGACTATCGTGTACACCGGGTTGTATGTGGGGAGGCATTGTTATGTGACTATCATGTACCCCGTGCACTATGTGGAGAGACATTGTCATGTGACTATCATGTACACCGGGCTGTATGTGGAGTGGCATTGTTATGTGACTGTCATGTACACCGGGCACTATGTGGAGAGACATTGTCATGTGACTATCATGTACACCGGGCTGTATGTGGAGTGGCATTGTTATGTGACTGTCATGTACACCGGGCACTATGTGGAGAGACATTGTCATGAGACTATAATGTACACCGGGCACTATTTGAAGTGGCATTGACATGTGACTATCATGTACACCGGGCTGTATGTGGAGTGGCATTGTTATGTGACTGTCATGTACACCGGGCACTATGTGGAGAGACATTGTCATGTGACTATCATGTACACCGGGCTCTATGTGGAGAGGCATTGTCATGTGACTATAATGTACACCGGGCTGTATGTGGAGTGGCATTGTTATGTGACTATCATGTACACCGGGCTCTATGTGGAGTGACATTGTCATGTGACTATCATGTACACCTAGCTTAATGGGGAGAGGTATTGTCATGTGACTATCATGTACACCGGGCTCTATGTGGAGTGGCATTGTTATGTGACTATCATGTACACCGGGCTCTATGTGGAGTGGCATTGTTATGTGACTATCATATACACCGGGCTATATGTGGAGAGGCATTGTCATGTGACTATCATGTACACCGGGCTCTATGTGGAGAGGCATTGTCATGTGACTATCATATACACCGGGCTCTATGTGGAGAGGCAATGTCATGTGACTTTCATGTACCCCGGGCTCTATGTGGGGAAGCATTGTCATGTGACTATCATATACACCGGGCTCTATGTGGAGAGGCAATGTCATGTGACTATCATGTACCCCGGGCTCTATGTGGAGAGGCATTGTCATGTGACTTTCTTGTACCCCTGGATATGTGTGGAGAGCCATTGTCATGTGACTATCATGTACCCCTGGATCTGTTAGGAGAGGCATTGTCATGTGACTATCATGTACCCCTGGATCTGTTAGGAGAGCCATTGTCATGTGACTATCATGTACCCCTGGATCTGTTAGGAGAGCCATTGTCATGTAACTATCATGTACCCCTGGATCTGTTAGGAGAGCCATTGTCATGTGACTATCATGTACCCCTGGATCTGTTAGGAGAGGCATTGTCATGTGACTATCATGTACCCCTGGATCTGTTAGGAGAGCCATTGTCATGTGACTATCATGTACCCCTGGATCTGTTAGGAGAGCCATTGTCATGTGACTATCATGTACCCCTGGATCTGTTAGGAGAGGCATTGTCATGTGACTATCATGTACCCCTGGATCTGTTAGGAGAGGCATTGTCATGTGACTATCATGTACCCCTGGATCTGTTAGGAGAGGCATTGTCATGTGACTATCATGTACCCCTGGATCTGTTAGGAGAGCCATTGTCATGTGACTATCATGTACCCCTGGATCTGTTAGGAGAGGCATTGTCATGTGACTATCATGTACCCCTGGATCTGTTAGGAGAGGCATTGTCATGTGACTATCATGTACCCCTGGATCTGTTAGGAGAGGCATTGTCATGTGACTATCATGTACCCCTGGATCTGTTAGGAGAGGCATTGTCATGTGACTATCATGTACCCCTGGATCTGTTAGGAGAGGCATTGTCATGTGACTATCATGTACCCCGGGATCTGTGTGGAGAGGCATTGTCATGCGAATGTCGTGTTCCCTGTACCAACATAGTCCATCCATTAAAACAAAGCATTATCCATATTTCAGCGTTGAAATGTAACAATCTGGGAAGTATCGAAGGTGCTGGTCAACCTTAGTGCACTGATAAATTCAATTTCCGAAGTATATGTGAGTATGATTGTGGTACAGGGTATGACATGCCCCCAAAGGTCAGCAAAGCTTTGGTATGTACACAATCTAAGACTTGGAGTAAACATGGCTACCCAAGATGCGTTGGTGAGTAACTTCTGTTCTAAATATAGATTTGAATGTATCTCCTTGGTCACTAACTTTTGGTTTATCTGTTTCCATCCTAAAAGATAAAGTATGAGGTTAAGTACACCCTTACACGAGGCTTTAACTCCGACTTGTGTTTTTGTCACTGACCGTTCCAGGGCGATACTCCTCTTTCCACTGTTGCCTTTGTCACTGTTAACATGTATGTATCGTTCCGTGCATTCTTGTGCTTTTGTGGTAATTCAGCACTATGTGCCATTTCCAGTCCGGTTTATTTATTCGTTTAAGTTAAATCTGTTACTCATGTCAAACATTCTGATAGAAGTTGTAAACAAGAACTTAAGCTACTCTATAATATATATATTTAAAATTTGCATTTAAATGTGAAAACAGGCTAATGCATAAAGTAGGCAGCGACATCAAATGTCTAATAATGCATCAAGTCGGCAGCGACATCAAATGTCTAATAATGCATCAAGTAGGCAGCGACATCAAATGTCTAATAATGCATCAAGTAGGCAGCGACATCAAATGTCTAATAATGCATCAAGTAGGCAGCGACATCAAATATCTAATAATGCATCAAGTAGGCAGCGACATCAAATGTCTAATAATGCATCAAGTAGGCAGCGACATCAAATGTCTAATAATGCATCAAGTAGGCAGCGACATCAAATGTCTAATAATGCATCAAGTAGGCAGCGACATCAAATGTCTAATAATGCATCAATTAGGCAGCGACATCAAATGTCTAATAATGCATCAAGTAGGCAGCGACATCAAATATCTAATAATGCATCAAGTAGGCAGCGACATCAAATGTCTAATAATGCATCAAGTAGGCAGCGACATCAAATGTCTAATAATGCATCAAGTAGGCAGCGACATCAAATGTCTAATAATGCATCAAGTAGGCAGCGACATCAAATGTCTAATAATGCATCAATTAGGCAGCGACATCAAATGTCTAATAAGTTATTTAGTGAGGAAAGTGGTTTAGTTTGTTTTATTGTTTACAGATATTGAACCACCAAGATTCCTAAAATGTCCGGATATAGTAATGGAAGGTGTTGACATTGGGGGTGATACAGCTGTTGTGGTTTGGATTGAACCGGAAGTGTACGATAACAGTGGCCAGGGAAAGGCTTATCTACAACATGGCGATCCTCCGGGTTCGTCTTTTACCATTGGAACACGCTCAATATCGTATTATGCCAAAGATAAAGCTGACAACAAGGCGCCGACAGATTGCAGGTTCAGTGTGGTAGTTCGTGGTATGTCTCTTTAATCTTTATTTTTAAACGCTTACACCGTCTATCATTCCGACAACAGGAATCCGACACCCTGTACCCGACACCCTGTACCCGACACCCGGTACTCGACACCCGGTACTCGACACCCGGTACTCGACACCCGGTACTCGACACCCGTACTCGACACCCAGTACCCGACACCCGGTACTCGACACCAGGTACTCGACACCCGGTACTCGACACCCTGTACCCGACACCCGGTACCCGACACCCTGTACCCGACACCCGGTACCCAACACCCGGTAACCGAAACCCTGTATCCGACACCCGGTACCCGACACCCGGTACCCGACACCCGGTACCCGACACCCGGTACCCGACACTCTGTACCCGATACCCGGTAACCGAAACCCTGTACCCGACATCCTGTATCCGACATCCGGTACCCGACCCCCGGTACCCGACACCCGGTATCCGACACCCTGTACCGGACACTCTGTACTCGACACCCGGTACCCGAAACTCTGTACCCGACACCCTGTACCCGACACTATGTACCCGACACTCTGTACCCGCTGCCGGTACCCGACACCCGGTACCCGACACCCTGTACCCGACACCCGGTACCCGACACCCTTTATCCGACACCCGGTACCCGACACTCTGTATCCGACACCCGGTCCCCGACACCAGGTATGGCAGCCGTTACCCGACACCCGTATCCGACACCCGGTACCCGACACCCGGTATCCGACAGTTCCCTTTGTATTTCTTTAAGACACAATGTAGTTTTTTATTTCAACAGTGTGTATTTTGACTTAATACTCAACTATTCATACCAATGTTATAATTCTCCTTTAAATGATTATGAGTTTTTATCATTATTTACCTAAAGGAGACGATTCTGATGAAGTTTTTGGAAAGAACCGTCATCTCACAAACAATATATGTTGTCATGTCGTTGTAGTTCACTCCACACATACCAGTTCCTGGTCTCGTGTTGTCTGAGAATATGTTGTCCCCCTTTCAAATAAAAAGTAATATAAACCCCCACTGTTTGTCCTCTTTGATTCCCCTGATCATTCCTTATGGTCGGCCTCGTGCCTCAGTCGCCTTACGAATGTACCCTTGAACCTCCTCAAGTGCCTTATGTTTTGTTGTTTTCCCGGTGGTCTGTGTGGAGAGGCACTGTCTTATGTTTGTGGCGTATCATGTAGCAACTTATTTTCTCTCTTACATGGTGGATAACTTGCCAAACCCTCATTCGTGTTGTATGCGTATTTAGATATTCGGTGCCCACGTCTATTCCCCACACCGTACATGCAGTATCAATGTGAGAGCGGATATCGTGCTGGCGCACAGTGCAACGTGTCATGTGATCCTGGGAAGAAGTTAGATGGAACTGATCACGTGGGTTGTAATAGAAGTCCTATTGGTCTGTATGGTGAATGGGACTGGCCTAACCGACTGCTACCAAAATGTGAAAGTAAGTTATTGAGAACAAATAAAGTTTGATGTCAAAAACACCTTTTAACTGATATCACATACAATAGCAACTTCTACAATAGAGATTGCTAACTGACTTCCTGGTAAACTAAACTATAAACTATAATCTATATGTTCCTATGGATTATTAAGGCACATCTGTTGCGAATGCACAATATGTATATCTGAATTTGCGAATGCCAAAACTGCCGAATGTGTGTGACTTGAACGACAATAACAGTAGTAATTATATATGAATTCTGCTGTCTGAAAGCGCTAGAAACAACTTTCACTGGTCATGTGCTCTTGATTTGTCCCCTTAAACAAATGTGTGTTTTACTTTTGTTGTAACTCAATAGTCTTCTGGTCGTGGAATGTCTTGTGAATAATTGCCAGCTTAAAGGTTGTATACTGTTAAACTGATAGTTGCAAGGCTGTGAGACAGTCGTGATGCCAAGTCTCTCTTCGTGTTGATGCAGTCCAATCTTGTATCCCTTGTGTTTGTTTTGGTTTGTGTCTCCCTCATCTTCATTTCTTTTCGTTACCGAACAAACTGTTTGGAAGGTAATAATCTGTCAATATCTCCTTCCCTGTCTTGCAATACCTGTGCTACTTTCCCTATGCTGATTTCTTTGTACTTATGTCACTGTGTGCCACTTTCCCTGTACTACTTTTCCTGCCCTGATTTCCCTATGCTACTTTCCGTGTGATATTTACCATGTGCTACTTTCCCTATGGTACTTTCCGTGTGCTATTTGCCATGTGCTTCTTTCCCTATGCTACTTTCCGTGTGCTATTTACCATGTGCTACTTTCCCTATGGTACTTTCCGTGTGCTATTTGCCATGTGCTTCTTTCCCTATGGTACTTTCCGTGTGCTATTTGCCATGTGCTTCTTTCCCTATGCTACTTTCCGTGTGCTATTTACCATGTGCTACTTTCCCTATGTTACTTTCCGTGTGCTATTTGCCATGTGCTACTTTCCCTATGTTACTTTCCGTGTGCTATTTACCATGTGCTACTTTCCCTATGTTACTTTCCGTGTGCTATTTGCCATGGGCTACTTTCCCTATGTTACTTTCCGTGTACTATTTGCCATGTGCTTCTTTCCCTATGCTACTTTCCGTGTACTATTTGCCATGTGCTACTTTCCCTATGCTACTTTCCGTGTACTATTTGCCATGTGCTTCTTTCCCTATGGTACTTTCCGTGTACTATTTGCCATGTGCTACTTTCCCTATGCTACTTTCCGTGTGCTATTTGCCATGTGCTTCTTTCCCTATGGTACTTTCCGTGTGCTATTTACCATGTGCTACTTTCCCTATGTTACTTTCCGTGTGCTATTTGCCATGGGCTACTTTCCCTATGTTACTTTCCGTGTACTATTTGCCATGTGCTTCTTTCCCTATGCTACTTTCCGTGTACTATTTGCCATGTGCTACTTTCCCTATGCTACTTTCCGTGTACTATTTGCCATGTGCTTCTTTCCCTATGGTACTTTCCGTGTACTATTTGCCATGTGCTACTTTCCCTATGCTACTTTCCGTGTGCTATTTGCCATGTGCTTCTTTCCCTATGGTACTTTCCGTGTGCTATTTGCCATGAGCTTCTTTCCCTATGGTACTTTCCGTGTGCTATTTGCCATGTGCTACTTTCCCTATGGTACTTTCCGTGTGCTATTTGCCATGTGCTACTTTCCCTATGGTACTTTCCGTGTGCTATTTGCCATGTGCTACTTTCCCTATGGTACTTTCCGTGTGCTATTTGCCATGAGCTTCTTTCCCTATGGTACTTTCCGTGTGCTATTTGCCATGTGCTACTTTCCCTATGGTACTTTCCGTGTGCTATTTGCCATGTGCTACTTTCCCTATGGTACTTTCCGTGTGCTATTTGCCATGTGCTTCTTTTCCTATGTTACTTTCCGTGTGCTATTTGTCATGTGCTACTTTCCCTATGGTACTTTCCGTGTGCTATTTGCCATGTGCTACTTTCCCTATGGTACTTTCCGTGTGCTATTTGCCATGTGCTACTTTCCCTATGGTACTTTCCGTGTGCTATTTGCCATGAGCTACTTTCCCTATGGTACTTTCCGTGTGCTATTTGCCATGTGCTACTTTCTCTATGGTACTTTCCGTGTGCTATTTGCCATGTGCTTCTTTCCCTATGTTACTTTCCGTTTGCTATTTGCCATGTGCTTCTTTCCCTATGTTACTTTCCGTGTGCTATTTGTCATGTGCTACTTTCCCTATGTTACTTTCCGTGTGCTATTTGCCATGTGCTACTTTTCTTGTTCTACGTTTCCTGTGTAAATTTATTTATGCTACATTACATGTGCTGCATTCCCTGGTTTACTTTCCCTGTGCAACTTTCTTTATGCTACTTTCCCTTTACTACTTTCCCTTCCCTACTTTTCCCTAATTCATTCCCTGTACTAATTCCCTTCACTACTTTTACTGTCCTACATAACATGTGCTACTTTCCCTGTGCTACTTTCCCTGTGCTACTTTCCCTGTGCTACTTTCCCTGTATTACATTGACTGTGCTACTTTCCCTGTACTACTTTCCCTGTGCTACTTTTCCTGTGCTACTTTCCCTGTGCTACTTTCCCTGTAATACTTTCCCTGTGCTACTTTCCCTGTATTACATTGACTGTGCTACTTTCCCTGTACTACTTTCCCTGTGCTACTTTTCCTGTGCTACTTTCCCTGTGCAGCTTTCCCTGTAATACTTTCCATGTGCTACTTTCCCTGTAATACTTTCCCTGTAATACTTTCCATGTGCTACTTTCCCTGTAATACTTTCCCTGTACTACTTTCCCTGTGCTACTTTCCCTGTGCTACTTTCCCTGTAATACTTTCCATGTGCTACTTTCCCTGTAATACTTTCCCTGTAATACTTTCCATGTGCTACTTTCCCTGTAATACTTTCCCTGTAATACTTTCCATGTGCTACTTTCCCTGTAATACTTTCCCTGTAATACTTTCCATGTGCTACTTTCCCTGTAATACTTTCCCTGTAATACTTTCCATGTGCTACTTTCCCTGTAATACTTTCCCTGTACTACTTTTCCTGTGCTACTTTCCCTGTATTACATTGACTGTGCTACTTTTCCTGTGCTACTTTCATTGTATAACATTCCCTGTGCTACTTTCCCTGTCCTACTGTCCCTTCACAACTTTTCTTGTCCTACATTCCATGTAATACTTTCCCTGTGCTACTTTCCCTGTAATACTGTCCCTTCACAACATTTCTTGTCCTTCATTCCCTGTGCTACTTTCCCGGTGCAACATTCCCTGTACTACTTTCCCTGTGCTTCTTTTCCTGTGCTACACTCCCTGTGTAACTTTCTTTGTGATACTTTCTTTGGATTGATTTCCCTGTGCTAATTTCCCTGTCCTACCCTTCCCATTACTACTTTTCTTTTCCTACATTACCTGTGCTACTTTCCCTGTGCTACTTTTCTTGTCCTACATTCACTGTGCTACTTTCCATGTGCTACTTTTCTTGTCCTACATTCCCTGTGCAACTTTCCATGTCATACTTTCCCTGTCCTACTGTCCCTGTCCTACTGTCCCTTCACTACTTTTTTCTCTCTTTTTGTTTTCAGTTCAAAGATCACGCATGCGTTCGTATATTTTAATAAAAATAAAAGGAAGTCTGATGAACTTCTTGCATTAAATTATTTTCGATTTAAAGCCACATGATTATGATCGATGTGTCGTTCAATGATTTGATGAAGTTCCATGAATTGTGTAGGATATCTTCGTCATCATTAATGCTACAAATGTCGTACTATTATTCCTCATTCATCAAGTTACTCGTAAATGTGTGGACATAACTCCACCTGAAAATGGAGCAGTTGTGTGTGATAATTGGGAAGGAGGCCAATATTGTCAGATCCAATGTCGACACGGGACTGAGATGCCAAGCGTGAATATGAACAAGTTGTATGTGTGTGACATTATTGGTGACTGGAAACCTAGACGACCAAGCATGAAAACATGTCGAGGTAGGCCTTCTAATCTGAGCTGAGTCAAAAAAGAAAATGTGCATGGGATAATATGGTCATTTTCGAAACCATTGGGGGCTAAACATGGACACATTTGGTGCCAACTGAAAGATAATTTTAAATTTTATCTGCTGGTATATTTTCATTATCCGTATAGCATCTTGATGGGTATATTGACCAATATAACTTAATTGGTTACAATGTAACAGCGAAATGCGCCATGCACACTTTCTTTTTTGACAGAGCATAGTTTGCCATTTGAATTATTTAAGAATATGTTTTTTTGACTGGTCGGAATACGTGATCTGATTTGTAATATATGAACAAATTGGAAGTTGGAAGTTGAACTACGCTTTGTCAAAACAATGTGGCGAGTTTGTGTCACTAGTTATATTATGTGGCGAGTTAGTGTCACTAGTTATATTATGTGGCGAGTTAGTGTCACTAGTTATATAATGTGGCGAGTTAGTGTCACTAGTTATATTATGTGGCGAGTTAGTGTCACTAGTTATATTATGTGGCGAGTTCGTGTCACTAGTTATATTATGTGGCGAGTTAGTGTCACTAGTTATATTATGTGGCGAGTTAGTGTCACTAGTTATATTATGTGGCGAGTTAGTGTCACTAGTTATATTATGTGGCGAGTTAGTGTCACTAGTTATATTATGTGGCGAGTTAGTGTCACTAGTTATATAATGTGGCGAGTTAGTGTCACTAGTTATATTATGTGGCGTGTAAGTGTCACTAGTTATATTATGTGGCGAGTGAGTGTCACTAGTTTTATTATGTGGCGAGTTAGTGTCACTAGTTATATAATGTGGCGAGTTAGTGTCACTAGTTATATTATGTGGCGAGTTAGTGTCACTAGTTATATTATGTGGCGAGTGAGTGTCACTAGTTATATTATGTGGCGAGTGAGTGTCACTAGTTATATTATGTGGCGAGTTAGTGTCACTAGTTATATAATGTGGCGAGTTAGTGTCACTAGTTATATTATGTGGCGAGTTAGTGTCACTAGTTATATTATGTGGCGAGTGAGTGTCACTAGTTATATTATGTGGCGAGTGAGTGTCACTAGTTATATTATGTGGCGAGTTAGTGTCACTAGTTATATAATGTGGCGAGTTAGTGTCACTAGTTATATTATGTGGCGAGTTAGTGTCACTAGTTATATTATGTGGCGAGTTAGTGTCACTAGTTATATTATGTGGCGAGTTAGTGTCACTAGTTATATCATGTGGCGAGTTAGTGTCACTAGTTATATAATGTGGCGAGTTAGTGTCACTAGTTATATTATGTGGCGAGTTAGTGTCACTAGTTATATAATGTATTTTTGTGAATTTGAATATTTCTTATTGTTGAAAGAGGTCGTTTAGTTAAAATGTTGATTGTATGATGACTGTATTGAATTAGTTAATGTTTTATATTTTTGTTTCCACAATTGAAAGCGAAAAGCTAGTTGTACAATAGAGCCTCATTCAGTTACATTGTATCCAGTTGTCTTTCTAATAGTTTGAATATCAAAACTCGGCATTTATTTCAATTACATATCAGTGATGAAGTACAATGTATTATTAATCAGAAATGTTTAAGATTTTTCTGTCACGGAAATCCTGTGAACTAGTTTCAGTACGGCGGGGGCGGACACGTAGATCATTTGCAATGAAGGCATCTTTCTACTTTGATGGCGAATGTACAGATGACGAGACACAGCAAGAAATTGCAGAAAACTTTATTGCTGTTCTACAAGCGGACAAAAAGTTTCAACGTGAGGTGTGTGCTAACTCCCAGCAGTGTAACACAGCAAAGGTTCAGGTAAATATTGTAGATTGTACAGAGACCAAATCCATCAAATACACCGGTCATTTTACAATCTACGAAATGTGAGAGGGCAACGCATGAAGGTCAGACTAACAGTACAGCGCTTTCCCCCACACGGCGTTTGGTACTATATAACATAAAGAGCGGGGAAGGGGGCAACTGAACACCAAGAAGGACGGAAATGGAGTAAAGAACGACCATATCTGAGGAGTTGTAGAAATAAAAGTGAAAATGGAGGTTGAGGAACGATAACACGAATGAACACTTACTAACCCGGAGCAACTAAATAAATCTTGCTTTGTTAACAGAAAACATTGTATCTATGAACATTTAAATAACATCGTTAATCATTGAACAATTATAAAGAAAATGATTCAAGATCAGTGAATATTGCTTCACTACTCCCTCTTACCCTTCTCATTTCTTACTTTATTTGTACATTACAGATATTCTGTTTGTGTAAGTTACCATCCCAGTTCTTATTCTGTTTGTGTAAGTTACCATCCAACTTCTTATTCTGTTAGTGTAAGCTACCATCCCAATTCTTATTCTGTTTGTGTAAGCTACCATCCCAATTCTTATTCTGTTAGTGTAAGTTACCATCCCAATTCTTATTCTGTTTGTGTAAGCTACCATCCCAATTCTTATTCTGTTAGTGTAAGTTACCATCCCAATTCTTATTCTGTTAGTGTAAGTTACCATCCCAGTTCTTATTCTGTTTGTGTAAGCTACCATCCCAATTCTTATTCTGTTTGTGTAAGTTACCATCCCAATTCTTATTCTGTTTGTGTAAGTTACCATCCCAATTCTTATTCTGTTAGTGTAAGCTACCATCCCAATTCTTATTCTGTTAGTGTAAGCTACCATCCCAATTCTTATTCTGTTTGTGTAAGCTACCATCCCAATTCTTATTCTGTTAGTGTAAGTTACCATCCCAGTTCTTATTCTGTTTGTGTAAGTTACCATCCCAATTCTTATTCTGTTTGTGTAAGCTACCATCCCAATTCTTATTCTGTTTGTGTAAGTTACCATCCCAGTTCTTATTCTGTTTGTGTAAGCTACCATCCCAATTCTTATTCTGTTTGTGTAAGCTACCATCCCAATTCTTATTCTGTTAGTGTAAGTTACCATCCCAGTTCTTATTCTGTTTGTGTAAGTTACCATCCCAGTTCTTATTGTGTTTGTGTAAGTTACCATCCCAATTCTTATTCTGTTAGTGTAAGTTACCATCCCAATTCTTATTCTGTTTGTGTAAGCTACCATCCCAATTCTTATTCTGTTTATGTAAGTTACCATCCCAATTCTTATTCTGTTTGTGTAAGCTACCATCCCAATCCTTATTCTGTTTGTGTAAGCTACCATCCCAATTCTTATTCTGTTAGTGTAAGCTACCATCCCAATTCTTATTATGTTTATGTAAGTTACCATCCCAATTCTTATTCTGTTTGTGTAAGCTACCATCCCAGTTCTTATTCTGTTTATGTAAGTTACCATCCCAATTCTTATTCTGTTAGTGTAAGCTACCATCCCAATTCTTATTCTGTTTATGTAAGTTACCATCCCAATTCTTATTCTGTTTGTGTAAGTTACCATCCCAATTCTTATTCTGTTTGTGTAAGTTACCATCCCAATTCTTATTCTGTTTGTGTAAGTTACCATCCCAATTCTTATTCTGTTTGTGTAAGTTACCATCCCAATTCTTATTCTGTTTGTGTAAGTTACCATCCCAATTCTTATTCTGTTTGTGTAAGTTACCATCCCAATTCTTATTCTGTTTATGTAAGTTACCATCCCAGTTCTTATTCTGTTTATGTAAGTTACCATCCCAGTTCTTATTCTGTTTGTGTAAGCTACCATCCCAATTCTTATTCTGTTTATGTAAGTTACCATCCCAATTCTTATTCTGTTTGTGTAAGTTACCATCCCAGTTCTTATTCTGTTTATGTAAGTTACCATCCCAATTCTTATTCTGTTTGTGTAAGTTACCATCCCAGTTCTTATTCTGTTTGTGTAAGTTACCATCCCAGTTCTTATTCTGTTTGTGTAAGTTACCATCCCAGTTCTTATTCTGTTTGTGTAAGCTACCATCCCAATTCTTATTCTGTTTATGTTAGTTACCATCCCAATTCTTATTGTGTTTGTGTAAGCTTCCATCCCAGTTCTTATTGTGTTTGTGTAAGTTACCATCCCAATTCTTATTGTGTTTGTGTAAGTTACCATCCCAATTCTTATTGTGTTTATGTAAGCTACCATCCCAATTCTTATTGTGTTTGTGTAAGTTACCATCCCAATTCTTATTGTGTTTGTGTAAGCTACCATCCCAATTCTTATTGTGTTTGTGTAAGTTACCATCCCAATTCTTATTGTGTTTGTGTAAGTTACCATCCCAATTCTTATTGTGTTTGTGTAAGCTACCATCCCAATTCTTATTGTGTTTGTGTAAGCTACCATCCCATTTCTTATTCTGTTAGTGTAAGTTACCATCCCAGTTCTTATTCTGTTTATGTAAGTTACCATCCCAATTCTTATTCTGTTTGTGTAAGTTACCATCCCAATTCTTATTCTGTTTGTGTAAGCTACTATCCCAATTCTTATTCTGTTTGTGTAAGCTACCATCCCAGTTCTTATTCTGTGTATATAAGTTACTATCCCAATTCTTATTCTGTTTGTGTAAGCTACCATCCCAATTCTTATTCTGTTTGTGTAAGCTACCATCCCAATTCTTATTCTGTTTGTATAAGCTACCATCCCAATTCTTATTCTGTTAGTGTAAGTTACCATCCCAATTCTTATTCTGTTAGTGTAAGTTACCATCCCAGTTCTTATTCTGTTTGTGTAAGCTACCATCCCAATTCTTATTCTGTTTGTATAAGCTACCATCCCAATTCTTATTCTGTTTGTGTAAGCTACCATCCCAATTCTTATTCTGTTTGTGTAAGCTACCATCCCAATTCTTATTCTGTTTGTATAAGCTACCATCCCAATTCTTATTCTGTTTGTATAAGCTACCATCCCAATTCTTATTCTGTTTGTATAAGCTACCATCCCAGTTCTTATTCTGTTTGTGTAAGCTACCATCCCAATTCTTATTCTGTTTGTGTAAGCTACCATCCCAATTCTTATTCTGTTTGTGTAAGTTACCATCCCAGTTCTTATTCTGTTTGTGTAAGCTACCATCCCAATTCTTATTCTGTTTATGTAAGTTACCATCCCAGTTCTTATTCTGTTTGTGTAAGTTACCATCCCAGTTCTTATTCTGTGTATGTAAGTTACTATCCCAATTCTTATTCTGTTTATGTAAGCTACCATCCCAATTCTTATTCTGTTTGTGTAAGCTACCATCCCAATTCTTATTCTGTTTGTGTAAGCTACCATCCCAGTTCTTAAAGAATTGTTTTAGGCATAAATGAAGACAACTATGTTAAACCAGGGGAGGTTGTAAATGTATGAACTATGAAAAGACTAATTGACTCTGAAAGTATTATTATCTGCTTGTATATCTGTCTTGAAATTTGTGTTAGTTGCATTGAAGTGTGTTTTTCCCCAGATAACATGTGGTAAATCAAGTCTCAAGAAACGACATGCAGACAATACAAGCCGGAGCAGAGAAACTCTTGAAGCAAATATCGATATACCAATTGTAGAAGAGAGTGTAAATGGGGGTGATACGTTTACTCAAAGTAAATATCTCAGCTTATATCACGACGTACAGGAGGTTATTATGAGAAGTACAGAGGAAATATTTGGCAATGTAACAACAGAGCTGGTAGACTTTGTTTCTACTGGGTTACGAATTGAGTGTCCTAATGGCGCAGTAAAATCTGAACATAGTCTTAACTGTGGTAAGTAGTGAGAATATTAGATTGATACATGTTTTAACATTGTAAAAGTTATCATTTCATAAAATGTAAGACATATGTTTCTTAAAAATATCAAAATCAGTCTGAACTAAACACATCCAATAAAACCCAGCCGTGAACTAAACACATCTAATCAGACACAGTCGTAAACTAAACACATCCAATCAAACACTGCAGTGAACTAAACATTTCCTAACAAACACAGCAGTTGACTTAACACTTCCGAACAAACACAGTCGTAAACTAACCACATCCAATCAAACACAGTCGTAAACTAACCACATCCGAACAAACACAGCAGTAAACTAACCACATCCGAACAAACACAGCAGTAAACTAACCACATCCGAACAAACACAGCAGTAAACTAACCACATCCAATCAAACACAGCAGTAAACTAACCACATCCGAACAAACACAGCAGTAAACTAACCACATCCAATCAAACACAGCAGTAAACTAACCACATCCGAACAAACACAGCAGTAAACTAACCACATCCGAACAAACACAGCAGTAAACTAACCACATCCAATCAAACACAGCAGTAAACTAACCACATCCGAACAAACACAGCAGTAAACTAACCACATCCGAACAAACACAGCAGTAAACTAACCACATCCAATCAAACACAGCAGTAAACTAACCACATCCAATCAAACACAGCAGTAAACTAACCACATCCGAACAAACACAGCAGTAAACTAACCACATCCAATCAAACACAGCAGTAAACTAACCACATCCGAACAAACACAGCAGTAAACTAACCACATCCAATCAAACACAGCAGTAAACTAACCACATCCGAACAAACACAGCAATAAACTTAACACATTCGAAATCCAGCCATTAACTATAAACTACCAGTTAAAATCCAGCCATAAAATAAACACATTCTAAAACAATCCATAAACTATAAACTACCAGTCAAAATACAGCCATGATTAAACAGATTCAAAATCCATCCATAAACTATACACTACCAGTTAAAATCCAGCCATGATTAAACAGATTCAAAATCCATCCATAAACTATACACTACCAGTTAAAATCCAGCCATGATTAAACAGATTCAAAATCCATTCATAAACTATACACTACCAGTTAAAATCCAGCCATGATTAAACAGATTCAAAATCCATCCATAAACTACCAGTTAAAATCCAGCCATGATTAAACAGATTCAAAATCCATCCATAAACTACCAGTTAAAATCCAGCCATGATTAAACAGATTCAAAATCCATCCATAAACTATAAACTACCAGACTAAATACAGCAATAAACTACAAACCACCAGTCAAACTCTAGCGATAAACTAAACACATTCAAAATCAAAAAACTAAACAGTACCAATTAGAAACCTAAATCCAAGGCAACCGATCAAACTTTATTTATTAAACATCACCAATTCGGTTGGATGTTTACAGTGGATTGCCCTGAAGGAACATTTTACATGCTGAGATCTGGTGTAGTAATGTGTGAATCATGCAGAAAAGGAACATACCAAAATGAAACAGGACAGCATTCCTGTATACGATGTCCGTACACTACAACAACACATACTGTGGGAGCAACAACACTAGAGGATTGTGAATGTAAGTAAACCTGATACCTCTCTGTTCTGTAGCATTCCTGTATACGATGTCCATACACTACAACAACACAGACTGTGGGAGCTACAACACTAGAGGATTGTGAATGTAAGTAAACCTGATACCTCTCTGTTCTGTAGCATTCCTGTATACGATGTCCATACACTACAACAACACAGACTGTGGGAGCAACAACACTAGAGGATTGTAAATGTATGTAAACCTGATACATCTCTGTTCTGTAGCATTCCTGTATACGATGTCCATACACTACAACAACACAGACTGTGGGAGCTACAACACTAGAGGATTGTGAATGTAAGTAAACCTGATACCTCTCTGTTCTGTAGCATTCCTGTATACGATGTCCATACACTACATCAACACAGACTGTGGGAGCTACAACACTAGAGGATTGTGAATGTAAGTAAACCTGATACCTCTCTGTTCTGTAGCATCCATGTATACGATGTCCGTACACTACAACAACACAGACTGTGGGAGCAACAACACTAGAGGATTGTGAATGTAAGTAAACCTGATACCTCTCTGTTCTGTAGCATTCCTGTATACGATGTCCGTACACTACAACAACACAGACTGTGGGAGCTACAACACTAGAGGATTGTGAATGTAAGTAAACCTGATACCTCTCTGTTCTGTAGCATTCCTGTATACGATGTCCGTACACTACAACAACACAGACTGTGGGAGCTACAACACTAGAGGATTGTGAATGTAAGTAAACCTGATACCTCTCTGTTCTGTAGCATTCCTGTATACGATGTCCGTACACTACAACAACACAGACGGTGGGAGCTACAACACTAGAGGATTGTGAATGTAAGTAAACCTGATACCTCTCTGTTCTGTAGCATTCCTGTATACGATGTCCGTACACTACAACAACACAGACGGTGGGAGCTACAACACTAGAGGATTGTGAATGTAAGTAAACCTGATACCTCTCTGTTCTGTAGAATAATGACTGTCTCATAAATAGTTGGTCTGATACCAAAGCGAAATAACCCACATTTTCATGAAAATTTAGTTATCTACTTCTTCTTACTGTTCAAAAGGGGATTTTTATGTTGGTTTAGTTTCCAGCTTTCCAAGACGTCTATAACAGGAGCATTATTTTAAGTTTTGAAATGAAGTATAATGTACATGCAAAAATATACTATCCCACTTTTTTTTTTTTTAAACTGCAAATAAATATCATTTGGAACTAAATAACAATGTATGGCTATATCACCAAATACATCGAATATGAAACAAGTTCTTACAACTTATACTCATCAATATCAATGGGTGTTTCCTTGTCAATACTCGTCAATATCAATGGGTGCTTCCTTGTCAATACTCGTCAATATCAATGGGTGTTTCCTTGTCAATACTCGCAACAATGAGTCTTCTGTTTGACATACCTGACATTGTCCCCTGAATTAGTCTGCTTATATTGAGTATAGTGAAACCACAGAAGATTATAACGAGTTATTTATCCCGTCAATTGTATAAACATTTATAACGAATATTTCTTAGTTTTGAGCTAAGTTACTGGTCCCCGTGTGTGAAACATAAATGTTGTACTTGTATACTTATCATGAAGGCGTTTATTTTATCTTTATGGAGTTTTTTCATGGATTTGCAACTTTACCTTGTTAAGTTCTATACCACAATATAACTAATTCCCTCGTCCCATTGTAGCGGCGTGTCCCCCAGGGCGGTATTCTCTGGACGGATTACAACCGTGCTCTCCGTGTGAACAAGGTTTCTATCAACTATCGTATGGTCAGTCTGTATGTAAATCTTGTCCTGGATCAAAGTCAACACTGACAACCGGGACGTTATCTATCTCGGAATGCAAAGGTTTGTCTTACTACAGAAATAGTCTCAAACATCGATATGTATAAATCAGATCATTATTCTGCCATTCTGCATATTGAAGACAACTTGTTTATGGTCGGTACAGAAATAGTAATACTTATTTTACCGTAATAACCACGAAAACAAAATTCCCATTCATATCCTTTAATGCCAGGCACCAGGCAGGTAGACACATGGTAACCATTATTTAGCTAGCTGGCGGCTCAGTCAATACCCGGATTCGAACCTTCGACCCCCCGCTCCCAAGACGGAAGTCTTAACTTCTCGGTCACGTGAGACGATTATGTCGCATATGATCATCAGGTAACAAGAGCTATATATATTGTTGTATTATCATTATTATGAAGGTGTATTCTAGATATTGATCACATGTTTTATTGATTCCTACAGAATTTGATGTACGGTTTGCACGAGAAGGACTTTCTGATGTTCGACATGAACTCCTACAACCACAGACTATAACAGACTTTACATTGTCGCTATGGTTACAACTGACCAGTACATACAATGTTACAGACGATGAAGATATTATGGCAATCACTTTGTACAATGCGGAACATGACGAGGTTTGGAGTTGGAGGAATTTTGCCCAAGTGTTACATTTTAACAGGTTTGTGTGACCACATGATATGTTTTAACAGGTGTGTGTGACCACGTGCTACATTTTAACTGGTTTGTGTGACCACGTGATACATTTTAACAGGTTTGTGTAATAATGAATATTGCCGTTCTAGCATGAAATGTCACAAAGTGTACAGCCATCTTAAAAGTACGAGGAGACATAACTTGTCTCCTCGTACGTTTAAGATGGCTGTACACTTTGTATGTGACATTTCATAAACTCAATAATCATAAAAAGTCAAAAAAGCGAAAAACATCAGTTATGTAATATAATTGTTATCGTTGTTTTTATCGTTTGTGTTATTAAATTGCTTTTGGAAAAAAGATTTACAACCAGCAGGTTATTTGAAAATATTTAAGTGAGTGAAATTAATCATGACATGATTATAAGACCATTTGTTGGTGTTCAGGCATGTGTAAACCCTGATCAGTCTGCAAATATTTAACATAAAGCTCTTCTATTCCTAATGTACCTTTGAAACATCGTGACCGCACACTGCATCACTTAAATGCGCGTATGAATACAAGGGTAGTACCGTGTATGTTTTCAATGAAGAAGATGTAAATGTGTTTATCACAATAGTTTGAGCTATGAATAGCAACTACGTTTTCTTTTGCTTCTCTGTTGTTTTTCTATGGAAATATGATTTTATCTCATAAACAAACATCTATGCGGTTACTTCAACTTGTTTACACCATGTTGGGACAAGTCTCGTATAGTTATGTAAATGTTTGATTGACACGTTTGCTACAGCGAATATCATTGTAGGGATTTCCAGAACGCAGAAATATTGTGTCCCTGACTCCCTTGTTTTCTAGGGACTCCCATTTTCCACTTACTGCACATCCATGCGACCCCAAAAATAAACCTTTGACAAGTATAAACTACATATCTGGGACCCTGCAAATTTATTAAGGACCTCCATTTTGTCAAACACGAGGGTCCAAGAACCCGTTGCTGAAATATCCTTAGGAAAGCCCTGTCATTGGATGCAAGACGTCAACATGGACGCGCTTGTGATAGTGTACGTTATGACGCAAACATACAATGGACAGTAGTGTACGTTATGACGCAAACATACAATGGACAGTAGTGTACGTTATGACACAAACATACAATGGACAGTAGTGTACGTTATGACACAAACATACAATGGACAGTAGTGTACGTTATGACGCAAACATACAATGGACAGTAGTGTACGTTATGACACAAACATACAATGGACATCATTCTCACGTTAAATGCTCTCTTGTCATTTTGCAGGAAGACAGCCACGACTTACTTGGAGTTACCAGATACAAGATGGCATCATATCGTGTTACATACAAGAGCATGTGAAACAAGTATAAGTATAGATGGTATGCCCCTACCTGCTGACCACCATCACACTCCAGGTGCTACATGTAGCAGTATTACATTTAACACTGTAGCCATCACTGCAGGTATATCGTATACATGTATATAGACTATCTAACGTTTCTGACATGATAAAACATTATGAAAGTTGGTGTCGCAAGTAAATGATATCACTGATGTATCTAAGCCAACATTTCTAGCGGGTTTTTAAAAGATATTAGACTGGCGTGTCAAAACACTCGACATCATTATTTGAACCGTACTTTTAGAATATATTCTTTAATTAAATACTTTCGAAACTTGTCTCAAAAGATGTACTGATCGTTCAATATTGAACTAATTCATTGTTCTGTCTGTGTTTACATGGGCACAAACAATTCAGTTTGTTTATAAATTTATGGATTTATGCTTCACGCCCCAATAACCATACTAAATCTATATGATCCGTGGAAAGACAACTACTAGTTGTATGACTGTTGTCGTATTTGTTGACAAATGTTGATGACCCTGTCAAAGCCCTAATCTATCCAGTCATATTTCTTTCTTTCTTGAATGGTATATTAATGTGTTAATTTTCGATTTCAATGTTCATGTTCATTCAAAACAAAACTATTCACTTAAAGCTGAATAGATATTCCGTGCAGACGATCAAGCAAACAACAGAACACTTTACATGTACGAAAACAAAATACGTATGTGCATTGTTTCCCGCGCTATACAATGACGTCACACCGGAAGTAGTATTATGTTTCTGTGGAATATCAATATCTATAGAAATATTTATTAGCATATATTTTGTACAATACGGAGTGATTTTCGAGATTTCAAGGTTTGTTGTACGAGCCTTGTATTTACGACGGTCCTTTATTCTCAAAACAATTTTGTTTCTTTTTATTTCACTGAATTTATTTGAAAAAAAGAAGAGAAATGGCCAACTAGAAAAACGTTTGTGAGTATATAAGATATTTGACTCGTTATGAAAAGTTGAGCGAAACTACATTCAGTGTTTGGAATGGTTTAAGACGTTCAGACATCTATACGGTGACCACTGTTCCTTTATACCGGCTGTTACAACCATTAATGTACATTCAGTGTTTGGAATGGTTTAAGACGTTCAGACATCTATACGGTGACCACTGTTCCTTTATACCGGCTGTTACAACCATTAATGTACATTCAGTGTTTGGAATGGTTTAAGACGTTCAGACATCTATACGGTGACCACTGTTCCTTTATCCCGGCTGTTACAGCCATTAATGTACATTCAGTGTTTGGAATGGTTTAAGACGTTCAGACATCTATACGGTGACCACTGTTCCTTTATCCCGGCTGTTACAGCCATTAATGTACATTCAGTGTTTGGAATGGTTTAAGACGTTCAGATATCTATACGGTGACCACTGTTCCTTTATCCCGGCTGTTACAACCATTAATGTACATTCAGTGTTTGGAATGGTTTAAGACGTTCAGACATCTATACGGTGACCACTGTTCTTTTATCCCGGCTGTTACAACCATTAATGTACATTCAGTGTTTGGAATGGTTTAAGACGTTCAGATATCTATACGGTGACCACTGTTCCTTTATCCCGGCTGTTACAGCCATTAATGTACATTCAGTGTTAAGAATGGTTTAAGACGTTCAGATATCTATACGGTGACCACTGTTCCTTTATCCCGGCTGTTACAGCCATTAATGTACATTCAGTGTTTGGAATGGTTTAAGACGTTCAGACATCTATACGGTGACCACTGTTCTTTTATCCCGGCTGTTACAACCATTAATGTACATTCAGTGTTTAGAATGGTTTAAGACGTTCAGACATCTATACGGTGACCACTGTTCTTTTATCCCGGCTGTTACAGCCATTAATGTACATTCAGTGTTTGGAATGGTTTAAGACGTTCAGATATCTATACGGTGACCACTGTTCCTTTATCCCGGCTGTTACAACCATTAATGTACATTCAGTGTTTAGAATGGTTTAAGACGTTCAGACATCTATACGATGACCACTGTTCCTTTATCCCGGCTGTTACAACCATTAATGTACATTCAGTGTTTGGAATGGTTTAAGACGTTCAGACATCTATACGGTGACCACTGTTCTTTTATCCCGGCTGTTACAGCCATTAATGAACATTCAGTGTTTGGAATGGTTTAAGACGTTCAGATATCTATACGGTGACCACTGTTCCTTTATCCCGGCTGTACAACCATTAATGTACATTCAGTGTTTGGAATGGTTTAAGACGTTCAGACATCTATACGGTGACCACTGTTCTTTTATCCCGGCTGTTACAACCATTAATGTACATTCAGTGTGTGGAATGGTTTAAGACGTTCAGATATCTATACGGTGACCACTGTTCCTTTATCCCGGCTGTTACAACCATTAATGTACATTCAGTGTTTAGAATGGTTTAAGACGTTCAGACATCTATACGGTGACCACTGAACCTTTATCCCGGCTGTTACAACCATTAATGTACATTCAGTGTTTAGAATGGTTTAAGACGTTCAGACATCTATACGGTGACCACTGTTCCTTTATCCCCGCTGTTACAACCATTAATGTACATTCAGTGTTTAGAATGGTTTAAGATGTTCAGACATCTATACGGTGACCACTGTTCCTTTATCCCCGCTGTTACAACCATTAATGTACATTCATTGTTTGGAATGGTTTAAGACGTTCAGACATCTATACGATGACCACTGTTCCTTTATCCCCGCTGTTACAACCATTAATGTACATTCAGTGCTTGGAATGGTTTAAGACGTTCAGACATCTATACGGTGACCACTGTTCTTTTATCCCGGCTGTTACAGCCATTAATGTACATTCAGTGTTTGGAATGGTTTAAGACGTTCAGATATCTATACGGTGACCACTGTTCCTTTATCCCGGCTGTTACAACCATTAATGTACATTCAGTGTTTGGAATGGTTTAAGACGTTCAGACATCTATACGGTGACCACTGTTCTTTTATCCCGGCTGTTACAACCATTAATGTACATTCAGTGTTTGGAATGGTTTAAGACGTTCAGATATCTATACGGTGACCACTGTTCCTTTATCCCGGCTGTTACAACCATTAATGTACATTCAGTGTTTAGAATGGTTTAAGAAGTTCAGACATCTATACGGTGACCACTAAACCTTTATCCCGGCTGTTACAACCATTAATGTACATTCAGTGTTTGGAATGGTTTAAGACGTTCAGACATCTATACGGTGACCACTGTTCCTTTATCCCCGCTGTTACAACCATTAATGTACATTCAGTGTTTAGAATGGTTTAAGACGTTCAGACATCTATACGGTGACCACTGTTCCTTTATCCCCGCTGTTACAACCATTAATGTACATTCATTGTTTGGAATGGTTTAAGACGTTCAGACATCTATACGATGACCACTGTTCCTTTATCCCCGCTGTTACAACCATTAATGTACATTCAGTGTTTGGAATGGTTTAAGACGTTCAGACATCTATACGATGACCACTGTTCCTTTATCCCCGCTGTTACAACCATTAATATACATTCAGTGTTTGGAATGGTTTAAGACGTTCAGACATCTATACGGTGACCACTGTTCCTTTATCCCCGCTGTTACAACCATTAATGTACATTCAGTGTTTGGAATGGTTTAAGACATTCAGACATCTATACGGTGACCACTGAACCTTTATCCCCGCTGTTACAACCATTAATGTACATTCAGTGTTTGGAATGGTTTAAGACGTTCAGACATCTATACGGTGACCACTGTTCCTTTATCCCGGCTGTTACAACCATTAATGTACATTCAGTGTTTGGAATGGTTTAAGACGTTAAGACATCTATACGGTGACCACTGTTCCGTCATCCCGGCTGTTACAGCCATTAATGTACATTCAGTGTTTGGAATGGTTTAAGACGTTCAGACATCTATACGGTGACCACTGTTCCTTTATCCCGGCTGTTACAACCATTAATGTACATTCAGTGTTTAGAATGGTTTAAGACGTTCAGACATCTATACGATGACCACTGTTCCTTTATCGCGGCTGTTACAGCCATTAATGTACATTCAGTGTTTGGAATGGTTTAAGATGTTCAGACATCTATACAGTGACCACTGTTCCTTTATCCCGGCTGTTACAACCATTAATGTACATTCAGTGTTTGGAATGGTTTAAGACGTTCAGACATCTATACGATGACCACTGTTCCTTTATCCCCGCTGTTACAACCATTAATGTACATTCAGTGTTTGGAATGGTTTAAGACGTTCAGACATCTATACGGTGACCACTGTTCTTTTATCCCGGCTGTTACAACCATTAATGTACATTCAGTGTTTGGAATGGTTTAAGACGTTCAGACATCTATACGGTGACCACTGTTCTTTTATCCCGGCTGTTACAACCATTAATGTACATTCAGTGTTTAGAATGGTTTAAGACGTTCAGACATCTATACGGTGACCACTGTTCTTTTATCCCGGCTGTTACAGCCATTAATGTACATTCAGTGTTTAGAATGGTTTAAGACGTTCAGACATCTATACGGTGACCACTGTTCTTTTATCCCGGCTGTTACAACCATTAATGTACATTCAGTGTTTGGAATGGTTTAAGACGTTCAGACATCTATACGGTGACCACTGAACCTTTATACCGGCTGTTACAACCATTAATGTACATTCAGTGTTTAGAATGGTTTAAGACGTTCAGACATCTATACGATGACCACTGTTCCTTTATCCCGGCTGTTACAACCATTAATGTACATTCAGTGTTTGGAATGGTTTAAGACGTTCAGACATCTATACGGTGACCACTGTTCTTTTATCCCGGCTGTTACAGCCATTAATGTACATTCAGTGTTTGGAATGGTTTAAGACGTTCAGATATCTATACGGTGACCACTGTTCCTTTATCCCGGCTGTTACAACCATTAATGTACATTCAGTGTTTGGAATGGTTTAAGACGTTCAGACATCTATACGGTGACCACTGTTCTTTTATCCCGGCTGTTACAACCATTAATGTACATTCAGTGTGTGGAATGGTTTAAGACGTTCAGATATCTATACGGTGACCACTGTTCCTTTATCCCGGCTGTTACAACCATTAATGTACATTCAGTGTTTAGAATGGTTTAAGACGTTCAGACATCTATACGGTGACCACTGAACCTTTATCCCGGCTGTTACAACCATTAATGTACATTCAGTGTTTAGAATGGTTTAAGACGTTCAGACATCTATACGGTGACCACTGTTCCTTTATCCCCGCTGTTACAACCATTAATGTACATTCAGTGTTTAGAATGGTTTAAGACGTTCAGACATCTATACGGTGACCACTGTTCCTTTATCCCCGCTGTTACAACCATTAATGTACATTCATTGTTTGGAATGGTTTAAGACGTTCAGACATCTATACGATGACCACTGTTCCTTTATCCCCGCTGTTACAACCATTAATGTACATTCAGTGTTTGGAATGGTTTAAGACGTTCAGACATCTATACGGTGACCACTGTTCTTTTATCCCGGCTGTTACAGCCATTAATGTACATTCAGTGTTTGGAATGGTTTAAGACGTTCAGATATCTATACGGTGACCACTGTTCCTTTATCCCGGCTGTTACAACCATTAATGTACATTCAGTGTTTGGAATGGTTTAAGACGTTCAGACATCTATACGGTGACCACTGTTCTTTTATCCCGGCTGTTACAACCATTAATGTACATTCAGTGTGTGGAATGGTTTAAGACGTTCAGATATCTATACGGTGACCACTGTTCCTTTATCCCGGCTGTTACAACCATTAATGTACATTCAGTGTTTAGAATGGTTTAAGACGTTCAGACATCTATACGGTGACCACTGAACCTTTATCCCGGCTGTTACAACCATTAATGTACATTCAGTGTTTAGAATGGTTTAAGACGTTCAGACATCTATACGGTGACCACTGTTCCTTTATCCCCGCTGTTACAACCATTAATGTACATTCAGTGTTTAGAATGGTTTAAGACGTTCAGACATCTATACGGTGACCACTGTTCCTTTATCCCCGCTGTTACAACCATTAATGTACATTCATTGTTTGGAATGGTTTAAGACGTTCAGACATCTATACGATGACCACTGTTCCTTTATCCCCGCTGTTACAACCATTAATGTACATTCAGTGTTTGGAATGGTTTAAGACGTTCAGACATCTATACGGTGACCACTGTTCTTTTATCCCGGCTGTTACAGCCATTAATGTACATTCAGTGTTTGGAATGGTTTAAGACGTTCAGATATCTATACGGTGACCACTGTTCCTTTATCCCGGCTGTTACAACCATTAATGTACATTCAGTGTTTGGAATGGTTTAAGACGTTCAGACATCTATACGGTGACCACTGTTCTTTTATCCCGGCTGTTACAACCATTAATGTACATTCAGTGTTTGGAATGGTTTAAGACGTTCAGATATCTATACGGTGACCACTGTTCCTTTATCCCGGCTGTTACAACCATTAATGTACATTCAGTGTTTAGAATGGTTTAAGACGTTCAGACATCTATACGGTGACCACTTAACCTTTATCCCGGCTGTTACAACCATTAATGTACATTCAGTGTTTGGAATGGTTTAAGACGTTCAGACATCTATACGGTGACCACTGTTCCTTTATCCCCGCTGTTACAACCATTAATGTACATTCAGTGTTTAGAATGGTTTAAGACGTTCAGACATCTATACGGTGACCACTGTTCCTTTATCCCCGCTGTTACAACCATTAATGTACATTCATTGTTTGGAATGGTTTAAGACGTTCAGACATCTATACGATGACCACTGTTCCTTTATCCCCGCTGTTACAACCATTAATGTACATTCAGTGTTTGGAATGGTTTAAGACGTTCAGACATCTATACGATGACCACTGTTCCTTTATCCCCGCTGTTACAACCATTAATATACATTCAGTGTTTGGAATGGTTTAAGACGTTCAGACATCTATACGGTGACCACTGTTCCTTTATCCCCGCTGTTACAACCATTAATGTACATTCAGTGTTTGGAATGGTTTAAGACATTCAGACATCTATACGGTGACCACTGAACCTTTATCCCCGCTGTTACAACCATTAATGTACATTCAGTGTTTGGAATGGTTTAAGACGTTCAGACATCTATACGGTGACCACTGTTCCTTTATCCCGGCTGTTACAACCATTAATGTACATTCAGTGTTTGGAATGGTTTAAGACGTTAAGACATCTATACGGTGACCACTGTTCCGTTATCCCGGCTGTTACAGCCATTAATGTACATTCAGTGTTTGGAATGGTTTAAGACGTTCAGACATCTATACGGTGACCACTGTTCCTTTATCCCGGCTGTTACAACCATTAATGTACATTCAGTGTTTAGAATGGTTTAAGACGTTCAGACATCTATACGATGACCACTGTTCCTTTATCGCGGCTGTTACAGCCATTAATGTACATTCAGTGTTTGGAATGGTTTAAGATGTTCAGACATCTATACAGTGACCACTGTTCCTTTATCCCGGCTGTTACAACCATTAATGTACATTCAGTGTTTGGAATGGTTTAAGACGTTCAGACATCTATACGATGACCACTGTTCCTTTATCCCCGCTGTTACAACCATTAATGTACATTCAGTGTTTGGAATGGTTTAAGACGTTCAGACATCTATACGGTGACCACTGTTCTTTTATCCCGGCTGTTACAACCATTAATGTACATTCAGTGTTTGGAATGGTTTAAGACGTTCAGACATCTATACGGTGACCACTGTTCTTTTATCCCGGCTGTTACAACCATTAATGTACATTCAGTGTTTAGAATGGTTTAAGACGTTCAGACATCTATACGGTGACCACTGTTCTTTTATCCCGGCTGTTACAGCCATTAATGTACATTCAGTGTTTAGAATGGTTTAAGACGTTCAGACATCTATACGGTGACCACTGTTCTTTTATCCCGGCTGTTACAACCATTAATGTACATTCAGTGTTTGGAATGGTTTAAGACGTTCAGACATCTATACGGTGACCACTGAACCTTTATACCGGCTGTTACAACCATTAATGTACATTCAGTGTTTAGAATGGTTTAAGACGTTCAGACATCTATACGGTGACCACTGTTCTTTTATCCCGGCTGTTACAACCATTAATGTACATTCAGTGTTTGGAATGGTTTAAGACGTTTAGACATCTATACGGTGACCACTGTTCCTTTATCCCCGCTGTTACAACCATTAATGTACATTTAGTGTTTGGAATGGTTTAAGACGTTCAGACATCTATACGGTGACCACTGTTCCTTTATCCCGGCTGTTACAACCATTAATGTACATTCAGTGTTTGGAATGGTTTAAGACGTTCAGACATCTATACGGTGACCACTGAACCTTTATACCGGCTGTTACAACCATTAATGTACATTCAGTGTTTAGAATGGTTTAAGACGTTCAGACATCTATACGGTGACCACTGTTCCTTTATCCCGGCTGTTACAGCCATTAATGTACATTCAGTGTTTGGAATGGTTTAAGACGTTCAGACATCTATACGGTGACCACTGTTCCTTTATACCGGCTGTTACAACCATTAATGTACATTCAGTGTTTGGAATGGTTTAAGACGTTCAGACATCTATACGGTGACCACTGTTCCTTTATCCCGGCTGTTACAGCCATTAATGTACATTCAGTGTTTGGAATGGTTTAAGACGTTCAGACATCTATACGGTGACCACTGTTCTTTTATCCCGGCTGTTACAACCATTAATGTACATTCAGTGTTTGGAATGGTTTAAGACGTTCAGACATCTATACGGTGACCACTGTTCTTTTATCCCGGCTGTTACAACCATTAATGTACATTCAGTGTTTAGAATGGTTTAAGACGTTCAGACATCTATACAGTGACCACTGTTCTTTTATCCCGGCTGTTACAGCCATTAATGTACATTCAGTGTTTAGAATGGTTTAAGACGTTCAGACATCTATACGGTGACCACTGTTCTTTTATCCCGGCTGTTACAACCATTAATGTACATTCAGTGTTTGGAATGGTTTAAGACGTTCAGACATCTATACGGTGACCACTGTTCTTTTATCCCGGCTGTTACAACCATTAATGTACATTCAGTGTTTGGAATGGTTTAAGACGTTTAGACATCTATACGGTGATCACTGTTCCTTTATCCCCACTGTTACAACCATTAATGTACATTCAGTGTTTGGAATGGTTTAAGACGTTCAGACATCTATACGGTGACTACTGTTCCTTTATCCCGGCTGTTACAACCATTAATGTACATTCAGTGTTTGGAATGGTTTAAGACGTTCAGACATCTATACGGTGACCACTGTTCCTTTATCCCCGCTGTTACAACCATTAATGTACATTCAGTGTTTGGAATGGTTTAAGACGTTCAGACATCTATACGGTGACCACTGTTCCTTTATCCCGGCTGTTACAACCATTAATGTACATTCAGTGTTAAGAATGGTTTAAGACGTTCAGACATCTATACGGTGACCACTGTTCCTTCATCCCGGCTGTTACAGCCATTAATGTACATTCAGTGTTTGGAATGGTTTAAGACGTTCAGACATCTATACGGTGACCACTGTTCCTTTATCCCGGCTGTTACAGCCATTAATGTACATTCAGTGTTTGGAATGGTTTAAGACGTTCAGACATCTATACGGTGACCACTGAACCTTTATACCGGCTGTTACAACCATTAATGTACATTCAGTGTTTAGAATGGTTTAAGACGTTCAGACATCTATACGGTGACCACTGTTCCTTTATCCCCGCTGTTACAGCCATTAATGTACATTCAGTGTTTGGAATGGTTTAAGACGTTCAGACATCTATACGGTGACCACTGTTCTTTTATCCCGGCTGTTACAACCATTAATGTACATTCAGTGTTTGAAATGGTTTAAGACGTTCAGACATCTATACGGTGACCACTGTTCTTTTATCCCGGCTGTTACAACCATTAATGTACATTCAGTGTTTAGAATGGTTTAAGACGTTCAGACATCTATACAGTGACCACTGTTCTTTTATCCCGGCTGTTACAGTCATTAATGTACATTCAGTGTTTAGAATGGTTTAAGACGTTCAGACATCTATACGGTGACCACTGTTCTTTTATCCCGGCTGTTACAACCATTAATGTACATTCAGTGTTTGGAATGGTTTAAGACGTTCAGACATCTATACGGTGACCACTGTTCTTTTATCCCGGCTGTTACAACCATTAATGTATATTCAGTGTTTGGAATGGTTTAAGACGTTCAGACATCTATACGGTGACCACTGTTCCTTTATCCCCACTGTTACAACCATTAATGTACATTCAGTGTTTGGAATGGTTTAAGACGTTCAGACATCTATACGGTGACCACTGTTCCTTTATCCCGGCTGTTACAACCATTAATGTACATTCAGTGTTTGGAATGGTTTAAGACGTTCAGACATCTATACGGTGACCACTGTTCCTTTATCCCCGCTGTTACAACCATTAATGTACATTCAGTGTTTGGAATGGTTTAAGACGTTCAGACATCTATACGGTGACCACTGTTCCTTTATCCCGGCTGTTACAACCATTAATGTACATTCAGTGTTTAGAATGGTTTAAGACGTTCAGACATCTATACGGTGACCACTGTTCCTTCATCCCGGCTGTTACAGCCATTAATGTACATTCAGTGTTTGGAATGGTTTAAGACGTTCAGACATCTATACGGTGACCACTGTTCTTTTATCCCGGCTGTTACAACCATTAATGTACATTCAGTGTTTGGAATGGTTTAAGACGTTCAGACATCTATACGGTGACCACTGAACCTTTATCCCGGCTGTTACAACCATTAATGTACATTCAGTGTTTAGAATGGTTTAAGACGTTCAGACATCTATACGGTGACCACTGTTCCTTTATCCCCGCTGTTACAACCATTAATGTACATTCAGTGTTTGGAATGGTTTAAGACGTTCAGACATCTATACGGTGACCACTGTTCTTTTATCCCGGCTGTTACAACCATTAATGTACATTCAGTGTTTGGAATGGTTTAAGACGTTCAGACATCTATACGGTGACCACTGTTCCTTTATCCCCGCTGTTACAACCATTAATGTACATTCAGTGTTTGGAATGGTTTAAGACGTTCAGACATCTATACGGTGACCACTGTTCCTTTATCCCGGCTGTTACAACCATTAATGTACATTCAGTGTTTGGAATGGTTTAAGACGTTCAGACATCTATACGATGACCACTGTTCCTTTATCCCGGCTGTTACAACCATTAATGTACATTCAGTGTTTGGAATGGTTTAAGACGTTCAGACATCTATACGGTGACCACTGTTCCTTTATACCGGCTGTTACAACCATTAATGTACATTCAGTGTTTGGAATGGTTTAAGACGTTCAGACATCTATACGGTGACCACTGTTCCTTTATCCCGGCTGTTACAACCATTAATGTACATTCAGTGTTTGGAATGGTTTAAGACGTTCAGACATCAATACGGTGACCACTGAACCTTTATACCGGCTGTTACAACCATTAATGTACATTCAGTGTTTAGAATGGTTTAAGACGTTCAGACATCTATACGGTGACCACTGTTCCTTTATCCCCGCTGTTACAACCATTAATGTACATTCAGTGTTTGGAATGGTTTAAGACGTTCAGACATCTATACAGTGACCACTGTTCTTTTATCCCGGCTGTTACAGCCATTAATGTACATTCAGTGTTAAGAATGTTTTAAGACGTTCAGACATCTATACGGTGACCACTGTTCTTTTATCCCGGCTGTTACAACCATTAATGTACATTCAGTGTTTGGAATGGTTTAAGACGTTCAGACATCTATACGGTGACCACTGTTCTTTTATCCCGGCTGTTACAACCATTAATGTACATTCAGTGTTTGGAATGGTTTAAGACGTTTAGACATCTATACGGTGACCACTGTTCCTTTATCCCCACTGTTACAACCATTAATGTACATTCAGTGTTTGGAATGGTTTAAGACGTTCAGACATCTATACGGTGACCACTGTTCCTTTATCCCGGCTGTTACAACCATTAATGTACATTCAGTGTTTGGAATGGTTTAAGACGTTCAGACATCTATACGGTGACCACTGTTCCTTTATCCCCGCTGTTACAACCATTAATGTACATTCAGTGTTTGGAATGGTTTAAGACGTTCAGACATCTATACGGTGACCACTGTTCCTTTATCCCGGCTGTTACAACCATTAATGTACATTCAGTGTTTAGAATGGTTTAAGACGTTCAGACATCTATACGGTGACCACTGTTCCTTCATCCCGGCTGTTACAGCCATTAATGTACATTCAGTGTTTGGAATGGTTTAAGACGTTCAGACATCTATACGGTGACCACTGTTCCTTTATCCCGGCTGTTACAACCATTAATGTACATTCAGTGTTTGGAATGGTTTAAGACGTTCAGACATCTATACGGTGACCACTGAACCTTTATACCGGCTGTTACAACCATTAATGTACATTCAGTGTTTGGAATGGTTTAAGACGTTCAGACATCTATACGGTGACCACTGTTCTTTTATCCCGGCTGTTACAACCATTAATGTATATTCAGTGTTTGGAATGGTTTAAGACGTTCAGACATCTATACGGTGACCACTGTTCCTTTATCCCCGCTATTACAACCATTAATGTACATTCAGTGTTTGGAATGGTTTAAGACGTTCAGACATCTATACGGTGACCACTGTTCCTTTATCCCCGCTGTTACAACCATTAATGTACATTCAGTGTTTGGAATGGTTTAAGACGTTCAGACATCTATACGGTGACCACTGTTCCTTTATCCCCGCTGTTACAACCATTAATGTACATTCAGTGTTTGGAATGGTTTAAGACGTTCAGACATCTATACGGTGACCACTGTTCCTTTATACCGGCTGTTACAACCATTAATGTACATTCAGTGTTTGGAATGGTTTAAGACGTTCAGACATCTATACGGTGACCACTGTTCCTTTATCCCGGCTGTTACAACCATTAATGTACATTCAGTGTTTGGAATGGTTTAAGACGTTCAGACATCTATACGGTGACCACTGAACCTTTATACCGGCTGTTACAACCATTAATGTACATTCAGTGTTTGGAATGGTTTAAGACGTTCAGACATCTATACGGTGACCACTGTTCCTTTATCCCCGCTGTTACAACCATTAATGTACATTCAGTGTTTGGAATGGTTTAAGACGTTCAGACATCTATACGGTGACCACTGAACCTTTATCCCCGCTGTTACAACCATTAATGTACATTCAGTGTTTAGAATGGTTTAAGACGTTCAGACATCTATACGGTGACCACTGTTCCTTTATCCCCGCTGTTACAACCATTAATGTACATTCAGTGTTTGGAATGGTTTAAGACGTTTAGACATCTATACGGTGACCACTGTTCCTTTATCCCCGCTGTTACAACCATTAATGTACATTCAGTGTTTGGAATGGTTTAAGACGTTCAGACATCTATACGGTGACCACTGTTCCTTTATCCCGGCTGTTACAACCATTAATGTACATTCAGTGTTTGGAATGGTTTAAGACGTTTAGACATCTATACGGTGACCACTGTTCCTTTATCCCCGCTGTTACAACCATTAATGTACATTCAGTGTTTGGAATGGTTTAAGACGTATAGACATCTATACGGTGACCACTGTTCCTTTATCCCGGCTGTTACAACCATTAATGTACATTCAGTGTTTGGAATGGTTTATGACGTTCAGACATCTATACGGTGACCACTGTTCCTTTATCCCCGCTGTTACAGCCATTAATGTACATTCAGTGTTTGGAATGGTTTAAGACGTTCAGACATCTATACGGTGACCACTGAACCTTTATACCGGCTGATACAACCATTAATGTACATTCAGTGTTTGGAATGGTTTAAGACGTTCATACATTTATACGGTGACCACTGTTCTTTTATCCCGGCTGTTACAACCATTAATGTACATTCAGTGTTTGGAATGGTTTAAGACGTTCAGACATCTATACGGTGACCACTGTTCTTTTATCCCGGCTGTTACAACCATTAATGTACATTCAGTGTTTGGAATGGTTTAAGACGTTCAGACATCTATACGGTGACCACTGTTCCTTTATCCCGGCTGTTACAACCATTAATGTACATTCAGTGTTTGGAACGGTTTAAGACGTTCAGACATCTATACGGTGACCTCTGTTCCTTTATCCCCGCTGTTACAACCATTAATGTACATTCAGTGTTTGGAATGGTTTAAGACGTTCAGACATCTATACGGTGACCACTGTTCCTTTATACCGGCTGTTACAACCATTAATGTACATTCAGTGTTTGGAATGGTTTAAGACGTTCAGACATCTATACGGTGACCACTGAACCTTTATCCCGGCTGTTACAACCATTAATGTACATTCAGTGTTTGGAATGGTTTAAGACGTTTAGACATCTATACGGTGACCACTGTTCCTTTATCCCCGCTGTTACAACCATTAATGTACATTCAGTGTTTGGAATGGTTTAAGACGTTCAGACATCTATACGGTGACCACTGTTCCTTTATCCCGGCTGTTACAACAATTAATGTACATTCAGTGTTTGGAATGGTTTAAGACGTTTAGACATCTATACGGTGACCACTGTTCCTTTATCCCCGCTGTTACAACCATTAATGTACATTCAGTGTTTGGAATGGTTTAAGACGTTTAGACATCTATACGGTGACCACTGTTCCTTTATCCCGGCTGTTACAACCATTAATGTACATTCAGTGTTTGGAATGGTTTATGACGTTCAGACATCTATACGGTGACCACTGTTCCTTTATCCCCGCTGTTACAGCCATTAATGTACATTCAGTGTTTGGAATGGTTTAAGACGTTCAGACATCTATACGGTGACCACTGTTCCTTTATCCCGGCTGTTACAACCATTAATGTACATTCAGTGTTTGGAATGGTTTAAGACGTTCAGACATCTATACGGTGACCACTGTTCCTTTATCCCCGCTGTTACAACCATTAATGTACATTCAGTGTTTGGAATGGTTTAAGACGTTCAGACATCTATACGGTGACCACTGTTCCTTTATCCCGGCTGTTACAACCATTAATGTACATTCAGTGTTTAGAATGGTTTAAGACGTTCAGACATCTATACGGTGACCACTGTTCCTTCATCCCGGCTGTTACAGCCATTAATGTACATTCAGTGTTTGGAATGGTTTAAGACGTTCAGACATCTATACGGTGACCACTGTTCTTTTATCCCGGCTGTTACAACCATTAATGTACATTCAGTGTTTGGAATGGTTTAAGACGTTCAGACATCTATACGGTGACCACTGAACCTTTATCCCGGCTGTTACAACCATTAATGTACATTCAGTGTTTAGAATGGTTTAAGACGTTCAGACATCTATACGGTGACCACTGTTCCTTTATCCCCGCTGTTACAACCATTAATGTACATTCAGTGTTTGGAATGGTTTAAGACGTTCAGACATCTATACGGTGACCACTGTTCTTTTATCCCGGCTGTTACAACCATTAATGTACATTCAGTGTTTGGAATGGTTTAAGACGTTCAGACATCTATACGGTGACCACTGTTCCTTTATCCCCGCTGTTACAACCATTAATGTACATTCAGTGTTTGGAATGGTTTAAGACGTTCAGACATCTATACGGTGACCACTGTTCCTTTATCCCGGCTGTTACAACCATTAATGTACATTCAGTGTTTGGAATGGTTTAAGACGTTCAGACATCTATACGATGACCACTGTTCCTTTATCCCGGCTGTTACAACCATTAATGTACATTCAGTGTTTGGAATGGTTTAAGACGTTCAGACATCTATACGGTGACCACTGTTCCTTTATACCGGCTGTTACAACCATTAATGTACATTCAGTGTTTGGAATGGTTTAAGACGTTCAGACATCTATACGGTGACCACTGTTCCTTTATCCCGGCTGTTACAACCATTAATGTACATTCAGTGTTTGGAATGGTTTAAGACGTTCAGACATCAATACGGTGACCACTGAACCTTTATACCGGCTGTTACAACCATTAATGTACATTCAGTGTTTAGAATGGTTTAAGACGTTCAGACATCTATACGGTGACCACTGTTCCTTTATCCCCGCTGTTACAACCATTAATGTACATTCAGTGTTTGGAATGGTTTAAGACGTTCAGACATCTATACAGTGACCACTGTTCTTTTATCCCGGCTGTTACAGCCATTAATGTACATTCAGTGTTAAGAATGTTTTAAGACGTTCAGACATCTATACGGTGACCACTGTTCTTTTATCCCGGCTGTTACAACCATTAATGTACATTCAGTGTTTGGAATGGTTTAAGACGTTCAGACATCTATACGGTGACCACTGTTCTTTTATCCCGGCTGTTACAACCATTAATGTACATTCAGTGTTTGGAATGGTTTAAGACGTTTAGACATCTATACGGTGACCACTGTTCCTTTATCCCCACTGTTACAACCATTAATGTACATTCAGTGTTTGGAATGGTTTAAGACGTTCAGACATCTATACGGTGACCACTGTTCCTTTATCCCGGCTGTTACAACCATTAATGTACATTCAGTGTTTGGAATGGTTTAAGACGTTCAGACATCTATACGGTGACCACTGTTCCTTTATCCCCGCTGTTACAACCATTAATGTACATTCAGTGTTTGGAATGGTTTAAGACGTTCAGACATCTATACGGTGACCACTGTTCCTTTATCCCGGCTGTTACAACCATTAATGTACATTCAGTGTTTAGAATGGTTTAAGACGTTCAGACATCTATACGGTGACCACTGTTCCTTCATCCCGGCTGTTACAGCCATTAATGTACATTCAGTGTTTGGAATGGTTTAAGACGTTCAGACATCTATACGGTGACCACTGTTCCTTTATCCCGGCTGTTACAACCATTAATGTACATTCAGTGTTTGGAATGGTTTAAGACGTTCAGACATCTATACGGTGACCACTGAACCTTTATACCGGCTGTTACAACCATTAATGTACATTCAGTGTTTGGAATGGTTTAAGACGTTCAGACATCTATACGGTGACCACTGTTCTTTTATCCCGGCTGTTACAACCATTAATGTATATTCAGTGTTTGGAATGGTTTAAGACGTTCAGACATCTATACGGTGACCACTGTTCCTTTATCCCCGCTATTACAACCATTAATGTACATTCAGTGTTTGGAATGGTTTAAGACGTTCAGACATCTATACGGTGACCACTGTTCCTTTATCCCCGCTGTTACAACCATTAATGTACATTCAGTGTTTGGAATGGTTTAAGACGTTCAGACATCTATACGGTGACCACTGTTCCTTTATCCCCGCTGTTACAACCATTAATGTACATTCAGTGTTTGGAATGGTTTAAGACGTTCAGACATCTATACGGTGACCACTGTTCCTTTATACCGGCTGTTACAACCATTAATGTACATTCAGTGTTTGGAATGGTTTAAGACGTTCAGACATCTATACGGTGACCACTGTTCCTTTATCCCGGCTGTTACAACCATTAATGTACATTCAGTGTTTGGAATGGTTTAAGACGTTCAGACATCTATACGGTGACCACTGAACCTTTATACCGGCTGTTACAACCATTAATGTACATTCAGTGTTTGGAATGGTTTAAGACGTTCAGACATCTATACGGTGACCACTGTTCCTTTATCCCCGCTGTTACAACCATTAATGTACATTCAGTGTTTGGAATGGTTTAAGACGTTCAGACATCTATACGGTGACCACTGAACCTTTATCCCCGCTGTTACAACCATTAATGTACATTCAGTGTTTAGAATGGTTTAAGACGTTCAGACATCTATACGGTGACCACTGTTCCTTTATCCCCGCTGTTACAACCATTAATGTACATTCAGTGTTTGGAATGGTTTAAGACGTTTAGACATCTATACGGTGACCACTGTTCCTTTATCCCCGCTGTTACAACCATTAATGTACATTCAGTGTTTGGAATGGTTTAAGACGTTCAGACATCTATACGGTGACCACTGTTCCTTTATCCCGGCTGTTACAACCATTAATGTACATTCAGTGTTTGGAATGGTTTAAGACGTTTAGACATCTATACGGTGACCACTGTTCCTTTATCCCCGCTGTTACAACCATTAATGTACATTCAGTGTTTGGAATGGTTTAAGACGTATAGACATCTATACGGTGACCACTGTTCCTTTATCCCGGCTGTTACAACCATTAATGTACATTCAGTGTTTGGAATGGTTTATGACGTTCAGACATCTATACGGTGACCACTGTTCCTTTATCCCCGCTGTTACAGCCATTAATGTACATTCAGTGTTTGGAATGGTTTAAGACGTTCAGACATCTATACGGTGACCACTGAACCTTTATACCGGCTGATACAACCATTAATGTACATTCAGTGTTTGGAATGGTTTAAGACGTTCATACATTTATACGGTGACCACTGTTCTTTTATCCCGGCTGTTACAACCATTAATGTACATTCAGTGTTTGGAATGGTTTAAGACGTTCAGACATCTATACGGTGACCACTGTTCTTTTATCCCGGCTGTTACAACCATTAATGTACATTCAGTGTTTGGAATGGTTTAAGACGTTCAGACATCTATACGGTGACCACTGTTCCTTTATCCCGGCTGTTACAACCATTAATGTACATTCAGTGTTTGGAACGGTTTAAGACGTTCAGACATCTATACGGTGACCTCTGTTCCTTTATCCCCGCTGTTACAACCATTAATGTACATTCAGTGTTTGGAATGGTTTAAGACGTTCAGACATCTATACGGTGACCACTGTTCCTTTATACCGGCTGTTACAACCATTAATGTACATTCAGTGTTTGGAATGGTTTAAGACGTTCAGACATCTATACGGTGACCACTGAACCTTTATCCCGGCTGTTACAACCATTAATGTACATTCAGTGTTTGGAATGGTTTAAGACGTTTAGACATCTATACGGTGACCACTGTTCCTTTATCCCCGCTGTTACAACCATTAATGTACATTCAGTGTTTGGAATGGTTTAAGACGTTCAGACATCTATACGGTGACCACTGTTCCTTTATCCCGGCTGTTACAACAATTAATGTACATTCAGTGTTTGGAATGGTTTAAGACGTTTAGACATCTATACGGTGACCACTGTTCCTTTATCCCCGCTGTTACAACCATTAATGTACATTCAGTGTTTGGAATGGTTTAAGACGTTTAGACATCTATACGGTGACCACTGTTCCTTTATCCCGGCTGTTACAACCATTAATGTACATTCAGTGTTTGGAATGGTTTATGACGTTCAGACATCTATACGGTGACCACTGTTCCTTTATCCCCGCTGTTACAGCCATTAATGTACATTCAGTGTTTGGAATGGTTTAAGACGTTCAGACATCTATACGGTGACCACTGTTCCTTTATCCCGGCTGTTACAACCATTAATGTACATTCAGTGTTTGGAATGGTTTAAGACGTTCAGACATCTATACGGTGACCACTGTTCTTTTATCCCGGCTGTTACAACCATTAATGTAGTGAAATGCGATCATCATCAACTTGTATTGATGTTCGTGTTTTTGTTTATCAAGGAAACAGTACTGAAGGTGTGATCAGTCAGTTAAACGTTTGGAACAGTAACAAATACCATGGTTTCTTCAAACATCGTTGTTATGGTAACGACGTTGGCAATCTGTTGTCATGGAAATCAATGGAAGACGCGATATTGTATGGAGCGTATTTAACATTACCCAGTCAGTGTGATGGTAGGTAGCGTATATATTTCTGTACTACCATGTACATATACGTTCCATGTATGAATGGCTGAATGTTGACGCAGAAACAACATGTAGATTATTAGTTAATACAGTGAGATATGTCCACAGTAGTATGTACTTACCAGTTAGTATAACATATATTATTAGAATAATATCAGAATAATGTGTACTTGGAAAGAGATTTTACACTCAATGAAATATCCAACTGAAACCGCGACACATACTGACACACGTGTGGATGATAGGCAATGTGTTTGCTAGTTATCACATGTCAGAAACAAACTAAATAAATTATGCCCAAACGTTTGCGTGTTTTCAGATGCTAAAATTAATTCAATTTGTTAAAACAGAAAAGTATTTGTAAGCACAGCTTAGTTTATTTCTCATTCCATGAAACTTGGACAGGAAAAATGTCAAACTTCGTAACGCAGAAATACTACCTGTAGTACATAATGTTACACATGATATTGTTTATTCCTAATGACGTATGTATAGTTGATATATAACACATGAAATATCTAATAATTCTATGCTTCGGATTTTGTGAATGGCTAAATGCTATCAATACATAGTAAATGGTACAATGTTACAATGGTTAATATACAGAATTAAGTGGGAGGGGCACTGATTATGTACTGCTTTACTTCGTTAACGTAGATTTCAACGATTGTGCGTCCAATCCCTGTCATCATGGGAGCTGTGAAGATAAAATGGATGGATTCATATGCACGTGCTTTAAGGGGTTTCAAGGGACACAATGTGACATCAATATAGATGACTGTGAGGTTAACTTGTGTATGAACAATGGTACTTGTCAAGATGGAATATCGACCTACACGTGTAACTGTGAGACAAACTATACTGGACAGTTCTGTGAAATAGAAATGGGTAACTGATTATAGTTGTGTACAATTTGTCATTAAAGTCAGACGATCGTATTCTGTAACATTTGTTTTCATATGTTTAAAGATATTTGAAATTAAATTGAAATTGGATTGTTTGCAATATATGTTTGTCAGTTGAATATGTTTTTTCTTTAGTCGTTGTTAAATTAAAAATGAAGCAAGCACCTGTCGTTATTTTACCCGTATAGTGGACAGATGAACCAGTACAAGAAATGCCGTTCTATAGTCGATATGTTGTGTAGTTAACAGACAATGAAATGAATAGCAATGTTCCTTCCTACCCTGTCTTCATTTCAACTATGCAGCCCGCCATGTTAGCTCAGTTTGTAAAGTATTGGGCTGTCACCCAAGAGGTTCAGATTCGATTCCCTGGGGCGGGGCGGGGCAGGTCATTTGTCAGGTCAATTTGCTACGGTCATTGTGGATTGACCGACCGCAATGTATGTTTCGATAATTTTCTATATAACGGAAACAATGTCGCTAAATGGCGTAAAACCCCAATAAGAATACGAACGAATTATGTCTGAATGTTGGTATGTTTGTATCAGTTGATGGAGAGTGGAGTGATTGGGGAAACTGGACAGAATGTACGACATCGTGTGGGAATGGAACTATGATAAGGAAGAGACTTTGTAACAATCCTACCCCAGATAATGGAGGCGAGGACTGTGTGGGGAAACAGTTCGATACGAGGAATTGTAACAATACGGACTGTCCAGGTAAATATGTAACAATCCTACCCCAGATAATGGAGGCGAGGACTGTGTGGAGAATCAGTTCGATACGAGGGAGTGTAACAATACGGGCTGTCCAGGTAAATATGTAACAATCCTACCCCAGATAATGGAGGCGAGGAATGTGTGGGGAATCAGTTCGATACGAGGGAGTGTAACAATACGGGCTGTCCAGGTAAATATGTAACAATCCTACCCCAGATAATGGAGGCGAGGAATGTGTGGGGAATCAGTTCGATACGAGGAATTGTAACAATACGGACTGTCCAGGTAAATATGTAACAATCCTACCCCAGATAATGGAGGCGAGGAATGTGTGGGGAATCAGTTCGATACGAGGGATTGTAACAATACGGACTGTCCAGGTAAATATGTAACAAACCTACACCAGATAATGGAGGCGAGGAATGTGTGGGGAATCAGTTCGATACGAGGGAGTGTAACAATACGGACTGTCCAGGTAAATATGTAACAATCCTACCCCAGATAATGGAGGCGAGGAATGTGTGGGGAAACAGTTCGATACGAGGGATTGTAACAATACGGACTGTCCAGGTAAATATGTAACAATCCTACCCCAGATAATGGAGACGAGGAATGTGTGGGGAATCAGTTCTATACGAGGGAGTGTAACAATACGGACTGTCCAGGTAAATATGTAACAATCCTACCCCAGATAATGGAGGCGAGGAATGTGTGGGGAATCAGTTCGATACGAGGGATTGTAACAATACGGACTGTCCAGGTAAATATGTAACAAACCTTCCCCAGATAATGGAGGCGAGGAATGTGTGGGGAATCAGTTCGATACGAGGGATTGTAACAATACGGACTGTCCAGGTAAATATGTAACAATCCTACCCCAGATAATGGAGGCGAGGAATGTGTGGGGAATCAGTTCGATACGAGGGATTGTAACAATACGGACTGTCCAGGTAAATATGTAACAATCCTACCCCAGATAATGGAGGCGAGGAATGTGTGGGGAATCAGTTCGATACGAGGGATTGTAACAATACGGACTGTCCAGGTAAATATGTAACAATCCTACCCCAGATAATGGAGGCGAGGAATGTGTGGGGAATCAGTTCGATACGAGGAATTGTAACAATACGGACTGTCCAGGTAAATATGTAACAATCCTACCCCAGATAATGGAGGCGAGGAATGTGTGGGGAATCAGTTCTATACGAGGGATTGTAACAATACGGACTGTCCAGGTAAATATGTAACAATCCTACCCCAGATAATGGAGGCGAGGAATGTGTGGGGAATCAGTTCTATACGAGGGAGTGTAACAATACGGACTGTCCAGGTAAATATGTAACAATCCTACCCCAGATAATGGAGGCGAGGAATGTGTGGGGAAACAGTTCGATACGAGGGATTGTAACAATACGGACTGTCCAGGTAAATATGTAACAATCCTACCCCAGATAATGGAGGCGAGGAATGTGTGGGGAATCAGTTCGATACGAGGGATTGTAACAATACGGACTGTCCAGGTAAATATGTAACAAACCTACCCCAGATAATGGAGGCGAGGAATGTGTGGGGAATCAGTTCGATACGAGGGATTGTAACAATACGGACTGTCCAGGTAAATATGTAACAAACCTACCCCAGATAATGGAGGCGAGGAATGTGTGGGGAATCAGTTCGATACGAGGGATTGTAACAATACGGACTGTCCAGGTAAATATGTAACAATCCTACCCCAGATAATGGAGGCGAGGAATGTGTGGGGAATCAGTTCGATACGAGGGATTGTAACAATACGGACTGTCCAGGTAAATATGTAACAAACCTACCCCAGATAATGGAGGCGAGGAATGTGTGGGGAATCAGTTCGATACGAGGAATTGTAACAATACGGACTGTCCAGGTAAATATGTAACAATCCTACCCCAGATAATGGAGGCGAGGAATGTGTGGGGAATCAGTTCGATACGAGGGATTGTAACAATACGGACTGTCCAGGTAAATATGTAACAATCCTACCCCAGATAATGGAGGCGAGGAATGTGTGGGGAATCAGTTCGATACGAGGGATTGTAACAATACGGACTGTCCAGGTAAATATGTAACAATCCTACCCCAGATAATGGAGGAGAGGAATGTGTGGGGAATCAGTTCGATACGAGGGATTGTAACAATACGGACTGTCCAGGTAAATATGTAACAATCCTACCCCAGATAATGGAGGCGAGGAATGTGTGGGGAATCAGTTCGATACGAGGGATTGTAACAATACGGACTGTCCAGGTAAATATGTAACAATCCTACCCCAGATAATGGAGGCGAGGAATGTGTGGGGAAACAGTTCGATACGAGGGATTGTAACAATACGGACTGTCCAGGTAAATATGTAACAATCCTACCCCAGATAATGGAGGCGAGGAATGTGTGGGGAATCAGTTCGATACGAGGGATTGTAACAATACGGACTGTCCAGGTAAATATGTAACAATCCTACCCCAGATAATGGAGGCGAGGAATGTGTGGGGAATCAGTTCGATACGAGGGAGTGTAACAATACGGACTGTCCAGGTAAATATGTAACAATCCTACCCCAGATAATGGAGGCGAGGAATGTGTGGGGAAACAGTTCGATACGAGGGATTGTAACAATACGGACTGTCCAGGTAAATATGTAACAATCCTACCCCAGATAATGGAGGCGAGGAATGTGTGGGGAATCAGTTCGATACGAGGGATTGTAACAATACGGACTGTCCAGGTAAATATGTAACAATCCTACCCCAGATAATGGAGGCGAGGAATGTGTGGGGAATCAGTTCGATACGAGGGATTGTAACAATACGGACTGTCCAGGTAAATATGTAACAATCCTACCCCAGATAATGGAGGCGAGGAATGTGTGGGGAAACAGTTCGATACGAGGGATTGTAACAATACGGACTGTCCAGGTAAATATGTAACAATCCTACCCCAGATAATGGAGGCGAGGAATGTGTGGGGAATCAGTTCGATACGAGGGATTGTAACAATACGGACTGTCCAGGTAAATATGTATACATTGTATCAAGTATAAACTGATGTACATAAGACTTTAGATCATTGCTGTAACACTCAGCAGCCGCTCTGTGTGGGAAATATGGATTGTAGTAAGTGGAATTACGCGTATACATGTTCTACACAATGTAATAATATAGAACATATACATGTTCTACACAATGTAATAATATAGAACATATACATGTTCTACACAATGTAATAATACAGAACATATACATGTTGTACACAATGTAATAATACAGAACATATACATGTTCTACACAATGTAATAATACAGAACTTAAACATGTTCTACACAATGTAATAATACAGAACATATACATGTTCTACACAATGTAATAATACAGAACATATACATGTTCTACACAATGTAATAATACAGAACATATACATGTTCTACACAATGTAATAATACAGAACATATACATGTTCTACACAATGTAATAATACAGAACATATACATGTTCTACACAATGTAATAATACAGAACATATACATGTTCTACACAATATAATAATACAGAACATATACATGTTCTACACAATGTAATAATACAGAACATATACATGTTGTACACAATATAATAATACAGAACATATACATGTTGTACACAATATAACAATACAGAACATATACATGTTCTACACAATGTAATAATATAGAACATATACATGTTCTACACAATATAATAATACAGAACTTATACATGTTGTACACAATATAACAATACAGAACATATACATGTTCTACACAATATAACAATACAGAACATATACATGTTCTACACAATGTAATAATATAGAACATATACATGTTCTACACAATATAACAATACAGAACATATACATGTTCTACGCAATATAATAATACAGAACATAAACATGTTCTACACAATGTAACAATACAGAACATATACATGTTGTACACAATGTAATAATACAGAACATATACATGTTCTACACAATATAATAATACAGAACATAAACATGTTCTACACAATGTAACAATACAGAACATATACATGTTGTACACAATGTAATAATATAGAACATATGCATGTTGTACACAATGTAATAATACAGAACATATACATGTTCTACACAATATAATAATACAGAACATATACATGTTATACACAATATAACAATACAGAACATATACATGTTCTACACAATATAAAAATACAGAACATAAACATGTTCTACACAATGTAACAATACAGAACATATACATGTTCTACACAATATAACAATACAGAACATATACATGTTCTACACAATATAATAATACAGAACATATACATGTTCTACACAATGTAACAATACAGAACATATACATGTTCTACACAATATAACAATACAGAATATATACATGTTCTACACAACTTAACAATACAGAACATATACATGTTCTACACAATATAACAATACAGAACATATACAAGTTGTACACAATATAACAATACAGAACATATACATGTTCTACACAATATAACAATACAGAACATATACATGTTCTACACAATATAACAATACAGAACATATACATGTTGTACACAATATAATAATACAGAACTTATACATGTTCTACACAATGTAATAATACAGAACATATACATGTTCTACACAATATAACAATACAGAACATATACATGTTCTACACAATATAACAATACAGAACATATACATGTTCTACACAATATAACAATACAGAACTTATACATGTTCTACACAATATAACAATACAGAACATATACATGTTCTACACAATATAACAATACAGAACATATACATGTTCTACACAATATAACAATACAGAACTTATACATGTTCTACACAATGTAATAATACAGAACATATACATGTTCTACACAATATAATAATACAGAACATATACATGTTGTACACAATATAACAATACAGAACATATACAAGTTGTACACAATATAACAATACAGAACATATACATGTTCTACACAATATAATAATACAGAACATATACATGTTCTACACAATATAATAATACAGAACATATACATGTTGTACACAATATAACAATACAGAACATATACATGTTCTACACAATATAACAATACAGAACATATACATGTTCTACACAATATAACAATACAGAACATATACATGTTCTACACAATATAACAATACAGAACTTATACATGTTCTACACAATGTAATAATACAGAACATATACATGTTCTACACAATATAATAATACAGAACATATACATGTTGTACACAATATAACAATACAGAACATATACAAGTTGTACACAATATAACAATACAGAACATATACATGTTCTACACAATATAATAATACAGAACATATACATGTTCTACACAATATAATAATACAGAACATATACATGTTGTACACAATATAACAATACAGAACATATACATGTTCTGCACAATATAACAATACAGAACATATACAAGTTGTACACAATATAACAATACAGAACATATACATGTTCTACACAATATAACAATACAGAACATATACATGTTCTACACAATATAATAATACAGAACTTATACATGTTCTACACAATGTAATAATACAGAACATATACATGTTCTACACAATATAACAATACAGAACATATACAAGTTGTACACAATATAACAATACAGAACATATACAAGTTGTACACAATATAACAATACAGAACATATACATGTTCTACACAATATAATAATACAGAAAAGTATGTCGCTGTTACTACGAAATGTCACTTGAAATAATATGAAATATACAATCGGCCCTATTTTATTCGACAACCTCGTATCGAAATAATGGTATAATTTGGAATAAATGGCAGGTCCTGATGTATCTTCATAGGCAAGTTGATTTGAAATGAGCTATTCAAAACCAAGTATGAATACAAATGAACGAAGTCGGATTGTATATATACTGAGTTCTGAAGAAAAGTAAAATTCATCTGAGTATAATATTTACATGACTTGGTGAATGATTCAATATTTTCCTTCATATCATATCTTTTATATTTCGACAGTATGCCCAGAACTGCACTCACCACTGAATGGAACCATTCAATGCGACAACGACACTGTAACAAGTAACTGCACTATATCCTGTGATGATGGATTTGACTTTGACATTGAGCCCCTTCCTCTGTATTACTGTGGCCCCGAAACTTATCACGTGTGGAACTTCCAAACCGACATCAATCCCGAGCGTAGATTTCCAAAATGTGTCGGTAAGCAGTGTTGGTAACACGTTGACTAAATGTTTTATATAAATTGTAGAATTTAATATAAGAAAGTGTTGGTGTTGCGGTCGAGGAATGGAGAGTCAGACTTCCGAAGTGAAGGTTGGGAGTTTGATCTCCGCTGTGAGTGCTTTGATCACGAGTTAGGCGCGAGTACTGGTTGGTTTTACAGGAAGCAGCAACAGACTGTGAATTGTACAAGTTGTAAGAACTTGTTTCACAAACGATGTAGAATAAGTAATACATATATGTTCAATTTAGCTTCATATATCTTGCCATTCTATCAGTCCATAAACGACCATACGCAGCTTTCCGTACCTTTTAGCTGGCTTATCGCAGTGGATTGTCTCCCTTGAAAATGACCAGAAAATCGATATCAAGTTTCTAGCTCTACCAGTTTTGATCAATAGATTATAGAGGGAAATTATTTGAATACGTAAATTTAATCTCTTTATCTTAATATACTAGAATATGTTAGCAGTTATGACAATATTCTTCAATTTCCTCTCTTTCATTAAGTGTAAAAAATATTTATTATAACTAAACATCTTCTTGCTTCAAATTTGATTTAAAAAGTATCACCTATCATTACATAGAACATGGATTATAAATCTGTAAAAATGTCAATTTCAAAAAGTATACTGGCTAATAAATCATATTTCCAATAAGTGAAAACATTTTAGCAGTTATGTATGTTTTCTTGATTAAATGAACAATATCATGGTGTTTTTATAATCTTAAATAATTAATTGCTTCTTGCTTCCACTGTTTGTTAAAGTTAGTAATGTACTAAATAAATCTCGATTTTCTTTCATTATTCTCGCCAGTTGTTATTGACTGGTTTTAAATGTGATAAATCATTTATATGATTAAGAACCGTTCTTGTCTCGGCGGAATATAATTATTGAATTATTTTAATTATTGAATTATGAAGGGAAATTCTTTTCAAACCGTGATAAATCAACTTTCGTGCGCAAACAAACGTAACAGACTTAACTTTCTATACTTTATCGTGGTGCAAATATTATGTTTCTGTGATTTCCTTTTTCATTGTATTTTTTGGGCCACTTTATCACATTGAAAAATTATTTAATTTATACACGGTCCAATAGAGGTAGATACATTGTGCACCAGAGACCGTATGGTGTGCTGATATATATTAGATAGCACTTTTTGCTGTAATGTGGATTATCTTTCATGTTAGCCTTTTAGTTAATAGGTCATACCGGGAAGGACAGAATTTTCACCCTGCAAACTGTCCTGGTTGGGCAGATTTTCCTCCGTTCATACTCTCCGGGTTGGGCAGAATTTCCTCCGTTCATACTGTCCTGGTTGGGCAGAATTACCTCCGTTCATACTGGCCTGGTTGGGCAGAATTACCTCCGTTCATACTGTCGGGGTTGGGCAGAATTTCCTACGTTCATACTGTCCGGGTTGGGCAGAATTTCCTCCGTTCATACTGTCCGGGTTGGGCAGAATTTCCTCCGTTCATACTGTCCGGGTTGGGCAGAATTTCCTCCGTTCATACTGTCCGGGTTGGGCAGAATTTTCACCCTGCAAACTGTCCTGGTTGGGCAGATTTTCCTCCGTTCATACTGTCCGGGTTGGGCAGAATTTCCTCCGTTCATACTGTCGGGGTTGGGCAGAATTTCCTCCGTTCATACTGTCCTGGTTGGGCAGAATTTCCTCCGTTCATACTGTCCGGGTTAGGCAGAATTTCCTCCGTTCATACTGTCCGGGTTGGGCAGAATTTCCTCCGTTCATACTGTCCGGGTTGGGCAGAATTTCCTCCGTTCATACTGTCCTGGTTGGGCAGAATGTCCTCCGTTCATACTGTCCGGGTTGAGCAGAATTTCCTCCCTTCAAACTGTCCGGGAAGGACAGAATTTTCACCTTTCATACTGACCAGGAAGGACAGAATTTTCACCGGTTTAGCAGAATTTCATCCTTCGATTGTTTCTATTTCCAGCCATAAAGATGCCAGAGAAGTTGTCTGTGAGTTACACAGCACATTATAGAGATTTATATTGTGACAGTTTGGAACTAGAAACTCATGCAGTAGAAAAAATAAACAACACCATCAATACAATTATAACAAACGTATCGTGTGTAGTGAAGGAGACATGTGAAGTTTCCAGTATCCGTATAGTGGATTGCTACCATGGCAACCGCAGCAGACGAGATAAACGTACCGCTGGTTTCAGTCTTGTTATATCAAGTCATCCAACAAATGGTAGGTTTTGATATTTATGACATGTACTGTTGATTCGAACAACTAGTTGAGAATATCGCTAGTGTGTACACAGTGTCTATTGGTCAATATTTTTCATAACAGGTTTTGTCATTGGTTGACCACCTCACAATGAGTTTACAACCGTTCTCAATTAACTTGTTTATATTTGTCTCGTTCTTCTTACTCGGTGTTTATTGCTGTATTCTCACTTCAGTTATAATATAATATAAATGAGGTGAGAACGACCGAATTGAGAAAGTGAAGTACTTGGAAGGTCACTAGGTGGAAGGTCACTAAGTGGAAGGTCACTAGGTGGAAGGTCACTAAGTGGAAGGTCACTAAGTGGAAGGTCACTAGGTGGAAGGTCACTAGGTGGAAGGTCACAATGGGAAGGTCACAATTGAAAGGTCACTAGGTGGAAGGTCATTAAGTGGAAAGTCACTAAGTGGAAGGTCACAATTGGAAGGTCACAATTGAAAGGTCACAATCACAAAACAAACCGCATCCCTAGGTTACCATGATATTTTTTTTAATGAGAATTGTATAAAATAATTCTACATGGTAGGGCCATAGTGAACAGTAAAGTGTTCAGAGACACTAAGAATAATGAATAGAGACATAGAAACTGTGAAAAGTAACATATTTCATACGCAACTACGATCATTATTGGTATTATTTCCAGACAGTCAGGATGATACGATATCCGATCTTGATGACACTTTTGAAGATATACACAAAGCAGTGAACATTGGAGAAGCAGATGTTGTAGTTTTAAATGATACATATACAATAGATGATAACCTCACTGATGCTACTGGAGAAGTAGAGTGTGGACCTGGTGCCACAAGAGTGAGTTATTACTGCAGTAAGTGTCGCCTTGCCTTTTATTTGTTTACTTATATGTATATACTTTCATGTCGCCTTGCCTTTTATTTGTTTACTTATATGTATATACTTTCATGTCGCCTTGCCTTTTATTTGTTTATTTGTTTACTTATATGTATATACTTTCATGTCGCCTTGTGATTTTGGGATGAGTGTGTACCTTGTATGTGACATGCTCGTCGTCTTTATTCATCTTTAGTTCATTGTTGATACACGTAGTTCATTGCTGATACACGTAGTTCATTGTTGATACACGTAGTTCATTGTTGGTACACGTAGTTCATTGCTGATACACGTAGTTCATTGTTGATACACGTAGTTCATTGTTGATACACGTAGTTCATTGTTGATACACGTAGTTCATTGCTGATACACGTAGTTCATTGTTGATACATGTAGTTCACTGCTGATACACGTAGTTCATTGTTGATACACGTAGTTCATTGTTGATACACGTAGTTCATTGTTGATACACGTAGTTCATTGCTGATATACGTAGTTCATTGTTGATACATGTAGTTCATTGTTGATACACGTAGTTCATTGCTGATACACGTAGTTCATTGTTGATACATGTAGTTCATTGCTGATACACGTAGTTCATTGTTGATACACGTAGTCCATTGCTGATACACGTAGTTCATTGTTGATACACGTAGTTCATTGCTGATACACGTAGTTCATTGTTGATACACATAGGTCATTGTTGATACACGTAGTTCATTGTTGATACGCGTAGTTCATTGTTGATACACGTAGTTCATTGCTGATACACGTAGTTCATTGCTGATACACGTAGGTCATTGTTGATACACGTAGTTCACTGCTGATACACGTTGTTCATTGTTGATACACGTAGGTCACTGTTGATACACGTAGGTCACTGTTGATACACGTAGGTCACTGTTAATACACGTAGGTCACTGCTGATACACGTAGGTCACTGCTGATACACGTAGTTCATTGCTGATACACGTTGTTCATTGTTGATGCACGTAGGTCACTGTTGATACACGTAGGTCACTGCTGATACACGTAGGTCACTGCTGATACACGTAGGTCACTGCTAATACACGTAGGTCACTGCTGATACACGTAGGTCACTGCTGATACACGTAGGTCACTGCTGATACACGTAGGTCACTGCTAATACACGTAGGTCACTGCTGATACACGTAGGTCACTGGTGATACACGTAGGTCACTGCTGATACACGTAGGTCACTGCTGATACACGTAGGTCACTGCTGATACACGTAGGTCACTGCTGATACACGTAGGTCACTGTTGATACAGGTAGGTCACTGCTGATACATGTAGTTCATTGTTAATACACGTAGGTCACTGTTGATACACGTAGGTCATTGTTGATACACAGTTCATTGTTGATACACGTAGTTCATTGTTGATACATGTAGTTCATTGTTGATACATGTAGGTCATTGTTGATACACGTAGATCATTGTTGATACATGTAGTTCATTGTTGATACACGTAGTTCATTGTTGATACATGTAGTTCATTGTTGATACACGTAGTTCATTGTTGGTACATGTAGTTCATTGTTGATACACATAGTTCATTGTTGATATATACCTGGTTTGTTCCCCGTATTTGTCTTGTAAATAACTTGTGTGTGATTACGAAATATCCTTAAATTGCATTTATTGTGTTTCTAATCAAAGTTTTCCGACAATTACATACAGGATCGATTACATCAACATATTTACCTAGTTCTTAAATCTCGTCATCTGACTGGTCGGTTATCGATGCAGTCTCAAAATGAACCAATGACAATGCTGCATTTTTAAAGAAAATGTGTACGGAAATGAAGGTTGACAAGAACACTACATGTATATATCTGTCAGTTGTCCAATTACAGGACTTTTATTAGATTTACAGTTCGTAAGGGCTTGTGTGACTTGTCCTGGTTGTTTTACTATTCCCTGCACTCCAATCCCTATACATTTTACCATTGTACCGCAATCCCTATACATTTTACCATTGTACCCAAATCCCCATACATGTTCAGTTCCTAATGTTCTGCAGACTTTTATTTTTTTCCGGTGGTATGTGTGGAGAGGCATTGTGTATGTGGCGGTACTTGTAACAGTTTAAACTCTCTTATCGACTGACTGTTAAAATCATATTATACCTTGTGGATAACATATAACAAACCTTAGTTTATTTACAACAGTACCTTGTGGTCAAGGCTCATACCTATACCAGGATTACTGTGAGCCATGCCCTGTCGGTACGTACCAAGACATAGAGGGACAACCAGCGTGTATTGACTGTCCTGAAGGTAGGAGTACTGTAGGAACATATTCTACCAGTATGGAAGATTGTATTGGTAAGATATTATTATCACTGATGGTTTATTACTGGCAACTCATATACACTCACGCAATCTTGTTCGCGATTCACAGAGCATACGATGTCATACTGACTGTCTCATGTAGTGTCTGTATTTGCTTCCAGTTCTTTTCTTGGATCTCTTTTCCACAAATCTTCTCCTTATTCCCTTGTCCTCCTCTGCTCCGCCTTTCTACTGGGGTCCATCATGTTGCCACCCTAAGGATGACTGTTTCTTCAATGGGGAGAACATGAACCCCCTCCTTTGCCTTCGTCTACGGCTGATCTCGATGTCAAACGGGGTTTGAACATTTTCTTTGATGGAGTTCATTGTTGAGATATTCTAGGTATTACATAAACCATAGCATTAATACACCACAGGTCTGGATATAATATTCGTTTTCGGTCGTTGTCGCCAGTTATTTTCCTAGCTTGCCCTGTAATGTATTGCAACCTTTTCCCCCACTTGTTTTCCCTTTAAATTGTCCAAGGTGTTGTTTGATAGTCAGCCTGACCATAACACACTTCCCCATTCCCATAGATGTTTGCTCTTACACCTCCTCACTCCCTTAAGTTGTGTAGGCTGACAAACTTCCCCATTCCCATAGATGTTTGCTCTTACAACTCCTCACTCCCTTAAGTTGTGTAGTCTGACAAACTTCCCCATTCCCATAGATGTTTGCTCTTACAACTCCTCACTCCCTTAAGTTGTGTAGGCTGACAAACTTCCCCATTCCCATAGATGTTTGCTCTTACAACTCCTCACTCCCTTAAGTTGTGTAGGCTGACAAACTTCCCCATTCCCATAGATGTTTGCTCTTACAACTCCTCACTCCCTTAAGTTGTGTAGGCTGACAAACTTCCCCATTCCCATAGATGTTTGCTCTTACAACTCCTCACTCCCTTAAGTTGTGTAGGCTGACAAACTTCCCCATTCCCATAGATGTTTGCTCTTACACCTCCTCACTCCCTTAAGTTGTGTAGTCTGACAAACTTCCCCATTCCCATAGATGTTTGCTCTTACACCTCCTCACTCCCTTAAGTTGTGTAGTCTGACAAACTTCCCCATTCCCATAGATGTTTGCTCTTACAACTCCTCACTCCCTTAAGTTGTGTAGGCTGACAAACTTCCCCATTCCAATAGATGTTTGCTCTTACAACTCCTCACTCCCTTAAGTTGTGTAGGCTGACAAACTTCCCCATTCCCATAGATGTTTGCTCTTACAACTCCTCACTCCCTTAAGTTGTGTAGGCTGACAAACTTCCCCATTCCCATAGATGTTTGCTCTTACAACTCCTCACTCCCTTAAGTTGTGTAGGCTGACAAACTTCCCCATTCCCATAGATGTTTGCTCTTACAACTCCTCACTCCCTTAAGTTGTGTAGGCTGACAAACTTCCCCATTCCCATAGATGTTTGCTCTTACAACTCCTCACTCCCTTAAGTTGTGTAGGCTGACAAACTTCCCCATTCCCATAGATGTTTGCTCTTACAACTCCTCACTCCCTTAAGTTGTGTAGGCTGACAAACTTCCCCATTCCCATAGATGTTTGCTCTTACAACTCTTCACTCCCTTAAGTTGTGTAGGCTGACAAACTTCCCCATTCCCATAGATGTTTGCTCTTACAACTCCTCACTCCCTTAAGTTGTGTAGGCTGACAAACTTCCCCATTCCCATAGATGTTTGCTCTTACAACTCCTCACTCCCTTAAGTTGTGTAGGCTGACAAACTTCCCCATTCCCATAGATGTTTGCTCTTACAACTCCTCACTCCCTTAAGTTGTGTAGGCTGACAAACTTCCCCATTCCCATAGATGTTTGCTCTTACAACTCCTCACTCCCTTAAGTTGTGTAGGCTGACAAACTTCCCCATTCCCATAGATGTTTGCTCTTACAACTCCTCACTCCCTTAAGTTGTGTAGGCTGACAAACTTCCCCATTCCCATAGATGTTTGCTCTTACAACTCCTCACTCCCTTAAGTTGTGTAGGCTGACAAACTTCCCCATTCCCATAGATGTTTGCTCTTACAACTCCTCACTCCCTTAAGTTGTGTAGGCTGATATTTCTCTTGAATCTGAGTGGACAGGCATTGTCTTGTGTATGTGGCGTTCCCTGGAACAACTTAAGCTCTCTTTATGGAAGAGCCAAAAAATAGAATATTCTCCAAATGGATTTTTGTTTTGAATACTTGTGCCATCCTATAAACCAGATAGATAGATAGATATACATGTATACTTTTATTTCCTCCATGCATGGAGAGCAGAACAATATGTACAACATTAAACAATACAAAAGTGAACAAACAAATCAATTCATCAACAAATCATACTTAGTTAAGAATTTAAGATAACAGGGAAATACTAAGGAATGTTGACAAAAGTATGGAAATCCGTACATATGAGAGACATAGTGAATGATGTACAAATTCATATCTGAAAAAAAATATCATTTTTAAAAAAGAGCATTTTAGCCTAGCAATACACCATACTGGAACGCGATTTAAGTACCTTATACAACTAAGTCTTAACGAAAGCGAAACAAAAGACAAGCGTGTTAATAGCACTTGGTAAACATGATATTTGTTATAATTGAACTTTGATAATAAGAAGACATCAAACAAGAAAGAAAGACCGCAAATCACTAGTTTCACCTTAACAATGTCAATACATTTTAAGTGAAATGCAGAGAAAAGATTATACCTGTATATATAGTTATATCTAGATCTGCATACTGTATTACTAGTATGATATAATACCAAAGTACACGTATATCTCATTAACAACGTAGATCATGATATCTCCATTAGAACAGTTTAATGTGTTATCAACTATTTTCAAATTCATATAAAACATGCATTGCTTAGGTGTAACGTCTTGTAACAAAGACAACAATACAATTAACATAGTACATGTATCTCACAGGATGCTGCACTAATACATCCATATTGCAAAGCTAAGATAGAGAATATTTCTATGAATATATCATACAGTACTGTATTTTACTATGGCAATAAGAAATTTGATTTTGTTTTCAGTTGCTGTTCTGTTGACTGATGCAGGATACCAAGGTAGTTTGTGTGTTTCTGTGCGTTTTAAACACGTAATACACCATAACAATTGTAGTGTAATGTGTTCTGTGTCATTCGATTACAGCTTTCATAGGAAGGTCACATGTTTTGTTAATTCCCCGTTTTCCACTATTTTCGATGTATGTCCGTTTTCTTGTCCAAAAACGTCGTAGCTGACATCGCAGGGAAAGCAGTCCCCACCTCACCCCCCCCCCCCCCCCACGAAAACAATCGGCAAATTACTTTATATCTAGGTATAGGTGTTTGCCATTTTTATAACAGTTCTTAAATGTAAGATAAAACAATTGGGTGGTTTTGTCGCAGTTTTAAGTGGTTACCGCATAAGCTTGTGGCCAGTTAGACAAAAGTCTTGTTCACGATCTTTGACTTGCTCTTAGCTTACTTGTGTTGATTTCGCGGAATATTCAGAGCGGGTAAATGTAAAATGAACAGCATTTCTTAAAAGCAGATATATTTGTTACGGTGCTTTCTGTCAACACTTTAATATTTCACATATTTTCCAGTGACTGGTGTTATTCCTGGAAGTCTATCTGGTGTTATTATCCTACTGTTGTCAGCCTTCCTCTGTCAACGACACCGGTAAGTAATATATGTAAAAATAAAGTATCTTTAAAAAATGTACGTTGTTTCAAAATACACTTAACGCCATTATAACGCAACTAATTCACTTAACCTTCATTTTGATCCAAGTTTTAAACGCGTTTTATTGTTAATATGTGAAAATCATTTATCAAAAAGAAATCAAACTATGGCCCTTGTATTAATATTTAATAACTGATTAAGTTTGGGACATTATGTTTGAGAATTAAAATATAATGATTTGTTTACAATGTTTACCGTGTTGACGCGGACAATTTTTAGTTTCGTTTTAATGGTGTGGAGTACACTATTCTTGTACACGCAGTCGTCTGGAATCTGATAGGACAGAACGTGTCCGAGGAAGAGACATTGTATATGCGTTCGGACTGTACTATTTGCAATATTTTTACAGGAAAAGAAAAGTAGGACAATTTTCTATGAGTGCAACAGGCATGACTGCGGCAACATCAACAAAGACAAAAACAAATGGACAACTTGAAACTGTATTCGAACTTGGGACATCTACCAAAACCTCGCATATGAACAATCCTGTACTAATGACAAAGTACATGTCGACATCTGACAAGTTCGGCACATGGGGAGTGTATCGATCTAAAACTGATTCCATAGAACTGAAAATTGGTGGAGGAAATGTTACACAAGATCATCAACAAGATGCGATTGTTGCTGATGCAGACATTGTCTCCCTCAATGAAGACATTAAAGATAAAGGTGAAGAAATTCCAGCATTGTCTGATGATGTTCGGGATGATATTGACAATGACGATTCACATGATTCAGACAATGATGAAGTTGAAAACGTTCCGAGAAATGGATTGGACAGTCTGCAGAAATCCGCCACCGAGAACGAAGATATCCTCCAATATGACTTGGAAGATGTTCATAACGAGTAAAAATGCCATGTCCTAGAATAACGTCATTGAAATATTATTTTAACACTTATAGCACAATGTTTGTCGTTTTATGAAAAGCATTTTTGCTTGGAGAATAACGACTACGCTTTGGATTGACTATGTGAGATATATCTGATGGCACTATTGTTTAAACTGATCAAAATGTATACATAATGTAGTGGTATAATCTTTATTTTTTCTAAATGACGTTGGTACGCATTTTACTGAAATATAAGTTTCCATGAAAAAGGATATCGTATAAGTTTCCATGATATAGGATATCGTATAAGTGTGCATGATATAGGATATCGTATAAGTTTCCATACTATAAGATATCGTATAAGTTTCCATGATATAGGATATGGTATAGGTTTCTATGATATAGGATATCGTTTATGTTTCCATGATATAGGATATCGTATAAGTTAGATATTACCGACCTCCCGTGTGGCCGCCCAGCGCTCTACCAACAGAACATACCAGGCGTGTGGCCGCCCAGCGCTCTACCAACAGAACATACCAGGCGTGTGGCCGCCCAGCGCTCTACCAAAAGAACATACCAGGCGTGTGGCCGCCCAGCACTCTACCAACAGAACATACCAGGCGTGTGGTCGCCCAGCTCTAGCAAACAGAACGTACCAGGCGTGTGGCCGCCCGTCGCTCTACCAACAGAAGGTGCCATGCGTGTGGCCGCCCAGCGCTCTACCAACAGAACGTACCAGGCGTGTGACCGCCCGGCGCTCTATCAACAGAACGTGCCAGGCATGGTCCGTATTTTGAATGTACGATAATGCATGTACACTGGATGTACACTGTATATAATTATGTACTTTATCTTTGTTTAGAATAATCTTATTCGTTGAAAATTGTATCACTTATGTGTGTTTATGTCATATACAATAAATAAAATGTAATCATGGGTGACTTTTGTTGAATACAAAGCGTCTTAATAAACGCTGGATTGATCTATCAATGTTTGTCACATATGTTACTCTGTCATTTTTCAGACATTAACGTTCGAGTATATGGAATGTTACATTATAGTCACCCGAACCAGATTCTTTAATCCTAAATCTGGTTTTGACCGGTTCTTGCAGGAAGAAAACAGTGTTTATACTTCATATATCAATACAACCTCACAGTTCTGTAGATGACAGATTGTATATATGTGACCACTGCGATACATGGATCAGTGTTCATACAAGTGATACCTTATTGTCGAAGTTCGGTGACAATTTATCTGAATTCATGCATACACATGCACATAAATTTAAACAGCTTTTAAAATATAGAACTTCGTTGAAAGCGAAAATAGTCAAACTTTATGTGTTTTAACACTGAGATACAACTAAATTTACGAATGGAAGTATAGTTAGGGACGGAAAAGTTAAAGCGGCTTTTACAATATTTGGATACCGAAGAAACAACTATACAAGGTAAGGAAACGAGTTCAGGCCACGAAGGTACAAACATTCTCAAAGCTTGATTTTGCAAGCATGTTGATAATTAATTTCTTGTGAAATAAAATTATGCAATGAACAGTCACCATTTATAAACGGTATCAGTAAATCTTCACCTCATTTACATACAAGCTGCTTTCACTTATTTTCCTTGAAATGTACATTTTGTACAAATAAATCAGTTTGAAACAAAACTTGATGTAAGGGTTTGATTTAAATATCTGAAATGAGTATTTCACGCGTGAAATAGAATATTATTAATATATTCTCAAACATATCCCCTAAATTCTCAGCAGCTGATTTGTTTTCATTATCGACAAGACCATTCCTTGCAACCCTATTCCCATACATGTTTACCCTTGCACCCCTATTCCCATACATGTTTACCCTTGCACCCATATTCCCATACATGTTTACCCTTGCACCCCTATTCCCATACATGTTTACCCTTGCTCCCCTATTCCCATACATGTTTACACTTGCACCTCTATTCCCATACATATTTACCCTTGCTTCCCTATTCCCATACATGTTTACCCTTGCTCCCCTATTCCCATACATGTTTACCCTTGCTTCCCTATTCCCATACATGTTTACCCTTGCTCCCCTATTCCCATACATGTTTACCCTTGCTCCCCTATTCCCATACATATTTACCCTTGCACCCCTATTCCCATACATGTTTACACTTGCACCTCTATTCCCATACATATTTACCCTTGCTCCCCTATTCCCATACATATTTACCCTTGCTCCCCTATTCCCATATGCAGATGATATCAGTCTCGTCGCGCTAACACCAACAAATCTGCAGAAAATGGTCGACATTGTGTATCGTTATTGCAAGTCTTGGAAAATCGCCATGAATGTCACGAAGTCGGAAGTCATTGTGTGTTCACACAGAAAAGTCATTCCAAACGTAGCAATAATGTACGGAGACAACTTCATTAACCAAACCACTAGCACAATCCACCTGGGCGTCCGACAAGATTCGAACATGAAATGCAACAAAAGAATAGAAGAGCGGTGCCAAAAGGGAAAGAATGCATGCTTCGCTATGACCGCACTGGGCGTCCATTCATTTGGTTTCAATCCGCTTATCTCGACTGAACTCTACCTTAAAGTAATTGTACCAGTGATCTTATACGGCAGCGAGCTATGGAACAATTTAACTAAGACTGATATCCATACAATCAACCGAACACAACATTTTATCGTCAAGAAAATCCAAGGATTCAGCATGCGAACCAGATCTGACATGTGTGAAGCAATGCTAGGATTGAACAAACTCTACAGCAGTGTAATCGTTAGAAAATTTCTGTTCCTGCACCAAATACTGAGCCTTGATATAAACTCTGTGACTAAAAATATATTTCTTCGCCGATATTTTCAATTCATCGAAGATAGAAACGTAACACTAGGCTTCATCCCAGATATCTGTAATATACTGTGTTCGCTAGACCTTAGAACTTTTATCAATGACTGTTTAATCAATCCGGAAAACTTACCATCTAGAAAACATTGGAAAACCTCAATAAAGCATCTGGTATCAACTCATGAATCATCCTCCTGGACTGAGAGAATTCAGACAGATCCATCCGACCATCTCAAAAGCAACTGTGTACCAAGTTCTATACAATAACTCACTCAAACGTGTTCGACTACTAATTGCAAGACTGTGGTGTAACATTAGTAATAATTATATTCAGAAGTGTATGAAATGTGCATCATTGACAGCTCAACCATATATCCACTGTTTGTTCGAGTGCCCCGATAATCATCATGAACGACAAACTTTTTACTGCGATATTAATAAGATTAGTGCTGACTTAGCCCAAGAACTGTTCAGTTTATCCCCAGAACGCTTCTATCTTTCGCTCCTTGGAGCGCATTTAAATCAACATGATATATATTTGTCTATATGGACTGTATTCCTTGAACGTGCATATATCTTCGTATATACATGTATTAAATCCAGTGAGCTATATTAATGCATGACACAGTGTGTATTACCTTCTGATCTGTTATCTTACTTAAGCCTCCATACATTAAAGTAATAATTATATTTATGTTATAAATACCATGTAAATATTTAGTTATATTGATGTACCTTGTATATATATATTGCATATCATCATTTATGGTGGAAATAAAGATATTGAATTGAATTGAATTGAATTGAATTGTTTAAGATATTTGACAAATTTGCGTGAATGGTTTAACATTAAACTTCACCCTGTACAATATCACTCCTTGTAGTAAAGTCACGTGATGAATTATTCCCTGAATATATCACTCCTTGTAGTAAAGTCATGTGATATGAATTATTCCCTGAATATATCACTCATTGTAGTAAAGTCACGTGATGAATTGTTCCCTGAATATATCAAGTCTGATATCAGAATATAACGCAGAGTTAACGAGAAATTGAAGTTCTGATTCAACATCTCATTGAACACAAAATCACCCGCGTAGAATAACGGTGAGAGTTTTCTGGGACCAAGGTCAAGGTCATATACAAGATCATTTGTGAAGAACGAAAATATTGTTGGAGACCAATTATCGTATTGTCTGACACCAGTTCCACAACAAAACCAGTCAGTAAGTTAATCATTTATACTTAGACATGCAGTGGTGGTTTGATAAATAGATTTTATCGAATACTAGAAGTACATGTATATTTTTCCGTTGAACAATAGCATTTCCTTAGATTAGATCAACGAAGGCGGTAAACACTGACTGACTGTTCCTTGCTATGATGTTCAGTGTGTATATATGGTCTTCGCATGATCTCCGTCTCCCAAACTCGGTCTGCTCATCAGCAAGTATAATGTTGTTGTCAAGACAACGTGTTAATCGTTGCTGTTGCTGTTTATTTTGGTGGCGTGTTATAAGCCCGCCGGCGTCAACACGTAATGACCTTCAGTAAAACAGCCCGTGTATTCATTTCTGTACGATGTTGGACACGTGGTTGTAGCTTTGAATGAATACATTTTTGTAATTGTCATTGTTCTTTAATTTCATTGTGTTCATTATCACCAGTTCATTTTTCATTTCTATTTATAAAGCAGAATTTAACGTGACTTGATTAGTTATTAGGCTGTGAGGTTTATCGTATGGCGTCCGTTATACGTGCTACTGACGACACTTCGTCCCCCTAGAAAACATATTGTTTCCTTCGCTTTCATCACTAAGGTCTTCCCTTAAGTTGACGGAATACCAAAACCAATAACAGTTAAATCTGGGTCGTTTAGCAGGTCATGTTGATAGTTTGTGTTATCACGTGGTGTCGGACAGTAGTTCATGTTGATAGTTTGTGTTATCACGTGGTGTCGTACAGTAGGTCATGTTGACAGTTTGTGTTATCACGTGGTGTCGTACAGTAGGTCATGTTGACAGTTTGTGTTATCACGTGGTGTCGTACAGTAGGTCATGTTGATAGTTTGTGTTATCACGTGGTGTCATACAGTAGGTCATGTAGATAGTTTGTGTTATCACGTGGTGTCGTACAGTAGGTCATGTAGATAGTTTGTGTTATCACGTGGTGTCGTACAGTAGGTCATGTTGATAGTTTATGTTATCACGTGGTGTCGGACAGTAGGTCATGTTGACAGTTTGTGTTATCACGTGGTGTCGTACAGTAGGTCATGTTGACAGTTTGTGTTATCACGTGGTGTCGTACAGTAGGTCATGTTGACAGTTTGTGTTATCACGTGGTGTCGTACAGTAGGTCATGTTGACAGTTTATGTTATCACGTGGTGTCGTACAGTAGGTCATGTTGACAGTTTGTGTTATCACGTGGTGTCGTACAGTAGGTCATGTTGATAGTTTGTGTTATCACGTGGTTTCGGACAGTAGTTCATGTTGACAGTTTGTGTTATCACGTGGTGTCGTACAGTAGGTCATGTTGACAGTTTGTGTTATCACGTGGTGTCGTACAGTAGGTCATGTTGACAGTTTGTGTTATCACGTGGTGTCGTACAGTAGATCATGTTGATAGTTTGTGTTATCACGTGGTGTCGTACAGTAGGTCATGTGGATAGTTTGTGTTATCACGTGGTGTCGTACAGTAGGTCATGTTGACAGTTTGTGTTATCACGTGGTGTCGTACAGTAGGTCATGTCGATAGTTTGTGTTATAACGTGGTGTCGTACAGTAGGTCATGTTGATAGTTTGTGTTATCACGTGGTGTCGTACAGTAGGTCATGTTGATAGTTTGTGTTATCACGTGGTGTCGTACAGTAGGTCATGTTGATAGTTTGTGTTATCACGTGGTGTCGTACAGTAGGTCATGTGGATAGTTTGTGTTATCACGTGGTGTCGTACAGTAGGTCATGTTGATAGTTTGTGTTATCACGTGGTGTCGTACAGTAGGTCATGTTGATAGTTTGTGTTATCACGTGGTGTCGTACAGTAGGTCATGTGGATAGTTTGTGTTATCACGTGGTGTCGTACAGTAGATCATGTTGATAGTTTGTGTTATCACGTGGTGTCGTACAGTAGGTCATGTTGATAGTTTGTGTTATCACGTGGTGTCGTACAGTAGATCATGTTGATAGTTTGTGTTATCACGTGGTGTCGTACAGTAGGTCATGTGGATAGTTTGTGTTATCACGTGGTGTCGTACAGTAGGTCATGTTGACAGTTTGTGTTATCACGTGGTGTCGTACAGTAGGTCATGTCGATAGTTTGTGTTATCACGTGGTGTCGTACAGTAGGTCATGTTGATAGTTTGTGTTATCACGTGGTGTCGTACAGTAGGTCATGTTGATAGTTTGTGTTATCACGTGGTGTCGTACAGTAGGTCATGTTGATAGTTTGTGTTATCACGTGGTGTCGTACAGTAGGTCATGTTGACAGTTTGTGTTATCACGTGGTGTCGTACAGTAGGTCACGTTGACAGTTTGTGTAATCACGTGGTGTCGTACAGTAGATCATGTTGATAGTTTGTGTTATCACGTGGTGTCGATCATGTATTACAGTTATCATTAGGTGTGTGAACACATTGACTTTGCTAAAGCGGCTATGCATTGATTGAATTGTTGTTAACACTTGAACAATACGATTTGTCTCCCTTCATATGTCTATGTATAGGATAGACAACGAGTGGCATTGTCGCAAACGTTCGTGTATATAGCGTATACACAATATTACGTGACTGTCTATGTATAGGATAGACAACGAGGGGCAGTGTCGCAAACGTTCGTATATATAGCGTATACACAATACCACGTGACTGTCTATGTATAGGATAGACAACGAGGGGCATTGTCGCAAACGTTCGTGTATATAGCGTATACACAATACCACGTGACTGTCTATGTATAGGATAGACACCGAGTGGCATTGTCGCAAACGTTCGTGTATATAGTGTATACACAATACCACGTGACTGTCTATGTATAGGATAGACAACGAGTGGCATTGTCGCAAACGTTCGTGTATATAGCGTATACACAATACCACGTGACTGTCTATGTATAGGATAGACAACGAGTGGCATTGTCGCAAACGTTCGTGTATATAGCGTATACACAATACCACGTGACTGTCTGTCCGACTTAGACCACTAAGCTTCATGAACGTTGTATATAGGATATATATGGTTGAAATAAAGGTCGTTGATTGGACGGATTGCAGTGAGCGTGGTCTAATGCAAGTTTGCTTTGGAGTTCTGACTGAACAGAATGGACCGGCAATCCGTAGACCCGGGTTCGAATTCCGGTAGCGCCATTGACCGATTTTTCGTGTTCCTCAAAACATGACTTTATTTCAATAAATCTACAGCTGGTGTTAAGTGCTGTGTGGTGGATGTAAAAATTCGCCCCGTACTTCGTCCAAAGTGTAGTTAACCGTAAACAGTTTTATATAAGCTAAATTTGCACGAAATTGACGTTAGGTCGCTGTGGTGTAGTGGTTAGCATAACGGACCGGCAATCCGTAGTCCCCGGGTTCGAATCCCGGTAGCGCCATTGACCGATATTTCGTGTTCCTCAAAACATGACTTTATTTCTGAGGTTCGATTCATTAAGCGGGAACACACTGTTGTGGATACAAATATCCTCTCCATATGTGTCATACACAACTTAATTTGTTTGGTTTAAAACATCACTTATGACAACACTTTCATTGTGTCCACTATAAAGTATACCATGATATGTTGAGAGTGACGTCATGCAATATTTACATAGTTTGACCACCTTTATTGATCAAAACAGGTAAATCAAATAACAAGCAAAACTATTTATTGTGATATTGATTCCACTAAATTAACAGCCGTCATAGCTCAGATGGTAGCGAGTCCGTCCCTTACAATGCAAATTAAGCTTTTTAGTTTTGAGTACGAGTTCGAGACCATTAGGAAGTTTTGTTTTTTTTCATTACAGTATTATATTATATATTTCGTTGGTCATCTACAGTTGTACTTACACGACTTATACTAATAAAAGTTCGCTCGAATATCATTAATTAAGAACATTGTATAGCATGTGAATTCATAAGCTATTCACTAATAACGATATGGTTTCATCAATTTTAAACTGCATGATATCATCGTGCAGTAGACATGTACATTTATCACTACACACTCACAGTATATGGAACAAAGTTGATATGGTTAATTCAAAAAACATAAGGAGTTCAAATGAACATCTTATTAGTGACGACGCTAAGCCATCATTAAACATGTTTTATTTCACGACTAAGCAATTAGGCGATAACAAAAATAAAATAATAAACAGACAGAAACTACAAACAACAAGTTATTGACAAGCACTGAGTAAGGGATAAACTCATATTGTCCATAAACTATGGGAAGCAGGAATGTGTCTCGAACTCACACCCTATCTATCGGTCGAAGTTACTAGTCAAGCGCTACCAATTGAGCTATTGCTACTGTCTACTTTGAGCGATACTTCATGAAATTTTAATACTAATCCTGAAGATAATAGGCATGATAATGACCGTAAGCTGCTTTACATGTATTGGAAAGTGGGTATGGCCGTGTTTACTATCGACTTATCTTAACTTAGTTAAGTTATAGCAGGGCCTTTAGATTCGTGTCTCATTTTGTTATCTCTTCTAGCTGATTTCACTGTCGGTATAGTGTTGTTAGATTGACCGCGAACAGGAAATGCTCTCGTGCGTAAAGCTATAACTGTAGTTTGGATTACTTTTCTATCAAAACAGCCCTGTGATCAGTTACGTACGACTAGCAGTCGCGAACGTTTTGTATTGTATCCCTTGCCTACAGTATCAAATTGACTGCATACAGGGAACCACATTGCAAAACGTTACGAAACGTGAGCCGCAAATACCTTTGCTGAACGCAGACTCGTTCTCCGTCAAGCTTACGGACACACACGAACATTTCAATACACGTAGTTTGAAATGTAATTGTCCAGGGCGCGTATTCAATATACATCTTAAGTTGAAAATTTATCTTAAATCCTAAGATTTCCATTCAATTTAAGATTTTCTTGCATTTCTTCCTTAGATTTCAAGAAAAATCTTAAGTGGTATTCACAAAGCATATTATCTTAAGATATTGTTTATTTTTCTCCTTAACTGTAAGGTACCTCTTAGCAGTCTTAACTTTTATCTTAAATATAAGGAAAATGCTAGTATTTTCGATATCTACAATCTGCTGCTTGTATTTTGTTTAAAAGAAGTTCGAGCATATACAATGACTGTTATTTTATCGTTCTACGTATATTTCCATTGATGCCCTAGTATAACATTTGTCAGGGGCGACTATTCTTGCTCGATCTACCTGATAAACGCTTGTCAGTATTTACGAAGCGGGGTTGGAAGATTGATTTTGTGACTAAAATGCTTATTTCATTGTAATTAATTAAATATTTCTCAATGAATGTGATTGAAATGGTATGACATACAAGTTTTGATCGGAATAGACTTTCACTGTTTGGAGACGATCATTCAACAACAACCAATGGATATCATATTTCCACCAAAACACGATCATTATTTATGGGCCCGTTTTATCAACGGTCTTACGCACAAAAGTTTCGTAAGATTTTCTTACGACGTTCTTACGATCGCAAGAGCGTTTTATCAATATTTCCGTACGCATGCAGACGCTACGAATTCGTTAGTTATAACGAAAATGCTACTCGGTGGTTTTAGGCATTCGTAACGTTCGTAACAAATATGATTACTCATGATTTCACATTAATCAACAACAGTTATGAACTTTTTAATCCATTCATCTACTTCATATCACATGAAATTGTCTGGCATTACTGGGGGGGATACATTAATAAGTATGTATTGTTATCTTATAAAGATGATTCCATACATACTAGCTGATACAGTAGTCAATCGAACAAAGTAAAACTTCTAACAATTAAAAGGTAATTTGAAGATGGAATAAGAATAGTGTGTATGTGGAATTGTACATGGAATATAAATGTATGGTTTACATTTAAAGTACAGTATCAACTATGTCATACAACTTTTACAATTTAATACTATTATTTGGTTATTGCTAAGCCTAATTTTAAACTGAAAATTGAATGTTGATATGCGTGTCACAGGCACACTCATGACCAACTTTCTGGCTCATCGCAAGATTCCCTAGATCTGATCGATATTGGCTCCATGCTATAACCGATTATATATACGCCACTTTAACGTCTCTTATCATTATCATTCGCGACTTAATTAGCCACCCCGCTGTGTTTAGCCAGCATGATGAAATTGCCAAGGGCTGTAGAATTTATCTTGATGTATCAGTATGTATGTAGTTGTGTATATTTTGCTTTCGAATATTACAAGTATCATAATATATTTGCAAACAAAACTGTATCTGTTTTCTTCAGTATACGTTTTAATCAATAATATATATTGACATTTTAGTACTCAGTACATGTAATAACGCACGATATGGGATCTTTATATTTTCATTGACTGACTTTTAGGATACAAGAAATTAACAACACGATATTATGACTGACAAATAAAAGTATTTGGAAGTAATTGACAAGTTATCTTTACACCTTTGATGTAAGTCAATTACTTAACACAAATGTGTGAAAATACACATGGATGACAAACAGTTGGTTGAAATGTATCACATTTCACACCTTGTATTGAGACATAATTTTTCAATAGAAAAATAATGAAATTGGTAAATGTAAATAAAATATTATATTATGTTATATTGGAATGTTAAGTACTAATACTACAATTCACATACCATTATACATATCTTTCACATAAAATATAATCTAGAAGTTTAAGTTAAAATCATGAAGAATAGGAATTGTAATACATTTTTTTCACAAATAAATTACCATACATTAAACTCAACTCAACTCAAGTTTATTGGCATATCGACAATAAGCATTGTCATTGGCCTAAACAATACAATATATACAACAGCACATGCAAAACATGGCTACAATATTCTCAAAGAGAATACATACATATATACACAATTATTAGTGCAATTCAATAATATTACATTAACAATTTAACTACTTTCATCGTACATACATACATATACAATTTTAATTACATTAAAATATCATTGTGCAGACAGATAGAATAGGTAAAAATAATTCATACATACAGTACATCAGATTTCTCCGTTGTTTTTAATGTTAAATGCGTTTTTTATAAATTTATTAAAGTGCTATCGTCATGTTGGGGGGAAATAAAATTAATCTTTAAGCAAACAACATTATATGAACAGAACAGAACAGACATTTTATTAAGACTTGTACAATGTAAATCGTCCACAACACATACATGTTTATATACATTTTGTCAACGTGAAAGTTACTTACTAAGTGAACTATTGAACAACAATAAAAATACATCGGAATAAGTCTTATATTACACAATTTAGTTTGAAATAAATCGTCGGAGGTTGAACTAAGCATTTATCTTTCAACAGTTAATAAAGTATTCAGTATTCAGTATTATATGAGATGTTAATCCAATTATGACAACGAAGATGTTCAATTGCCTGTAAAAAACAAATATCATCTATATAGTAATAAGTGACATGTACTTAAAACCGCATAACATTAAATGTTCGTAGCTTTAAATTCGACACATGCATATAGGAGGTGATATGTCAAATCTAATTTATATGTGTATAATTATACTTATGTGCTTAATCGACCTCATGGTTATTATTGTATCGTAAAATGTTGCTTAATATGGCGTGTTGCCACACCTTACACTATTTGTCGGCACATCAACAACAATTTAAAATTTCACGATATGTTCATGTCTAGCGGTTCTTTTGTTACATAGTTATATGATTACGTTCATGTAATAAAATTCACCAGACCAATGCTTAACAACTTTAAAGATGAAAATCTGAAGCAATTTTATGCATTTCATATAATACATATGTACTGCATAACCATCAACAAATTGCTTACCTTTTGAAGAATGCACCCTCATAATGCATTTTAGATTTGTTTACAATAAACAACTGAATGTTGCAACTGTCATAAATTCTTGATCGCTTCAGTGAAATTTTTGATTATAGTATATACATTTTTAAGTATAAGTGTTTATTCATGAGAATGCAAAATTTCAAATCAGCTGAAAATTCGGCAAGGGGTCCAGGGGGGCCGCTGAAGCTACTGGCTTTAAGCATCTAAGACGGTTTAAATCGTCTCAAAAACGGCCCTTACGAGCGTCAAATCAATCCCCGGAAAATTATCATGCCTGATTATTACACGAGTACAGTAGAGCCACTCGTAATAAGTCTCTTAAGTCATGTATGTCATGTTTTATATTGTTATTGTTTTATCTATAAACTAGAGACAAGTGCTTATCAGTTCATCTACTGTCTGACAGAGATGTAATCGATTTTTACAAAATATTATTTCACAATCTTTCTGAAAAACGGAATATGTATTGCAGAAATGTTAATTTTTTCAAAACCGTTCGCACAAGTTTGATATCTCAATCCGTTGTTGAGATATTAACGATTTCCCACAGTTCCCATGTATTTTCCCCATTACCCACGTTATCGACGGTGAACGGTTCACCAGTAATAATAGGACATGATTGTTGGGAGTGGTCAATGCAGCAGTAGAAATTTAGAACACGACTAAGATTTTTTTTACTTAAGAAAATCTTAGGAAAGAAATATCTTAAGTAATATATTGAATATAACTTAAAGATAAAATATGTTTTATCCTTGCGTAAGGAAAAAAATATGTCTTAAGGAAAAACTTAAGAAAAATCTTAAGATGTATATTGAATACGGGCCCAGGGTCCGTATTCAATATACATCTTAAGATATTTCTTAAGTTTTCCTTTAAGACATATTTTGTTCCTTACGCAATGATAAAAAATAGTTTATCTTTAAGTTATATTCAATATATAACTTAAGATATTTCTTTCCTAAGATTTCTTTAAATATAAAAAATCTAAGTAGTGTTCTAAATTTATACTGCTGCATTGACCAATGATATTCTGTATGCTACTGTTGTTTCAACACATCTATATTCTACTCCCAACAATCATGTCCTATTATTACTGGTGAACAGTGAGCCTGTGACACGCATATCAACATTCAAGTTTGGTCTTGAGCTGGGCCCGTTTTATCAATATTCATACGAACGAGCATTCTTACGAAAATACTTACGACCGTTTTATCAAAATGTGTTCGTATGTGTGACTGCGATCTTACGAATAAGAATGTTCGTGCGCACAGTAAATCAGTACATGCTCCTCTTGGGAATGTTAAACTAGACGTACCTCACGTCGTCTCTCGATCGTCTGTTGAGAAACAAAAATATAACCGCCGATCCATCTGTTGTCAGTATGCAAACACACTATTCACAGGAAGACGGGCAAACTTCGGTGGGCAGCTCCTTAAAAGTACTGGGACAACGTAACAGAACACTGAACAGTATTCAGTTAGATATGTCAGCAGATATGCCTACCCACTAAAAGCCTATTTCTTAAAGAGGAAGCTATTTCATGTCGGATGACTAAGATGCGAATAAACAGGGGCTGGTCATACGAGGTTCGAACGGAAATATGAAAGTACTGTAGTGGTGTGGCGCGTGATGAGGTGTTCGAACTCACGCCACCCCCTCTACACATGCATGGCGCTCTACAAACTGTAGTAACCAGTTGGCTGTATCACCCCACACCGATGCTCTCCTCCCACTTACGTCACTACACGTCTGCTACCTTCATATAAATGCAGGTGGATGTGCACCCAGCTCTACCGTTTCGTCATACTCCACTACACAGCTTAAGAAACAGTATATTGAGTAGTACTCTATGCTCAGACGGATGAAAACTTGCTTAAATAGTGTATTATTTTCTTGAGTTTTCACGATCTTGAAGATCTAATTTATTGAGGATTTAATACTTAATTTTAAGTCAAATGTCATTGAGGATGTCGTTCAGCTGTTGATGTTTATGATGCAGACTATTATTATAGAAATGTGAAATGCTGCTTACAGTCATAACCACAGTAATTCTAATGATTTATAAGAGTTCATAATGAATCTGTCTTGATATATTAGGTCATCAATTTCATGTCTTAACAGTTCAAAATTAGGCTTAGCAATAATCAAATAATAATATTCAATTTTAAAAGTTGTATGACAGAGTTGATATTGTACTTTAAATGTAAACCATACATTTATATTCCATGTACAATTCCACATACACATTATTCTTATTCCATCTTCAAATTACCTTTTGGTTGTTAGAAGTTTTACTTTGTGACTTCGATTGACTACTGTATCAGCTAGTATGTATGGAATCATCTTTATAAGATAACAATATATATTTATTAATGTATTTTCCCCCAGTAATGCCAGACAATTTCATGTGATATGACGTAGATGAATTGATTAAAAAGTTCATAACTGTTGAATGTGAAATCATGATTAATCATATTTGTTACCAACGTTACGAATGCCTATAACCATCCAGTAGCATTTTCGTTAAAACTTACGAATTCGTAGCGTCTGCATGCGTACGGAAATATTGATAAAACGCTCATGCGATCGTAAGAACGTCGTACGAAAATCTTACGAAAATTTCGTGCATAAGAACGTTGATAAAACGGGCCCATTAATAATGATCGTGTTTTAGTGGAAATATGATATCCATTGGTCGTTGTTGAATGATCGTCTCCAAATAGTGAAAGTCTAATCCGATCAAAACGTGTATGTCTGCATCATGGTATTCACATGACGATTCAAAATACACGATACTACTTGTATCGCCAATTCAGTTCGTACATTCCCTTAACCAGACATACTATTTCAATCACATTCATTGAGAAATATTTCATTAATTACAATCAACAAGCATTTTAGTCACAAAATCAATCGCCAACCCCGCTTCGTAAATATTGACGAGCGTTTGTCAGGTAGATCGAGCAAGAATAGTCGCCCCTGACAAATGTTATACTAGGGCATCAATGGAAATATACGTAGAACGATAAAATAACAGTCACCGCATATGCTGGAACTTCTTTTTGACAAAATACAAGCAGCAAATTGTAGATTTCGAAAATTCTAGCATTTTCCTTACATTTTAGATAAAAGTTAAGACTGCTAAGAGGTACCTTACAGTTAATGAGCAAATAAGCAATATCTAAAGATTATATGCTTTGTGAATACTACTTAAAATTGTTCTTGAAATCTAAGGAAGAAATTCAAGAACAATCTTAAATTTAATGGAAATCTAAGGATTTAAGATAAATTTTCAACTTAAGATGTATATTGAATACGCGCCCAGGTAATATATTCACGCGTTCGCGGTTAATAAAACTACACTATACTACCCTTATTCTTGCGTTTCTTTTTAGGCATCAGATCCATCAATACAGAATACACGTCACATATAATCGCGTGGCTTGATTTTATTTATCCTCGTGCATTCACTTTTTTTCAAAAACTAAATGGTGTACAATGGAATAACTATCTTTTAAAAATGCAATAGTGAACGTTTGTGTTTGTGTGGGTGTGTGTCTATATCCATCGGTTATCACTTGGTTGCGTGGACTTGTGTATGCCTTCTTTAATATTTAAACTGTTGAAGGGAAGAAAGAAAACAAATTTAGATATTACAATTGTTTATATCGGCAACAATTAGTAGAATGGCTAGCAGTTGATTATTTGAATATTTAAAAATCTATCTTTAAAAAGAATTTGGTTCGGTGATTTTTCTGGGTTTTTTTGGAGCCAGTATAGTGGATATGTTATTTTGTCCAAGCTATCTGAGTATGATATTTTGTCCAAGCTATCTGAGTATGATATTTTGTCCAAGCTATCTGAGTATGATATTTTGTCCAAGCTATCTGAGTATGATATTTTGTCCAAGCTATCTGAGTATGATATTTTGTCCAAGCTATCTGAGTATGATATTTTGTCCAAGCTATCTGAGTATGATATTTTGTCCAAGCTATATGAGTATGATATTTTGTCCAAGCTATCTGAGTATGATATTTTGTCCAAGCTATCTGAGTATGATATTTTGTCCAAGCTATATGAGTATGATATTTTGTCCAAGCTATCTGAGTATGATGTTTTGTCCAAGCTATCTGAGTATGATATTTTGTCCAAGCTATCTGAGTATGATATTTTGTCCAAGCTATCTGAGTATGATATTTTGTCCAAGCTATCTGAGTATGATATTTTGTCCAAGCTATCTGAGTATGATGTTTTGTCCAAGCTATCTGAGTATGATATTTTGTCCAAGCTATCTGAGTATGATATTTTGTCCAAGCTATCTGAGTATGATATTTTGTCCAAGCTATCTGAGTATGATATTTTGTCCAAACTATCTGAGTATGATATTTTGTCCAAGCTATCTGAGTATGATATTTTGTCCAAGCTATCTGAGTATGTTATTTTGTCCAAGCTATCTGAGTATGATGTTTTGTCCAAGCTATCTGAGTATGATATTTTGTCCAAGCTATCTGAGTATGATATTTTGTCCAAGCTATATGAGTATGATATTTTGTCCAAGCTATATGAGTATGATATTTTGTCCAAGCTATATGAGTATGATATTTTGTCCAAGCTATCTGAGTATGATATTTTGTCCAAGCTATCTGAGTATGATATTTTGTCCAAGCTATCTGAGTATGATATTTTGTCCAAGCTATCTGAGTATGATATTTTGTCCAAGCTATCTGAGTATGATATTTTGTCCAAGCTATCTGAGTATGATATTTTGTCCAAACTATCTGAGTATGATATTTTGTCCAAGCTATCTGAGTATGATATTTTGTCCAAGCTATCTGAGTATGTTATTTTGTCCAAGCTATCTGAGTATGATGTTTTGTCCAAGCTATCTGAGTATGATATTTTGTCCAAACTATCTGAGTATGATATTTTGTCCAAGCTATCTGAGTATGATATTTTGTCCAAGCTATCTGAGTATGATATTTTGTCCAAGCTATCTGAGTATGATATTTTGTCCAAGCTATCTGAGTATGATATTTTGTCCAAGCTATCTGAGTATGATATTTTGTCCAAGCTATCTGAGTATGATATTTTGTCCAAGCTATATGAGTATGATATTTTCCTATTGCGTTTATAGGAGCAAGTTTTTAAGGGAATTTTAAGTATATTGGTAGAATTGTGACCTACTGGTCAATAAATTGATCCATCACTTAGATTCCACCCGTCAATTTTAAAGATATAATAAATGTGGACTTGTTCAATGTTGTGGACCCGGGGGTGGCTACGATGATGGGTCTGGGGTGTGAGTATCTTGTAATCCAGCATCCCGGCCATCCCAGTGCTGGGTCTGGACTATGGGTATCTTGTAATCCAGCATCCCGGCCATCCCAGTGCTGGGTCTGGTCTATGAGTATCTTGTAATCCAGCATCCCGGCCATCCCAGTGCTGGGTCTGGTCTATGATTATCTGTTTTTGAAAACGAACATATCAATGCATTGATATGTAATAGTGTCTTTATTTCATAGCGTAATGGATACACATCAGAATCTCAGCGCAAACTATCCGGGTTCGAATCGCAACATTCATATTTTTTTTATAAATTATTTTTAGCGCGAAAGTATCATGATTTTCACGAAATATGTGTGGGTGTATCGCAGCAAACTAGATAAATGTGTGTAAACATAAAACTATTTTGGCAGAAATGATGGAAAAGCGGTTCGTGTTGTCGCAGCAAGGCAACGACATTGTTTTAAACGTTCATGACTTCTGTGTACAAGAGGCATCTATGAAGCAGCCTGCGATTCCTTTGACGTGCCCAAGAAAAAGAACTGCTGCAGTGACTGGGGTGTCAGAAATGATGGTGTCGCGCTTTAAAAGAAAACGTTTACAGAAAAACAAGAAATAACAAGATATCATTGGATTCCTTTAATCTAGCTGTGATTTGCAGGTCTGTGAATGATATGATATTGAACAAGATTCATCAGCCAACGGTGAAACATATTCTATAAACCGGAATTATTTATATGTAAACATATTTCTGTCATATCCTTCAGGCAAACACTGACTTGGGTTAAACAACTCATAACAACGGACTTGCAGAGGATTGATAGCACATTATGAGAGGGTGTTTGTAACCATGTCGAGACCGTTGAAGAAAGGTTCCGTGCTTCTGACATTGCTTTCGATGAAGAAATAGACCGTATGCTAATAAAGACGACGACACTGATGACAATGACGACTACAACAACGACAGTGCTGATAACAGATGCCAAGGGAGCATGACCGATCATGATGATATGGAAGGTGATAATGATGTCGATTTCGCTGATTTTTTTAATACGTCCAGCACAGACACTGCTGATGAGTCATGCTGTACTGTAGCAATATTTTCCATACCCGTTTGCTATGCCTATGTTATTGTTTTGATTGTTCAAAATAAAACGATTATATACATGTATATGATAACAAAAGAAAAGAATACGAATGGAAATCAAAATTATACCTTAATAATTTGCGTGTGGAAGGAATAAATTAAAGAAAAATATTTTCTTGAAGTAAAAGATTTTCATCAATGTGATAAACCAGTAATATCTGGATTGCTAAGCGAATACTTACCTAATTGGGCTATAGAGGCAGGTGAATCTAAATACGTCACTTATTGTTCATATTTCTAAAATTGTGTACGACACAAGCGCTTATTTACCGAGACTTTAAATGATCACCCCTTTTTATGCAAAGTGAAACCGTCGGCTAATGAGCATATAAGTAAATATTATTGTCCCGGCATATCTTGGCCGCATTTTGGAGTTTATCAATATCGCTAGACTAAGTACGCCAACTTTATAGTTCAGTTTCTGTAGTGACCAATACAAAATAGTCCGTAATTTAAAATGGCGAAGAACGATTTGCGAGATAAAATATTAATTCATTATGGTGATATGTATCTAGCATTATATAGGAAGTGGATAACAATATCCTTCATTTGAGTATTATAGAAGTATTTACATTCAATAAGTCAATAATAGATTAGTACAGTGTCTATATCAGTATGTAATAGATGAGTACATTGTTTATATAAGTATGTAATAGATGAGTACATTGTTTATATAAGTATGTAATAGATGAGTACATTGTTTATATAAGTATGTAATAGATGAGTACATTGTTTATATTAGTATGTAATAGATGAGTACATTGTTTATATAAGTATGTAATATATTAGTACAGTGTCTATATAAGTATGTAATAGATGAGTACATTGTCTATATCAGTATGTAATAGATGAGTACATTGTCTATATCAGTATGTAATAGATGAGTACATTGTTTATATAAGTATGTAATAGATGAGTACATTGTCTATATAAGTATGTAATAGATGAGTACATTGTTTATATCAGTATGTAATAGATGAGTACATTGTCTATATAAGTATGTAACAGATGAGTACATTGTCTATATAAGTATGTAATAGATGAGTACATTGTTTATATAAGTATGTAATAGATGAGTACATTGTCTATATAAGTATGTAACAGATGAGTACATTGTCTATATAAGTATGTAATAGATGAGTACATTGTCTATATAAGTATGTAATAGATGAGTACATTGTTTATATAAGTATGTAATAGATGAGTACATTGTCTATATCAGTATGTAATATATGAGTACATTGTTTATATAAGTATGTAATAGATGAGTACATTGTTTATATAAGTATGTAATAGATGAGTACATTGTCTATATAAGTATGTAATAGATGAGTACATTGTTTATATCAGTATGTAATAGATGAGTACATTGTCTATATAAGTATGTAATAGATGAGTACATTGTTTATATAAGTATGTAATAGATGAGTACATTGTTTATATAAGTATGTAATAGATGAGTACATTGTTTATATAAGTATGTAATAGATGAGTACATTGTTTATATCAGTATGTAATAGATGAGTACATTGTCTATATAAGTATGTAATAGATGAGTACATTGTTTATATAAGTATGTAATAGATGAGTACATTGTTTATATAAGTATGTAATAGATGAGTACATTGTCTATATAAGTATGTTATAGATGAGTACATTGTTTATATAAGTATGTAATAGATGAGTACATTGTGTATATCAGTATGTAATAGATGAGTACATTGTCTATATCAGTATGTAATATATGAGTACATTGTTTATATCAGTATGTAATATATGAGTACATTGTTTATATAAGTATGTAATAGATGAGTACATTGTTTATATCAGTATGTAATATATGAGTACATTGTCTATATCAGTATGTAATAGATGAGTACATTGTCTATATCAGTATGTAATATATGAGTACATTGTCTATATAAGTATGTAATAGATGAGTACATTGTTTATATAAGTATGTAATATATGAGTAAATTGTCTATATAAGTATGTAATAGATGAGTACATTGTTTATATAAGTATGTAATATATGAGTACATTGTCTATATCAGTATGTAATATATGAGTACATTGTCTATATCAGTATGTAATATATGAGTACATTGTCTATATCAGTATGTAATATATGAGTACATTGTTTATATCAGTATGTAATAGATGAGTACATTGTTTATATAAGTATGTAATAGATGAGTACATTGTTTATATCAGTATGTAATATATGAGTACATTGTCTATATCAGTATGTAATAGATGAGTACATTGTCTATATAAGTATGTAATAGATGAGTACATTGTTTATATAAGTATGTAATATATGAGTAAATTGTCTATATAAGTATGTAATAGATGAGTACATTGTTTATATAAGTATGTAATATATGAGTACATTGTCTATATCAGTATGTAATATATGAGTACATTGTCTATATCAGTATGTAATATATGAGTACATTGTCTATATCAGTATGTAATATATGAGTACATTGTCTATATCAGTATGTAATATATGAGTACATTGTCTATATCAGTATGTAATATATGAGTACATTGTCTATATAAGTATGTAATAGATGAGTATATTGTTTATATAAGTATGTAATATATGAGTACATTGTCTATATCAGTATGTAATAGATGAGTACATTGTCTATATCAGTATGTAATAGATGAGTACGTTGTTTATATCAGTATGTAATAGATGAGGACATTGTTTATATAAGTATGTAATAGATGAGTACATTGTTTATATAAGTATGTAATAGATGAGTACATTGTTTATCTAAGTATGTAATAGATGAGTACATTGTCTATATAAGTATGTAACAGATGAGTACATTGTCTATATAAGTATGTAATAGATGAGTACATTGTTTATATAAGTATGTAATAGATGAGTACATTGTCTATATAAGTATGTAACAGATGAGTACATTGTCTATATAAGTATGTAATAGATGAGTACATTGTCTATATAAGTATGTAATAGATGAGTACATTGTTTATATAAGTATGTAATAGATGAGTACATTGTTTATATCAGTATGTAATAGATGAGTACATTGTCTATATCAGTATGTAATATATGAGTACATTGTTTATATCAGTATGTAATAGATGAGTACATTGTTTATATCAGTATGTAATAGATGAGTACATTGTTTATATAAGTATGTAATAGATGAGTACATTGTCTATATAAGTATGTAATAGATGAGTACATTGTCTATATAAGTATGTAATAGATGAGTACATTGTTTATATAAGTATGTAATAGATGAGTACATTGTCTATATCAGTATGTAATAGATGAGTACATTGTCTATATCAGTATGTAATATATGAGTACATTGTTTATATCAGTATGTAATATATGAGTACATTGTCTATATCAGTATGTAATAGATGAGTACATTGTTTATATAAGTATGTAATAGATGAGTACATTGTTTATATCAGTATGTAATATATGAGTACATTGTCTATATCAGTATGTAATAGATGAGTACATTGTCTATATCAGTATGTAATATATGAGTACATTGTCTATATAAGTATGTAATAGATGAGTACATTGTTTATATAAGTATGTAATATATGAGTAAATTGTCTATATAAGTATGTTATAGATGAGTACATTGTCTATATAAGTATGTAATAGATGAGTATATTGTTTATATAAGTTTGCAATATATGAGTACATTGTCTATATCAGTATGTAATATATGAGTACATTGTCTATATCAGTATGTAATAGATGAGTACATTGTCTATATTAGTATGTAATATATGAGTACATTGTCTATATCAGTATGTAATAGATGACTACATTGTTTATATAAGTATGTAATAGATGAGTACATTGTCTATATCAGTATGTAATAGATGAGTACATTGTTTATATAAGTATGTAATATATGAGTACATTGTCTATATCAGTATGTAATAGATGAGTACATTGTTTGTATAAGTATGTAATAGATGAGTACATTGTTTATATAAGTATGTAATAGATGAGTACATTGTCTATATCAGTATGTAATAGATGAGTACATTGTTTATATAAGTATGTAATAGATGAGTACATTGTCTATATAAGTATGTAATAGATGAGTACATTGTCTATATAAGTATGTAATAGATGAGTACATTGTCTATATAAGTATGTAATAGATGAGTACATTGTTTATATAAGTATGTAATAGATGAGTACATTGTTTATATAAGTATGTAATAGATGAGTACATTGTCTATATAAGTATGTAATAGATGAGTACATTGTTTATATCAGTATGTAATATATGAGTACATTGTCTATATCAGTATGTAATAGATGAGTACATTGTTTATATAAGTATGTAATAGATGAGTACATTGTTTATATCAGTATGTAATATATGAGTACATTGTCTATATCAGTATGTAATAGATGAGTACATTGTCTATATCAGTATGTAATATATGAGTACATTGTCTATATAAGTATGTAATAGATGAGTACATTGTTTATATAAGTAAATAATATATGAGTAAATTGTCTATATAAGTATGTAATAGATGAGTACATTGTTTATATAAGTATGTAATATATGAGTACATTGTCTATATCAGTATGTAATATATGAGTACATTGTCTATATCAGTATGTAATATATGAGTACATTGTCTATATCAGTATGTAATATATGAGTACATTGTCTATATCAGTATGTAATATATGAGTACATTGTCTATATCAGTATGTAATATATGAGTACATTGTCTATATCAGTATGTAATATATGAGTACATTGTCTATATCAGTATGTAATATATGAGTACATTGTCTATATAAGTATGTAATAGATGAGTATATTGTTTATATAAGTATGTAATATATGAGTACATTGTCTATATCAGTATGTAATAGATGTGTACATTGTCTATATCAGTATGTAATATATGAGTACATTGTCTATATCAGTATGTAATAGATGAGTACATTGTTTATATCAGTATGTAATAGATGAGTACATTGTCTATATCAGTATGTAATAGATGAGTACATTGTCTATATCAGTATGTATAATATATGTTTACATTGTCTATATCAGTATGTAATATATGAGTACATTGTCTATATCAGTATGTAATATATGAGTACATTGTCTATATCAGTATGTAATATATGAGTACATTGTCTATATCAGTATGTAATATATGAGTACATTGTCTATATCAGTATGTAATATATGAGTACATTGTCTATATCAGTATGTAATATATGAGTACATTGTCTATATAAGTATGTAATAGATGAGTATATTGTTTATATAAGTATGTAATATATGAGTACATTGTCTATATCAGTATTTAATATATGAGTACATTGTCTATATAAGTATGTAATAGATGAGTATATTGTTTATATAAGTATGCAATATATGAGTACATTGTCTATATCAGTATGTAATATATGAGTACATTGTCTATATCAGTATGTAATAGATGCTATATCAGTATGTAATAGATGACTACATTGTTTATATAAGTATGTAATAGATGAGTACATTGTCTATATCAGTATGTAATAGATGAGTACATTGTTTATATAAGTATGTAATATATGAGTACATTGTCTATATCAGTATGTAATAGATGAGTACATTGTTTGTATAAGTATGTAATAGATGAGTACATTGTTTATATAAGTATGTAATAGATGAGTACATTGTCTATATCAGTATGTAATAGATGAGTACATTGTCTATATCAGCATGTAATAGATGAGTACATTGTCTATATAAGTATGTAATAGATGAGTACATTGTCTATATAAGTATGTAATAGATGAGTACATTGTCTATATAAGTATGTTATAGATGAGTACATTGTTTATATAAGTATGTAATAGATGAGTACATTGTTTATATAAGTATGTAATAGATGAGTACATTGTCTATATAAGTATGTAATAGATGAGTACATTGTCTATATAAGTATGTAATAGATGAGTACATTGTCTATATAAGTATGTAATAGATGAGTACATTGTTTATATAAGTATGTTATAGATGAGTACATTGTCTATATAAGTATGTAATAGATGAGTACATTGTTTATATAAGTATGTAATAGATGAGTACATTGTCTATATAAGAATGTAATAGATGAGTACATTGTCTATATCAGTATGTAATAGATTAGTACATTGTTTATATCAGTATGTAATAGATGAGTACATTGTCTATATCAGTATGTGATAGATGAGTACATTGTCTATATAAGTATGTAATAGATGAGTACATTGTCTATATAAGTACTGTGGATTCATTAATTTTCGTTGGTACCAAATTTCGTGGTTTTGTCAAAATGGGCATTTCGTGGGGTACTTGAATTCGTGGTTTTTTGATTTTTGAAGCATAAATTAAAAAAGTAGTCTATAAGTCCAAAACAAATAAAATATATATGTCAATTAGAAAACAGTGACACGGACCCGAAAGATATACAGGTATTTTCTCACCTTTCATTGTTATCGATGTTACATCGTGTGGCCCCGTTCCCTTAGTTAGCCACACTATGCAAGTGTCAATTAACACATTATATTGAGAATTATCTACCTATTGTTTACATCACATGTCATTTAAATATGTCAATTAAGCACCAGTTAATCTGTAATAATTGGATCATTACTACACATGGGAAATTTGAAGATCGGCGAGATTTAGTTGTGAAGGGGTTTCAGTTAGCCGGACTTTGTTAAAAGTGATTGTTATTGTGTGATGATTACAAGTGACTGTACAGTGTGACTGGAATTGTGTTAATTCAGCGTAAAAATGATACCATCATTCATCATGATTGATCGTTAATGATATTATTATTTTGCTATTATTATTTAATAACATGTGAAAAACAAATTAAATTTCTTATAACTCTCTGTGATTGTTTGTTATTTTTTATCACTTATTTTATAACTGTCACAAACTGTATAATTACGCTATAACGACGATACATTTCACACGTTGAGATTATACTTCCAACACACTGATCACAACGATATGAAAATATTCGTGTACTGTACTTGGAAGTAGAGCTGCTAAATATAGCACACCAGATCAACAACATCATCACAGAACTGACTACTCAACTTAATAATGACGAAGAATATATAACAAACATAAATAGTAAAAGCATTAATAGTTTATTGTTATCAAATATTTACATTATATATACACCAACATGCTTATAAACTGACACAATTCACGGGAGGTAACCGCGTGTTAGCGGCGATGTTTATCTGGAGTGTACTAGTTTTCGGACATAGACTTTTCGGATACGATCGTAAGACAAAATTTTCGTTGGGTACTTGAATTCGTGGATAAGCTCAACCACGAAATCCACGAAATTTAATGTTCAACGAAAATTAATGAATCCACAGTATGTAATAGATGAGTACATTGTTTATATAAGTATGTAATAGATGAGTACATTGTCTATATCAGTATGTAATAGATGAGTACATGGTTTATATAAGTATGTAATAGATGAGTACATGGTTTATATAAGTATGTGATAGATGGGTACATTGTCTATATAAGTATGTAATAGATGAGTACATTGTCTATATAAGTATGTAATAGATGAGTACATTGTTTATATCAGTATGGAATAGATGAGTACATTGTTTATATCAGTATGTAATAGATGAGTACATTGTTTATATAAGTATGTAATAGATGAGTACATTGTCTATATAAGTATGTAATAGATGAGTACATTGTTTATATAAGTATGTAATAGATGAGTACATTGTCTATATAAGTATGTAATAGATGAGTACATTGTTTATATAAGTATGTAATAGATGAGTACATTGTCTATATAAGTATGTAATAGATGAGTACATTGTTTATATAAGTATGTAATAGATGAGTACATTGTTTATATATGTATGTAATAGATGAGTACATTGTTTATATAAGTATGTAATAGATGGGTACATTGTTTATATAAGTATGTAATAGATGAGTACATTGTTTATATAAGTATGTAATAGATGAGTACATTGTTTATATAAGTATGTAATAGATGGGTACATTGTCTATATAAGTATGTAATAGATGAGTACATTGTTTATATAAGTATGTAATAGATGAGTACATTGTCTATATAAGTATGTAATATATGAGTACATTGTCTATATCAGTATGTAATAGATGAGTACATTGTCTATATAAGTATGTAATAGATGAGTACATTGTTTATATAAGTATGTAATAGATGAGTACATTGTTTATATAAGTATGTAATAGATGAGTACATTGTTTATATAAGTATGTAATAGATGGGTACATTGTTTATATAAGTATGTAATAGATGAGTACATTGTTTATATAAGTATGTAATAGATGAGTATATTGTCTATATAAGTATGTAATAGATGAGTACATTGTCTATATAAGTATGTAATAGATGGGTACATTGTCTATATATGTATGTAATAGATGAGTACATTGTCTATATAAGTATGTAACAGATGAGTACATTGTTTATATAAGTATGTAATAGATGAGTACATTGTTTATATAAGTATGTAATATATGAGTACATTGTTTATATAAGTATGTAATAGATGAGTACATGGTTTATATAAGTATGTGATAGATGGGTACATTGTCTATATAAGTATGTAATAGATGAGTACATTGTCTATATAAGTATGTAATAGATGAGTACATTGTTTATATCAGTATGTAATATATGAGTACATTGTCTATATCAGTATGTAATAGATGAGTACATTGTCTATATCAGTATGTAATAGATGAGTACATTGTTTATATAAGTATGTAATAGATGAGTACATTGTCTATATCAGTATGTAATAGATGAGTACATTGTCTATATCAGTATGTAATAGATGAGTGCATTGTCTATATCAGTATGTAATAGATGAGTACATTGTCTATATCAGTATGTAATAGATGAGTACATTGTCTATATAAGTATGTAATATATGAGTACATTGTCTATATAAGTATGTAATAGATGAGTACATTGTCTATATCAGTATGTAATAGATGAGTACATTGTATATATAAGTATGTAATAGATGAGTACATTGTTTATATAAGTATGTAATAGATGAGTACATTGTTTATATAAGTATGTAATAGATGAGTACATTGTCTATATCAGTATGTAATAGATGAGTACATTGTTTATATCAGTATGTAACAGATGAGTACATTGTTTATATAAGTATGTAATAGATGAGTACATTGTCTATATCAGTATGTAATAGATGAGTACATTGTTTATATAAGTATGTAATAGATGGGTACATGGTTTATATCAGTATGTAATAGATGAGTACATTGTCTATATCAGTATGTAATAGATGAGTACATTGTCTATATAAGTATGTAATAGATGAGTACATTGTCTATATAAGTATGTAATAGATGAGTACATTGTTTATATAAGTATGTAATAGATGAGTACATTGTCTATATAAGTATGTAATAGATGAGTACATTGTTTATATAAGTATGTAATAGATGAGTACATTGTTTATATAAGTATGTAATAGATGAGTACATTGTTTATATAAGTATGTAATAGATGAGTACATTGTTTATATCAGTATGTAATAGATGAGTACATTGTCTATATAAGTATGTAATAGATGAGTACATTGTTTATATAAGTATGTAATAGATGAGTACATTGTCTATATAAGTATGTAATAGATGAGTACATTGTTTATATAAGTATGTAATAGATGAGTACATTGTCTATATAAGTATGTAATAGATGAGTACATTGTTTATATAAGTATGTAATAGATGAGTACATTGTTTATATAAGTATGTAATAGATGAGTACATTGTTTATTGCACGGCGTGTCAACGCCGTGCATATTGGGTTCTGTTAGCGTCGTTTTGCAATGGACTCGGTTAAGAACAAAATTTGGGAAAAAATCGAACAGAGCCTAGGGTGGGACTAAAATCCGGGACTTTAAAAAAATCCGGGACTTTAAAAAAATCCGGGACTTTAAAAAAATCCGGGACTTTGGTGGGAAAATCCGGGATCGATATTTTGGACTATATCGTAGGTATCAACGGTCAATAACGGATAGAGGAACATTCGTTCACACCCTTCAGTTAACATATGTTCCACTCGAACAATTTTTAAAAATCGATCCCGGAGAATCACGGATCCCGGATAACGGGTTTCAGTCCCACCCCAGAGCCTATTGTGCGCCTGCGCAGACCGGCGGGAATATATGTCGGGAAGCGAACGATTGTACGTTGTAACGTCATTATTGATTTTGTATGCTACAAAAGCTAAATTAAGGTATGTGATTTTGTTGTATATTATGATTAATGTCATTAACTAATATTTTCAACTGTATAATTATTGAATTTTATCGTTTCAACATTGTGGTTGACCCATCGCGTGGTTGACCTACATTTTATTTGTTATTGTTATGATGCAGTCAGCATTCGTCTCTGTGCTCTGTTTAATATTTTGCAGTATTTTCCCTCAATCATAAGTCATGTATCGTTCAAACATGCGTGATAATTAACATGTAAACGTTTAAACTCGCAGGTTGTATTAAATACACTGGTCACATGTTCTAACCTTACAGCGATTTTCCGAAAATGTACTTTCAGTTTCAACTTTCAATTTCATTATTACATGCAGACTGAATGTGTCTAAGTACATAAGCGTCGACTCGATTTAGCATATTCCTGTATGACCTCCAATACTTGGAAATGACCCTGGCCTCGGATATGAAATTGCAATGACTTTCAATTTTAAAAGTCCACGGAAAACACTGCCAATGATAGATGGAGAATCTCAATTAAGATAATTGTCTGATGACATCTTTAAATTGATGTCTTCAGATACACGATCAGCAAATGAATGGCTGTTCTAAAACATTATTTGAGATGAAAGGCAAAATGCATTATTATCCATTAGAAAGTCTAATGCAGTATTTTATTGATTTACCTTTTATTGCAGGAAGTTCCGATGAAGCTGTATGTGAGGTACTGAGAATGTCAAAATAAAGAACAAATATTTTGAAGATGCAACAAACAAATGTTAGGTGGCCTTATGGTGCAAATGTGTGAATGAAACCTTTCAACCTGGAGACTTGTCATAACACACAGTGTTACAAATACCTACAGAAATGAAGTTTCCCTTTCAACAACATCCCAGACCTTAGTCACGGTATGTCACATGGTTCTCCTATTGTATAATAAACTCACTTTAAACAGATAAAAAATAGTGACTTTGAAAGCCTTGGAAAACTTGCGTTGAAGTACGTGTAACATTTCCTTGTATATAAGTTCATAATTTGAAGTTTAATACTTAAATGTTCATGGAAAAAGTTAATTTGAAAGACATGTTGAATGAATAAAATAGCAGTACAAATGCTGTTTTGGTCCTTGAATTTTGTGAAAATACCCTTTGAAGTCCTTGAATTTTTTTTGGGAAGGGTGGGAAATCTGATTTGTGTTACAAGTGTCTTGAACAACAGACAAATTGTGAGGTTAATTATTGCAATTATAGGAAATGATACATTGATATTCTGCATAGATACAAATTTAAATAGCAAGTTCAAATTATTGCAATCCTGTCGCCTGTTACCTTAAGGATGTAGTCAGGTGAAATAAGAAAATGTAGAGAAATCAACAATTGTGTATAACATTATTATTTTAAAAGAATAATGTGTGAAGGACTAAAAAATGCTATAATAATGATACCTTATGGGCATTGTTAAAAAAATATGGCCTCCTGAAAACTCCTGGATATTTTGAATTATTCTGCCTATGGAACCCCATATCTTGATATCTATGTGGTAAAGAGGCATTAAAAATATCATTTATCTCATGCATCTTCATAACATTTGTATTTGAGACACCACTTTACTAAATAAAATACAAAAGACATAAAAACTTTGATGTTCATCAGTTGTATTATGTCATATATATAACATATAACAGAATCACAGGTTTCGCTATGTATTTAACACAATTCCATAACAACATCATATTTCATATATAACCAAAATCTACAATTTAATATAATTTCGGCATTTGATAGGTTAAACAATTCTTATTCATTAGAAAACAAAATAAAAATATGTTATGGACCAATTTTTTTAGTTATTTCATATTTTGCACCCCCCCCCCCCTTTTTTCCCCAACACCTGCTAATTGGAATATACATGAATATTGCACCATTATAATGAAATGTAAATAAAGGTATATAGTACTACAATTGTAGTGAGCTCGAGTCTTCTAAATGTTAACTGAATCAAAAAATGTTTGTCAACCAAAAATGGATGTATTGCCCAACAATTATAAAGAATGTGCAGGCTGACTGTCAGCTACTTGAATTTTTCCCCCATTGCGGCTTCAATTAACCTGCCATCATATTTTACACCTGAAAATGTAGTTACAATGTTCAATTCAATATTAACTTAAGCATACTATCACACATTAATGAAACAGGATAAAAGTATAATAAGATACAATTAATGTTCACAAATTAACCAGATATCTATCACTTTGTTCTTCACTGGTGAGCACATAACAACAGGATTCAAAATTGTGTTGTTGTCTTGGCATCTCATATATCCATTGGCTGTGGAGACTTAGTTGTTAGTCTCTTGTGACAAGTAACCAGCAAACAAAACATGTTGTGAATGCACTGAAATTATACAAAACAAGAGCCGAGAAACAAGCCACAATTTACATACATATATATATATACACGAGTATTATGACAAAGGGTGTGGTGGGTGGGCTTTTAACTTCTTAGCAGCTGATTTTATTTAAAAATGAAGTGTAAAATTGACATGCGCACCGTTTCAATAAATGAAAACCAAAGAGGCCAAAAGTAGCCAAATCTTTTACTTTTCTCACAAAGTACCTGTTAATCTAACAGTGCAACGTTTGAATTGCAAACAAAGCATCAGGACCTAAAGCAAAATGGTAAACAAATAAACTTAATGAAATAATCTGCTTTATTTTTTAATAAATTGCTTAACTTAAGGTCTCAGAAAAGTAATTTGACACAGCTTGAATGATCTTAGCAGACTTTGTAACTCTCACACTTTTACCACATGTCTCAGATAATACACTTTTGAGTCCATCTTCACCATTTCTATTGTAGGCAAGTTTCAAGTTATGAAAAGACAAATTACTACCAGCAGCTTTCCTAGCCATACATTTGCTCAAAATTTTCTTTTCTACCAGATCATTGTAAGATGATATATTTTTTTTTATACACATAGAGTAAGCAAGAGAGGATAAAACATAATTACAATCAAAAGCAGCTTCAGAACACGATTGAACACTAACATTGCTTTCATCAACTAACAACTGTAGAGATGTGACATCCTCTAAGGCATTATGTGCATTGTAATCGTTACCCGTTACAGCTTGATATACATGTTCTTGTGCGTATGAAGACAAATTTGGCAATTTTTTTTTAAAAAGAATTTTAGTATCAATGAAGCCATCTACAAGATTTATAAATTCTGAAATTTTAACATTTTTTTCTAATGCATTGAACAGCAAAGGACAATCAAAAACTTTAATGTTATGTCCAGCAAGGAAAACTGGTTTGGGAACTTGCTGTATAAATGACAGGAATCCCTCAAGTGCACAGGATATACTCAATGGGGTTACCACTTTACCATGGTGATACATTCTGCTCACTGAAATTGATAAACCTGTGATATCAGATGCACCTTTGGAAATAGGTTGTTTCGGAAAGACATAGGTGCTCCATTTCTTGTCCCCATATACTGCTGCCATCTGTGTGATGTGAGAAGTCCGTGCTGAAAAAATCAATAAACATTCAAGCTGAGTTATTATTACCTTGTGCATGCATATGACTGTCATAAGTAAAAATAAAAGTTGTGGTTTACAAATACTGTAAATTCAGAAATTATTGCATTCATTTATTATTGCGAGTTCAGGAAAAGCTCCATTAAAATACTGTTATCATATGTCAGAATGTGAGTTTCTCATTTACTCACATTATTCACATTCACAATAATAAATTTACAGTAGTTCCTTGCTTGTCTTCCAACTACTATAACATTTTAAGTGAAATAAATGGTAAAAATACAAAGTTACATAACACTAAAACTGTTTTCTTGTACAACATATGAAGTACATGACTACTTGTAATTACACATGAAAAATATCTGTACATGTATTACCTAAACCAGTACTTTCAAGGTCAAAGAATACAGGCATCACTCCTGCAGGAACTGTCAAAGGTTCTGAAAAAGGTGAAGCCTTTGGAGCAGGGATCTCTTCGATAACATCATCAGTAATACTGGTAGATGATATCCCAGACTGGTAACTCGTTCCTTCCCTTATTTCTTTGGACATGTTGGTCTGTGTTCTGTCAAATGATAATATAGAAATATGAAATGTAAATATGTATAAAACAAATCTACCAAAAACTAAACATAACCTTAGAATGCAACTAAAGGCTCTCAGGAGCCTGAATTGTCACCTGGAAATCCTGAGCAACTGCAATATATAAATCTTTTGCATGAAAGACAAATGTGTTCAACATGGAGGGCAAACAAGGTGCATATTTTCTCTATACTTCGGCCCTCTTTTTTTTCTTCCTATAGTTTGCATAATTACCAAAAACTACCATCCAAAGTTGACATTTAAGGAGGCAATAAATATAGCTGACATAGGTAGATATAACTGCCACATATAACACATGTATTTCTCATATCCTACATATCTTATACATTCATAAATCAATGTAGATTTTACCTTCGAGCTTTCAACTCCAGTCTGCGAATCTTTGCCTTCTTAGCCATAGCAACATCAATGGCCTTTCTCTTTCTTGCCTGGATGTCCCGTAAAATGGCCAATTTCATGGTATACCGTCCAGGTGAAATGCCAATCTTAGTGTTGACCTATTCAAAAAGTTCATAAAAATATTATCATGACCTGAAACAGTAGACAAAACAAGAAAATGGAATAAATGCGCATGGTAGGACAACACCATGGCAACTAGAGGGCATATAGGCATCCTTGACATATAATGATAATTTATTTCAGAAAAAAATATTTTTCAATATATTTCCCATATGGTCAAATGGTAAACTATGTTCCCCACTTAGACAATTTTTAAAAAGGACTTTTGAAGGACCATTGTTACAAAGTTTGGTTCTAATTGGTCCAGTAGTTTCAGAGGAGAAGATGTTTGAATGCATTGCCCCATTAGGGCCAGGTGAGCTAAAAATCACATCATTATCTTTCTTTGGTAAAAGAGGTATGTACCTTAGATATATAACTATGACCAACATTCTTTTGAGATACACCAGCTGCTACCCTATGGTGTAAACTTGAAGTACCACTGTAGAAGTGTGCCTTTGGTGCCTTCGATGCGATGGTCTTATTCAGCGATTCATTGGCTTGTGTACTGCCTAGGTTTGCATATTTCTCGCAATGTTTTTTAAGTTCTGCAAAGAAATCCACTAAACAGTTTTGGAGAGCTGTGTCTGTCAAAGGACGTCCATAGGGGAGTGATTTGTACTTCCTAAGTGGATCCTCAATATGAGAGCACCATTTAGTGTTACATAAGGAATGATCTCCAAACGGATGACGTGATATGGCATCAAAGCCTTGAGAAATTCCTTCCTCATTGCCTTGGTTCTGTGAAATCATGTAGTTGATACATTTCTGTAGATATGTTATGACTTTCTTTGACAGGCTTTTATGTTTTGGTTGCAAAGAATACAGTTTTCCTGCTAAGTTTTTTCTGACATGATTTCTGTCTGATTTTTTCTTGATACCTGGGTTGACAACACTTCTTAGTCTTGAAATGGTTGTGGTGTCATCATCAGCTACTATTGTTGATATAGAATTCCCTGCCTTCTCCTGGGTTGATACCATCTCGATAACCATATCTTGTTCCATAGCTTTGCTGCTTCCCTCCCAGTTGATATTACACTTGTGGGGCTTTGGTTTAGTTTTCTTACTACTTGCAACATCACACACTTTGCAAAATTTGCTCCTTACAGAGTAGCCCAGCACTTTCCCTGAAACTGTCCCTATCATTGTACAATGTCCTGAAAAGGTAAAAATATTGTTACACACATATAAATTTACATATTATTGTGTTATCAATTATCATTGTTACATGTACTTACTTAACACTATATTTCCCAACCACATATGTGGGCAGGACATAAAAAAAAACTCCATGTATCTTTGCCTGGGGTAGCATAACAATTTGGTCTTGTGTCTCATCTAATGAACCATTTAATCATAGCTTTTTAGTAGATGTAACACTGCACTTACCAGATAAACTATCATATCCTCTCCCGCTGCCTCTTTTTTGCCATGCACCATCCACACTAACACAAAGACCATCATTCCTACTAAAAACAAATTGTTAATTAATCAAATCAAAGATCAATACTTTGAAGGGTTAGGTGCCAAAATTTCAGTCTTTTGCAGAAAAATTAGAGCATGCAATTTGGCCATATTAACCTACTTTTACCTAGATACTGACTTATTAACCGAGATGCATTTGTGTAGAAGTTTACATGACCATACAAACTAGATGAGTACTTCACATAATGAGTACAGTAGGGAATGTATTAATGCAAAATTTCATCACTGAGGGACACTAAGTGATGGCAATAGCATACATGTCCCTTTCGGGTCAGGTGAGCTAAAAAGGCTTAATAGTTAACTACTTCAACTTACCTTGCAGTTAACTGAACCTCTTCTTTTGCTGCATCAACCATACATTCTTCAGCCACAAAGTTAAATGCATTCCCTGTAAATGTATGTATAATTATTAGCATAGACCAATTTTTATATTGTGTGCATTTATTTTCAGTATGGATGTTGATTTAATTTTTTAATATGGGTGTACAGACATACATAAAGATATGCTTGTTTTGTGCCATTTGATACTAAACAGTCTGATTGTTACTGTAGTTCTGGATGCATACTTTAATATTTGTGCATTTTTACTTTTTCGACATATCAGCAGGCTACTTTTTCACTCTTTCTTTTATGGTTTATCTCTTATTTTCCAAACAAGTGTGCAACATTTTTTAATTTCATATCCCCATCCACTTACACAGTTTGGGTAAACACTATGATATAAGTATAAGTTTGCTTTAAATACCTGCTTCATTTTGCCTTGCTAGCAGTGTCCATTTACTGACATGAGGGATATTCAGCTCCGAAAGAAGACTATTGACTTGCCTCTCACCAATGCCAGCATGTATCATAGCTAGAAAATAAATATCATCCTGTCATTTTCAAATTCATTTTGTCATGTTTGTCATATTATTTTGTGATAAGATGTTTTATTCATCTCACTGATGGTAAAATATTTGACATAAAGTGACTTCCTGTGGTATAATTCCCATATATTTAACATTCCATTAATTATTTCTTAGATATTGTTCACCTGTAGTTCCAGGTAGCAATAAATGAATTACATGTATATGAACAAAACATCAATGATACATGCATACAATTTGTAGTTCCATAATTTCAAAATTCAAAGTCTGGTGTCTGGAATATATTTTAAATACACACTCACAAATTTCATTTTTAGAAAGAATGGTTAAAATCCTAAGTATTGATAACAACATTTCATATGGCCTCTTGAAATGTAGGACAAGGACCATGCATGTATCTAATTACAGTCATGGTGCACAATGGGACCAAATATTGAGGTAGCCAACCAATTATTTGGAACTGTTGCATTACTTATCAAGAATGGGATCAACATTATGTTTAACTTGGTGTCTAGTAAAAGTTGAAAGTTATATCAGGTGGCAGCCAATGTCACACATTTAGTATATACAAGAAATATATACAATACAGAAGTCCATATTACACTGTATAAATTATAAGATTTACATTTGTGCTAACAAATACCTGATGCAAGCTTTGTGTTAGCATCCCAAATCCTGTTGTGTCTTTTACCCGTTGGTACATGGTTAACAAATTTACATACAAGGTTTAAACATGGTACCTGAAAATTTTTTAATATACATATACATGTTCATAAAATGAAAGAAATATTAAGATACTATATACATGTATGGATAGCCTATTGAGATTGATATTATAATAATGTTACATATATATATATTGTATTTATGTTTTCAATCATAATTGTAACTGTATGTAATTGCACCCTGTAGGACTTTGCTGGGTAAATAAATATATTGTCTATAATAATTGTCTAATAACACTGAATATATGCCACATAAATTAATTTTTATATTCTCATCCTTCTGCCACTATTGGCACTAAAGATATGGGGAGGGGTATTTATAACTTGTTGATTGTTGCTATAATTGCCTGAATTTGAAAGAATTTCCATATATATATTTTCTTTAAAATGGAATAAATTATGATCATCTTGCTCTTCAGAAAACATGGGAGGGGATGAGAATCTAAAAATAAAATGCATTATTTGGCCTTATCAAGACATAATTTATCCTGAAAAATATATTTCATGAGATCTAGATTTGTGTTTCTAAGTTTACATACTCTATTCAGAGTTCTAGAGACAAGAGCATATGACGTCCAATGACCACAGCTTACTGAATATATGTTGTTGGACATCAAAAGAGACTCAGGCTAGCCGGACTGAATTAATTTATATGCTAGGATAAGACAGATCCATTTGTGAAAAAATATTGTATAATGAGGGGTGGGCAGAGTGTGCGGGAACATGGGAGTAGAGGGGTCATGAATCAGGAGTTATTAGGGAGTATAGGGTACAATACCCGCAATCAGGAGGTGACGGGAGCCAGGAGTAGAGGGAGAAGGAAGCAAGAAAAAGGAGAGGGAAGGGAAATGGGAGTCAAGGGGAGGAAAATGGGGAGCGGTGGTCCCTCTGTTTATCCCTCTTTATTGGTTATCAGTGACATTCATATTTTTTTTAATTTTGAGCCTCACCTTAATTATAGCTGATAATCCATAATTTATCATGGCTGTAGCATGGTGTAGTTGAAGAGGCAGGCCACACTTACTGCATGCTGACAGTGCATCTGCCAACACCCCCAAATCTACCACATGTCGACCGTCTCTCCATACATCTTCTCTGGCACTTAATATCGCTTCCTCTACCACTAAACCTTCATCCACAATGACAACAGGATCACTGTTGATCCTGTTATAATTGTGATGAAGGCCTAGTGCGCGTTCGCTTTGTAGCTCCACCGCCTCTACACATTCATCGTGCGATTCTTTCTCATCTTTAAAACTTTCGTAATACCTTTTTAAGCCCTCCCTTGCCTTTCCCTGTCTTTCTTTTGCCTTATTTGTTTTGAAATACGCGCTTTTGTTAACTTTAACCATTTTGTTACCGCTAAATTGTTGTCGTCTGTCAATTCGTCAACAATGGCGCCGAAAACGGGGTTGACTATGTCGTAAAAAATACTTCATCCGATTTGATCTTTACGTAGTTATTTAAACATATTAACTTATTAATTCCATTTTAATGGGCCTTATTGATAACATTTGAGGATTAAAATGTTGAAACTATCTTTATATGTTACCGAATGTTTACGTCTTGAAAAAATTGCAGTAAGAGTTACCTCCCGTAGACCGTGCCGATTTCTGACAAGAAAAGCTCACCGCACTACATCCTTAAGCTAAAATAAGGTATTGCAAAAAAATTCTGAATGTACTTTAGTACAGTAGTTATATCATCAAAAAGGCATAAAGTTTTTTTTGTCCATTCAGATAGTTTTAGTTTAATAATTTTAGCAGCTGTCAACTGATACTTTTGAAATATATTGTTATTGGCTAATGCTTTTTAATACCATTAAATTTTACATGGAGACATTAATATGTCATGGTTATAATAAACATGTAACTAAATCCATTGTTAAAGCAGAAAAGTAAAGAAATACACAATTAAAGAACAACAAACCGTCAAAGAGTATATGCAGCAGCAAGATCAAAGTAATACATTTTTTTTTATCATAAACACGATTGGGTCACTTATCCTCACACTCCATCAAAAAGAGCTTTAACACTAGGCGAAAGGTTCTACACCTAAATATAGCAAAAAATGTTCAGATATTTCTTAAATATGTTTCATTAATACCCTTACAATATACCTATACTATTGTATTTTAACAGAAAACAGAATTTCCAGTAGAAGACGTAATTGATGAGGTGGATAGTGTTTGTCAGGAAGAAGATGAGTTCTCCTTCTTAACAATAGATGACAAAGTAGTTGTGGTACCTGTAGGAATGGTGAAGCAGATGTTCCCAGATATGCAAGATGAACATTAGAGCTTCATATTGTTGATTTGTGTAAACCTTACATAAGTGTCACTTGCACTTACAAGGACAGTGATCCCTTATCTATTCGGAACAACTGAGACTGCAATCAAAGTTATGCGAAAAACTAGATACTTCCATTTCTGATATCATTCGGTATTTATTCATATCCCGGTATTGAAGGTGCTAATTTTTTTTAATTTGAAGACATGATTCCCTGTGGCATATTCAAAGTACACACCAATTTTGATAAAAAGCATGAAAAATTATGCAATTGCTTACAAGTATAATTTCTTTTGGAATATTTTTGTTGCCAAAATTGAAAACCTGTTGCCAAACTATTGTCTTTTTCACATTTGATGTTATTGGCGAATGACAGAGGGAACCCTAGAAACAAAAAATGTGGATTTTATTCTTGATTTACGACTGTTTCACAGAGAGAAAAAAAACTCCCCTCAACAACCTCTAACACACCACTTTATTATTTTCTTCATTGGTGGCTTTTAAAAATTGAAATTTACCATTAGCAGTAACTTTATTTCTGTAGGTAATGGGGTTAATATATTGCATCCTGTGGAGTGCAGTATTTTCTGGCCCTTTATTCTTAAATGTATAAAATCAGCTTGTTAGTGCAATGAAATTTACTTCAGGGACAATATTTATAATATTTGTGCATACGCCTTGGCATGTAACCAGGAAAGTACTGGGTAGATTCCAGGAAAGTACTGGTTAGATGCCAGGAAAATGGTAACTGTACGATGGGTCTCATTTGCACTATGCAGTGACCGTATTTGGCTTCAAAAATTGTCTGTTTGACCTATACTTCTCTACTGGCATCAAAAAAGTATATTTATGGTGTGCGGCAGACATACCGGGTCGACCAAATTACCATAATGTTCATTATAAAATGTGCGCGGCGACGGGCGACCTCATAAACACAGTAATACTATACATACATACCTTTTTACTGTATAGCAAAAGTTAAGTATGTCAAAAAAACACATGTAAAAAAACCCAGTCAGCACTCAAAAGTTTTAAAAAAACCAAGCCCTCCCTTATTTTGATTTAATTTTTGCTTGGGCCTCTTATTTGAATATATTGTACTGTGTTTTGATAGTTGACTTTGCTTGTCTTTGATACTTGTAACAGTTCTTACATTAATGTGCTTTTGCAATATTCATGTCTTGCCTCAGTCTTCAGGTGTTTTATTGCTGTTTGTTTCACTTTGATATTTTTTAATTATTTAACTCATTCGAGATTTGTTCATTGCATGATTGTCCTCAAATATTGTGTCACACAGCCCCACTCAGCCCCACTCGAATTCCAAAATAGCCACTTTGGCTTCTGATTGCCAGACATTTTTCTAAAAAAATCTATTTACCCTTTGGCTGATTTGCTATGAACATGGCACATGATTGTACTGTACCAAAATTACATCCAACATCTGATTCGCTGACATATTTTGGATATTATATCTAAAGCTGCTAGAGCAGTTTAAACCAAACCGGGTAAAAATGTTCCTTGAATAGCCCTATGCTGTGTCTGCAGTCTACTTTCAACTTTTGATACAACTGGTCTAACATACTTTTTGTTACTGACTAAGCTCAAAGTAGTTTCCTTTAAAACAAAGCTTGGATGATTTGACCTGGATTCATGTATAAACTATATAAAAGATGATGTTTTTGCAATTAAGCTGCATATGAAGTAAACAGTTTAGTACTAATATTTAACTACAATGTATAATTATATAAACTTTGTTATTGCTTGTACATATGTGTTCATCATCTTGTATTTATTATGTCTCCACATGTTGTATGTTTGTCTGTCCAGTCTGCCTTGTTCTCCCTTTATCTCCAAAATCCAGTAATAGATTTTCATCAACTTGCTGGGAAGTATCAGTATGAAGTCTAGTAGTTCATATTGTAATTTGGGGTCATAATGTTAAAAGTCAAGGTCACAGGTGTCTGAAACTTGAAAACCTTGTCTGCTGTTCATCTCTAAAAAAACCTGTTACATTTTCATCAAAGTTGTGCTTTGAAAATTAATTGGAAAATACCCCACTGCAACAAGATAACTCATAACCTATGGCAAGCTAGTGTTATCATAACTTTATGCCTGGCCATACTGATTTTACTCTTATTTAGCGAGGATAGAATTTAATATGTCATTTCATAATTAAATATTCACAAACGTTACATAAAGGGTATAATATCTTTGTATTTCATTTATTGACAATCGTGACAAACATTTCACTTGTTTTACAGTCTTAAGGTTCTACCATTATTACTGACCATTTTTCTTTATTTTGGATTGAAAATCTAGCATTTCTAGAACAAGTCGGATTGAAGATCTCTTGGAAAAAATGTTTATTCTTTCTTCAATAATTTTTTATTCTTTTTCACATTTATGTCTTATGTTTTTGTTTTATTCCATATTCCATGCAAACCTTCTTACCTAGTTACACAAACTTTGATATTATAAAACTGTTTACAGTCAAACCTGTCTGTAAAGACCACCCATGGGAACAGCAAAATGTGGTCTTTGTTTACAGGTGGTCTATATTAACATATTAAATATCATTTAAAATGGTCTGATGGGAGATAAAATTGATGGTCTTTGCAAACAGGTTTTGCAATAGTGGTCTTCGCAGGTGGTCTTTAACACAGGTTTGACTATAGTTACAAAACAGAAACTTATATGCAACGACAGCTTGGCTACATAGACAAGTGGTACTGTCCCACACCCCATTTGTTTGCTTTGATTGTATTGAGTAATCGTTTTTGCTTTTTGGTCATTATTACATTATTTCTTTCTACTGTTAATATGTATGTGATATATGTAAATACGTTTATATTTCTCTTTGCTATGTTCTTTTTGTTTACTTCTCTAGTCATTCATATACTAAGTCTGCTAAATCCGTCTGTGTACACCTCCTATCACTTTTGTAGATTCAGGTATCATTTACAGTTTTCATTTACATATACAATTTCACCATTATCCAGTCCTCCACAAAGTTTATACTCATTATACATTCACACTGCTTGATAACTTATCCAGTGTGTGATTCTAGCATGCGGTTGTTACATACTGAAGTGATATCATATTTTGACAAGGTGCTATATCATTTAGTGATTAATGTTTTTGTATTGAGTTATTGTGTTGCATTTTTGTCACTTTTGCATTATTTCTTTCCACTGTAAATATGTTTGAGATATAAGTAAATACGGTTTTATTTCTCTTAGCTATGTTCTTTGCCTTATTATAATAGTCATTCATAAACTACGGCCTGCTTTCACTTCCTACCACTTGTTCATTCAGGTAGCATTTTATAGTTCTCTCATGTGTCACTTTTTAGCTATCATTTACATTAAATTACACTATTTTTCTAACTTTCAAAATGTCTAAACTCATTTTACATTCACACATTGCTTGATTAATTCAGTGTGTGATGCTGGATGTCTGTTTGTCCACTGACATGTTGTTAATTAAACTGTAGTGCTCTCACATTTTGACATGATATGCAATATCATTTAGTGATTATTGTTCTTCTTTTTAATTTTTAGTAAATACTAATTATGTAAATTTGTCGGTATTTCTTTATTTATTTCTACCGTGATAATGATTGCGATTTATGTTAATATGTTTCAATCAATGTTTTGCATTTTGAGATGTATAATGTTGTCTTAATTTACACGCATGATGTTCATTATCATGAAAGTTTTCCGCACTGTCAATTTCTATTTCTGTTTAACTGTCCATACAAAAACTAGTCTGTTCCTTAATAAATTCCTACTACTAAAACTACAAATGTACTTTTTATACATTAATATATAGTTACACATTAAAGCATAATAAACACATACTGTTAGTTCAAATTGCAGTTGTTCTATTTCATTTTGTTTACGCCGTGCACCCACCTTTGCTGCATCAGGCAGCAATTTTTTACTTGTATATGTATGTAATAGATGAGTACATTGTCTATATCAGTATGTGATAGATGAGTACATTGTCTATATAAGTATGTAATAGATGAGTACATTGTTTATATAAGTATGTAATAGATGAGTACATTGTCTATATAAGTATGTAATAGATGAGTACATTGTTTATATAAGTATGTAATAGATGGGTACATTGTTTATATAAGTATGTAATAGATGAGTACATTGTCTATATAAGTATGTAACAGATGAGTACATTGTTTATATAAGTATGTAATAGATGAGTACATTGTTTATATAAGTATGTAATGTATGAGTACATTGTCTATATCAGTATGTAATAGATGAGTACATTGTCTATATCAGTATGTAATAGATGAGTACATTGTCTATATCAGTATGTAATAGATGAGTACATTGTCTATATCAGTATGTAATAGATGAGTACATTGTCTATATCAGTATGTAATAGATGAGTACATTGTCTATATCAGTATGTAATAGATGAGTGCATTGTCTATATCAGTATGTAATAGATGAGTACATTGTCTATATCAGTATGTAATAGATGAGTACATTGTTTATATAAGTATGTAATAGATGAGTTCATTGTTTATATCAGTATGTAATAGATGAGTACATTGTCTATATAAGTATGTAATAGATGAGTACATTGTTTATATCAGTATGTAATAGATGAGTACATTGTTTATATATGTATGTAATAGATGAGTACATGGTTTATATAAGTATGTAATAGATGAGTACATTGTTTATATAAGTATGTAATAGATGAGTACAAAAATGGGCCCGTTTTATCAATATTCGTACGAACGAGCGTTCGTAAGATACGAAATGTTCGTAAGAATTGTCTTACGAAAATACTTACGAACGTTTTATCAACGCGGTCGTAAGTATGACAGTGATCTTACGAATAAGAATGTTCGTGCGCATAGTAAATCAGTACACGCTCTTCATGGGGAGGTCAAAAGAGACGTATCTCGCAGGTGTCAGGACACTACGAACCACGGGCATTACGGACCAGACACTTCGGACCATATGTAGGGACATAACGGGCCAAGCATTTAAAAAAAAAATATTTTCAATAATTTTTACCTTTAACAAATGCAGAAACTGATTCTTATATAATCATAATTCGTGATTTTATGGTAAATTCGAGGTTAGATCGATACATATATTCGAATATCAACCAACATTTAACACAGCATGTATTTTCCATGGCGCGCTAGAAAACTTCCTTGTATGAAAGGAGCCCAAAATTATGAATTAAAGACGTTTTAGCCATTGTAGCAACAACACTGAATGAGCCTATTCAAATATGTTTGCGCTAAGATGAGCCAAATACATTTTTAACACAGCGTATATGTTTGCATATCACGCCCACAAATATGTTGGTCTCTTAATTTATAACGTATAAATTTGAAAAAAAGTGATTTCCTTATGACTCATCAAAGTCAAAAGAAAGAATGCATTCAGGCATTATCATCTGCTGCGTTTATGCAAACATATACTAGCCAACTTATTCAAAATACTGAAAAGAATCCCTTGTCAGTTTAGTTTGAATGGAAATTCTTTATACGACGGATAAAATGAAGTCAAAGCTTAGAAAACTGCAATTATCCACGAGTAGATTGAAACGTATGCATTGAAATAAAATGTATTCAATTTGTAATATAAATCGACCGGAGTTAACCATATCTCACTTTATAAATTAAATCATGATTTATATATTGACAAACAATGGTACATTCTTCTATATTTAAAATGAAATTTTCATGTGGTGACATAAAACTGTAAGATTATTGAATATATGGAAAAATATTCACATTTAAATCAGAAAGAAGCCTTTTCCGTCTGTTATTTTCCCAATGCCTTCACTATAATTATTACCACGAAATTTTGAAGTTTTAATAATACTAACCGATATTTAGACATGGAAATTGTTTCTTCATCAAAAACAGTTCAAGTTTTCATTGTGCCATTTTAAAAATAAAATTCTACCAACTTACACTTTAAAGTTAAATTCTTGTCATTTATTAAAAAAAACTTTAAAGCGGCAAGGCATATTCATGTCAAAAACGAGGCAAACTAACTGCTCAGAGAAAGACGAAAATACTTCGGTGGACAGCTGCTTTAAAGTACTGAGACAACGTATCAGATCACTGAACAGTGTTCAATAAGATATGCCGGCAGATATGCCTGCCTTATATTTCTTAAAACATCATGGTTGATCAGGTTTGCTATTGCAGGTCTGATGACTTATTATATAAGATGCGAATGTTTACCCAACAGGGGCTGGTCATAAGGGGCTCGAACTGAAATATGAAAGTACTGTAGTGGTGTGGCGCTTGATGAGGTGCTCGAAGCCACGCCCCCTCTACACCAGCAGGGCGCTCTACCAACTGTACTAACCAGTTGGCTGTATCACCCCACACCGCTGCTTTCCTCCCACTTACGTCACAATACTGCTGCTACCTTCATATAATGCGGATGGATGTGCACCCAGTGTGGGGCTCGACCCCTCCCCAACTCTCATAAGGTGCTCTACCATTTGGCACACTCTACTACACAGCTTAAGAACTAGTATATTGAGTGGTATTCTAACTCAGAAGAATAAAAACTTGCTTAAATATTTATTATTTTCTTGAGTTTGAACTCGAAGATTTAATTTATTGAGGATTTAATACTTTATTTTGCAGTCAAATGTCATTGGGGATGTCATTCAGCTGGTGATGTTAATGATGCAGACTACTGTTAAAGAAAATGTGAAGTGCTGCTTAAAGTCACAACCACTGTAATTCTAATGACTTATAAAAGTTCATAAAATAAATAGTAACAATAAAACAAAACCATTAAATTGCCAAATTATAATAATTTACCTGTCTTAATATATATTCATCCAGTTCATGTCTTAACAGTTTAAAATTAGGCTTAACAGTAATCAAATAACAATATTCAATGACATAGTTGATTATGTATACCATACATTTTAAATCCATGTACAATGCCACATACACACATCTAATATATTCCTTCTTCAAATTACTTTTTGGTTGTCAGTAGTTTTACTTTGTGACTGATTATATATCTTGACTTCTGTATCAGCTAGTATGTATGAAATCATCTTATACTTAGAAGATAACAATAAATACTTATTAATATATTTATTTCAGAAATGCCAGACAATTTCATGTGATATGAAGTATATGAATTGATAAAGAAAGTTCATAACTGTTGTTGATTAATGTGAAATATAAATATCATTTTTGTTACGAACGTTACGAATGCCTATAACCATTCGTAGCATTTTCATTAAAACTTACGAATTCGTAGCGACTGCATGCGTACGAAATTTGATAACACGCTCTTGAGATCGTAAGAAAGTCGTAAGAAAATCTTACGAAAATTTCGTGCGTAAGAACGTTGATAAAACGGGCCCAATCCATATAAATATTAATAGATGAGTACATTGTCTATATAAGTATGTAATAGATGAGTACATTGTCTATATAAGTATGTGATAGATGGGTACATTGTTTATATAAGTATGTGATAGATGAGTACATTGTTTATATAAGTATGTGATAGATGAGTACATTGTTTATATAAGTATGTGATAGATGAGTACATTGTTTATATAAGTATGTGATAGATGAGTACATTGTTTATATAAGTATGTAATAGATGAGTACATTGTCTATATAAGTATGTAATAGATGAGTACATTGTCTATATCAGTATGTAATAGATGAGTATATTGTCTATATAAGTATGTAATAGATTAGTACAGTGTCTATATCAGTATGTGATAGATGAGTACATTGTTTATATAAGTATGTGATAGATGAGTACATTGTTTATATAAGTATGTAATAGATGAGTACATTGTCTTTATATGTATGTAATAGATGAGTACGTTGTTTATATCAGTATGTAATAGATGAGTACATTGTCTATATAAGTATGTAATAGATGAGTACATTGTCTATATCAGTATGTAATAGATGAGTACATTGTCTATATCAGTATGTAATAGATGAGTACATTGTTTATATAAGTATGTAATAGATGAGTACATTGTTTATATATGTATGTAATAGATGAGTACATTGTCTATATAAGTATGTAATAGATGAGTACATTGTTTATATCAGTATGTACTAGATGGGTACATTGTCTATATCAGTATGTACTAGATGGGTACATTGTCTATATCAGTATGTAATAGATGAGTACATTGTCTATATAAGTATGTAATAGATGAGTACATTGTCTATATAAGTATGTAATAGATGAGTACATTGTCTATATCAGTATGTACTAGATTAGTACATTGTTTATATAAGTATGTAATAGATGAGTACATTGTTTATATCAGTATGTAATAGATGAGTACATTGTTTATATATGTATGTAATAGATGAGTACATTGTTTATATCAGTATGTAATAGATGAGTACATTGTTTATATAAGTATGTAATATATGAGTACATTGTTTATATAAGTATGTAATAGATGAGTACATTGTTTATATAAGTATGTAATAGATGAGTACATTGTTTATATAAGTATGTAATAGATGACTACATTGTTTATATAAGTATGTGATAGATGAGTACATTGTCTATATAAGTATGTGATAGATGAGTACATTGTTTATATAAGTATGTAATAGATGAGTACATTGTCTATATAAGTATGTCATAGATGAGTACATTGTTTATATAAGTATGTAATAGATGAGTACATTGTTTATATAAGTATGTAATAGATGAGTACATTGTCTATATAGGTATGTAATAGATGAGTACATTGTCTATATCAGTATGTAATATATGAGTACATTGTTTATATAAGTATGTGATAGATGAGTACATTGTCTATATAAGTATGTGATAGATGAGTACATTGTCTATATCAGTATGTGATAGATGAGTACATTGTCTATATCAGTATGTAATAGATGAGTACATTGTTTATATAAGTATGTGATAGATGAGTACATTGTTTATATAAGTATGTGATAGATGAGTACATTGTTTATATAAGTATGTAATAGATGAGTATATTGTTTATATAAGTATGTAATAGATGAGTACATTGTTTATATCAGTATGTAATAGATGAGTACATTGTTTATATATGTATGTAATAGATGAGTACGTTGTTTATATCAGTATGTAATAGATGAGTACATTGTTTATATATGTATGTAATAGATGAGTACATTGTTTATATCAGTATGTAATAGATGAGTACATTGTTTATATATGTATGTAATAGATGAGTACATTGTTTATATCAGTATGTAATAGATGAGTACATTGTTTATATATGTATGTAATAGATGAGTACATTGTTTATTTCAGTATGTAATAGATGAGTACATTGTTTATATAAGTATGTAATAGATGAGTACATTGTTTATATCAGTATGTTATAGATGAGTACATTGTTTATATCAGTATGTAATAGATGAGTACATTGTCTATATCAGTATGTAATAGATGAGTACATTGTCTATATCAGTATGTAATAGATGAGTACATTGTCTATATCAGTATGTAATAGATGAGTACATTGTCTATATAAGTATGTAATAGATGAGTACATTGTTTATATCAGTATGTAATAGATGAGTACATTGTCTATATATGTATGTAATAGATGAGTACATTGTTTATATAAGTATGTAATAGATGAGTACATTGTTTATATCAGTATGTAATAGATGAGTACATTGTCTATATAAGTATGTAATAGATGAGTACATTGTCTATATAGGTATGTAATAGATGAGTACATTGTTTATATCAGTATGTAATAGATGAGTACATTGTTTATATAAGTATGTGATAGATGAGTACATTGTTTATATAAGTATGTAATAGATGAGTACATTGTTTATATAGGTATGTAATAGATGAGTACATTGTCTATATCAGTATGTAATATATGAGTACATTGTTTATATAAGTATGTAATAGATGAGTACATTGTTTATATAAGTATGTAATAGATGAGTACATTGTTTATATAAGTATGTAATAGATGGGTACATTGTCTATATCAGTATGTAATAGATGAGTACATTGTTTATATAAGTATGTAATATATGAGTACATTGTCTATATCAGTATGTTATAGATGAGTACATTGTCTATATAAGTATGTAATAGATGAGTACATTGTCTATATCAGTATGTAATAGATGAGTACATTGTTTATATAAGTATGTAATATATGAGTACATTGTTTATATAAGTATGTAATAGATGAGTACATTGTTTATATAAGTATGTAATAGATGAGTACATTGTCTATATAAGTATGTAATAGATGAGTACATTGTTTATATAAGTATGTAATATATGAGTACATTGTTTATATAAGTATGTAATAGATGAGTACATTGTTTATATAAGTATGTAATAGATGAGTACATTGTCTATATCAGTATGTAATAGATGAGTACATTGTTTATATAAGTATGTAATATATGAGTACATTGTTTATATAAGTATGTAATAGATGAGTACATTGTCTATATAAGTATGTAATAGATGAGTACATTGTCTATATCAGTTTGTAATAGATGAGTACATTGTTTATATAGGTATGTAATAGATGAGTACATTGTTTATATAGGTATGTAATAGATGAGTACATTGTTTATATCAGTATGTAATAGATGAGTACATTGTTTATATAGGTATGTAATAGATGAGTACATTGTTTATATCAGTATGTAATAGATGAGTACATTGTTTATATAAGTATGTAATAGATGAGTACATTGTTTATATAAGTATGTAATAGATGAGTACATTGTCTATATAAGTATGTGATAGATGAGTACATTGTTTATATAAGTATGTGATAGATGAGTACATTGTCTATATAAGTATGTGATAGATGAGTACATTGTCTATATCAGTATGTGATAGATGAGTACATTGTCTATATCAGTATGTAATAGATGAGTACATTGTTTATATAAGTATGTGATAGATGAGTACATTGTTTATATAAGTATGTGATAGATGAGTACATTGTTTATATAAGTATGTAATAGATGAGTACATTGTTTATATAAGTATGTAATAGATGAGTACATTGTTTATATCAGTATGTAATAGATGAGTACATTGTTTATATCAGTATGTGATAGATGAGTACATTGTCTATATAAGTATGTAATAGATGAGTACATTGTTTATATAAGTATGTAATATATGAGTACATTGTTTATATAAGTATGTAATAGATGAGTACATTGTCTATATAAGTATGTAATAGATGAGTACATTGTCTATATAAGTATGTAATAGATGAGTACATTGTTTATATATGTATGTAATAGATGAGTACATTGTTTATATAAGTATGTAATAGATGAGTATATACATCGATAATGCATATTTGTTCATGTTTTAGCTATATGAAATATATTTTTCATGTTTTAACAGATAAAAATAAATGAGTATAATATTGTTTAATTTGTTCTACAAATATCCAACGTTGCTGCTGTGTTTGTCTCACACCATAATTGTAACAGTTATAATAATTATGTTTCCGCTTGATATGTGCGTGATGTATGCGTAATCTGTACGTGATGTGTAAATGATGTGTGCGTGACATGTGCGTGACATGTGCGTGACATGTGCGCGTGTGCGCGTGTGCGTGGGTGCGTGGGTGCGCGTGTGCGTGTGTGCGTGTGTGCGTGCGTGTGTGTGTGCGTGTGTGACAAATGCGTCATGTGAGTGTGTTCAAAGTGCGTAATGTGTGCGTGATGTGGGCGTGATGCGTGTGTGTGACATGTGCGTCATGTGAGTTTGTGAAATGTGCGTAATGTGTATGTGATGTGCGCGTGACATGTGGGTGGTGTGTGTATGCTATGTTAAGTGATGTGTGTATAATATATGCGTGTCATGCACGTAGTATGGTCATATTTCAGAGCAGATTAAACCTATTATTATGGTAAACAGTGTTTATAATGCTGGTAAGTACGACAATAGTTCGAGATCGTGATGATAAAACTAATCTCTATAAAAGATATTTATCTTGTATATATGTTATATTTATTGACATACTAGACATAGTTATACCATATGTTAAAAATAATTGCCTCTTAAATTGGAAAGTTCAGTGTCTGTAATTCAAGGTTATTATTGTGACTCCAAGAGGGTCGGCAGATAATCAATATTATACCATATAAGATTATATGTCAACTTTGCATGGAGCAATCAACGTTCAATGAAATATAGGGCTTGTTTGTCGACGCTCTGTGACGCTATAATTTGTTTTGAAATGTTTTCATATTTATTCAAATGTCATATCAGCTGTATTATGGGTAACATTTTCAACTTCCACTTTCCATTTAATTATATAACATTTGAAACACAATATATCAATCTTTTTCTTAAAATCAAGAATGGTTACCTATTATTTTTATTTCATATTTCCATTCAGACAGTGACTCTCATATAATATAGCATGTTGTGAGAAAATCTCTCCGCAAGAAAAAAATATAGTAAAATTGTAATCGATTGTTCTATATATTCACATGAAATATTCACGTTTTAATCTTCATTATCATAAAATATAGCAAGGTGACCAGTCATTTTTTCATATTTTGGTTAGATACATTACACTGATAAAATAAACAGCACAAAGTTTCTCCGTTAGAAAAAAATGGTCTTATTGTTGGATACATCTTTAAATATTTCAACTTACCAGAAAAAGAAAAATAACTCTACGTGAACTATTAATGTATGTTTTATCAGAATCACTTGTTTGACGGGCTATACAAATCTTAGTAAATAGCTACGTGTTAGTTTAGATAGGTTGGTTCGGAATATGACACATTTTATGATGAGGACATAAGACTACACATTGACTCATATTTACGTAAAGTACAAACATATTGATTCAACGGGAACATAAACAATAATTTAATAAACTCAATGAAACGAAATTTATATATTTATACATATACATATATCACCAACGAACGAAACACATTGCCTGGCTTTGATCTCATCTTCATCAACTCACGAACAAAATATAGTGTCGGACCATAATCCCACATTCACTAACCATGGAACAAAATATAGTGTCGGACCATAATCCCACATTCACTAACCATGGAACAAAATATAGTGTCGGACCATAATCCCACATTCACTAACCATGGAACAAAATATAGTGGCGGACCATAATCCCACATTCACTAACCATGGAACAAAATATAGTGTCGGACCATAATCCCACATTCACTAACCATGGAACAAAATATAGTGTGGACCATAATCCCACATTCACTAACCATGGAACAAAATATAGTGGCGGACCATAATCCCACATTCACTAACCATGGAACAAAATATCGTGGCGGACCATAATCCCACATTCACTAACCATGGAACAAAATATAGTGGCGGACCATAATCCCACATTCACTAACCATGGAACAAAATATAGTGTCGGACCATAATCCCACATTCACTAACCATGGAACAAAATATAGTGGCGGACCATAATCCCACATTCACTAACCATGGAACAAAATATAGTGTCGGACCATAATCCCACATTCACTAACCATGGAACAAATATAGTGTCGGACCATAATCCCACATTCACTAACCATGGAACAAAATATAGTGTCGGACCATAATCCCACATTCACTAACCATGAAACAAAATATAGTGGCGGACCATAATCCCACATTCACTAACCATGGAACAAAATATAGTGTCAGACCATAATCCCACATTCACTAACCATGGAACAAAATATAGTGTCGTACCATAATCCCACATTCACTAACCATGGAACAAAATATAGTGGCGGACCATAATCCCACATTCACTAACCATGGAACAAAATATAGTGGCGGACCATAATCCCACATTCACTAACCATGGAACAAAATATAGTGTCGGACCATAATCCCACATTCACTAACCATGGAACAAAATATAGTGGCGGACCATAATCCCACATTCACTAACCATGGAACAAAATATATTGCCTGGCCTTAATCACATATTCACTAACCATGGATCAAAATATATTGCCTGGCCTTAATCCCATATTCACTAACCATGGAACAAAATATATTGCCTGGCCTTAATCCCATATTCACCTACCATGGAACAAAATATATTGCCTGGCCTTAATCCCATATTCACCTACCATGGAACAACATATATTGCCTGGCCTTAATCCCATATTCACCAACTAACGAATAAAACAAATTGTCTGTCCGTATAGTATAAACGTATAGTAATATCAACAAATCGACAAAAAGAATCAGTTAAAATGTCTGGCCTAGATTTATAAATAAGACATTTGAAGTATTTCTGTTAACATAGGAAAGACATTCAAGTATTGTCAAAATTGATGAAATCGTGATATTGAGTTGAGTGTTAAATATTTGTTGAAGAGCTACCGTCAACATTTGTCTGACTTTATTTTTACTCTAAAGCATCTTAACACTCTGACATATCTGTAGCATGGCTATTTATAGAATCTAGAACGTTTACATTAAGCTTTGTGCAAAATGCTCCAACATACAGACGATCGTGTCTAACATCTACTCACTAACATTATACAAGCTGCCCTGTGTTCAGTTACGGCTATCAGCCCTATCGTTTCGTAACGTTTTACAATTTGGTTCCCGTGTGCAGCCAATGTGCTATGGTGGCCAATAGATACAATACAAAATGTTCGCAACTGATAGCCGTAACTGAACGCAGGGCAGTACACAATATATACAACAAGCAGACAATGCACTACTTTTGTCTTATTGCTAGATTATAAAGTGCCTTTCTTTTCTTTCAATATTCATCGAATTTCTGTCTTAGTCACATGATAATTGAACAAGTGCGCGTAATTAGAACTTATTGCCAACCCTCTTATTCTGCAACTGTTTATAAACATACACTTCTAGACGGTTGAACAAAAATGCTCGATAACAGCAGAGCGTCTCACGAAGATAGACAGCAGACTGGTATCGTTGTTTTGTTCCTGTATGAATCAGTTAGTTAATGAGACAGTAAGGCAGTGATGCACTGGTTATCGGATATCGATGTTCGCGAATAACTTGCTTCTTTTTATCGATTATTACTGGCATCATTTGACGGAAATGTATTGACAAAGTGTTAGTCCACTGAAAATGTTTGTGAATATTTCACATACGTGTGTTGTTTACAGTGGATTTAGTGTATCGTTGTTTTAAACGTGGATTTATCTGTGATACGAATTGTGTATGTTGGATCTCTGTGCTTGAACCCTTCTGTTAGAATCGAGGTTACGTAAGTGTACATACGGATCTGTTTTTCCTCGTTGACGTATGTACATGACTTTCCTCAGCAACATTGTGGGAACACATTAAAAAAGGTAAACTCAATCATGTATACGGTTCATTATAAACTTCGAGTTGTGAGAGTATTTCAAGATGGAATTTGTCGCAACTATTTAAAACATTTAATTGTGTAATTATCTACTGATTACGTCATATTCTTGTTGTAAACTCCGTAACATACCAGGAACTAAGTGCATGTATATAACTACACAATCCACTCCACATGACGATCATTGTACAGTAATGAAGTCGGACCTCGTTCATCATAATTCATCGCGTCCGAAATTTTATTTCGAATAATACCTGGTTTCCAATTAATAGCCCATCTCAATTCGACGTGCGTAAGAATATACATGGGGACCTGATATTTATTTCAGATCATGATACCTAGTTCTCGGATAAAAGATATTCTAATAAATGAGGTCCTACTGTATTATGTTCTGTTGCAGCCGGATGATACTATATGTACTTGCCGGGATGATTCCCACGATGTGTATGTGAATTATCTCGTCATGAAATATGTAGGATTGTAAATAGCCATTTATATTTGACCTCCCATTGCCTGAATTGTTTGCCAACGAAACCTTGGACTGATGTGGTTCACATTTTTTCATACTCTGCTAATCAGGTTAGTGTGTTCACAATTTGGGTAGCAGTCTAGTATGTGTGTACTAAATGTGTGTAGCGGTCTAGTATGTGTGTACTAAATGTGTGTAGCAGTCTAGAAATAGACTGGCAGTGACACTAGCTTCTATAAAGACAGTTCGTGTTGATATATATCATGTATGTGTGTACTAAATGTGTGTAGCACTCTAGAAATAGACTGGCAGTGACACTAGCTTCCATAAAGACAGTTCGTGTTGATATATATCATGTATGTGTGTACTAAATGTGTGTAGCACTCTAGAAATAGACTGGCAGTGACACTAGCTTCTATAAAGACAGTTCGTGTTGATATATATCATGTATGTGTGTACTAAATGTGTGTAGCACTCTAGAAATAGACTGGCAGTGACACTAGCTTCCATAAAGACAGTTCGTGTTGATATATATCATGTATGTGTGTACTAAATGTGTGTAGCACTCTAGAAATAGACTGGCAGTGACACTAGCTTCAATAAAGACAGTTCGTGTTGACATATATCATGTATGTGTGCACTAAATGTGTGTAGCAGTCTAGAAATAGACTGGCAGTGACACTAGCTTCCATAAAGACAGTTCATGTTGATATATATCATGTATGTGTGTACTAAATGTGTGTAGCAGTCTAGAAATAGACTGGCAGTGACACTAGCTTCAATAAAGACAGTTCGTGTTGACATATATCATGTATGTGTGTACTAAATGTGTGTAGCACTCTAGAAATAGACTGGCAGTGACACTAGCTTCCATAAAGACAGTTCGTGTTGATATATATCATGTATGTGTGTACTAAATGTGTGTAGCAGTCTAGAAATAGACTGTTACATATACATGTCTCCTTGAACATAGTAGAATAGAATTGAATTGTTTGCTCATTTACAAAACTTCTCGTTCTTTGCGTATAGTTAGCCAATGCTTACTTATTCTCAAAATCTGAAATAGATGATAGGACGATGTAGGTAGTCCACTATGCGCTAGGACGATGTGGGTAGTCCACTATGTGCTAGGACGATGTGGGAAGCCCACTATGTGCTAGGACGATGTTGGTAGTCCACTATGTGCTAGGACGATGTTGGTAGACCACTATGTGCTAGGACGATGTGGGTAGTCCACTATGTGCTAGGACGATGTGGGTAGTCCACTATGTGCTAGGACGATGTGGGTAGTCCACTATGTGCTAGGACGATGTGGGTAGTCCACTATGTGCTAGGACGATGTGAGTAGTACACTATGTGCTAGGACGATGTGGGAAGCCCACTATGTGCTAGGACGATGTGGGTAGTCCACTATGTGCTAGGACGAGGTGGGTAGTCCACTATGTGCGACGATGTGGGTAGTCCACTATGTGCGACGATGTGGGTAGTCCACTATGTGCGACGATGTGGGTAGTCCACTATGTGCGACGATGTGGGTAGTCCATTATGTGCTAGGACGATGTGGGTAGTCCACTATGTGCTAGGACGAGGTGGGTAGTCCACTATGTGCTAGGACGAGGTGGGTAGTCCACTATGTGCGATGATGTGGGTAGTCCACTATGTGCTTGGACGAGGGGGGTAGTCCACTATGTGCTAGGACGATGTGGGTAGTCCACTATGTGCTAGGACGATGTGGGTAGTCCATTATGTGCGACGATGTGGGTAGTCCATTATGTGCTAGGACGATGTGGGTAGTCCACTATGTGCTAGGACGATGTGAGTAGTCCATTATGTGCGATGATGTGGGTAGTCCACTATGTGCTAGGACGTTGTGAGTAGTCCATTTTGTGCGATGATGTGGGTAGTCCACTATGTGCTAGGACGAGGTGGGTAGTCCACTATGTGCTAGGACGAGGTGGGTAGTCCACTATGTGCTAGGACGATGTTGGTAGTCCACTATGTGCTAGGTCGATGTGGGTAGTCCATTATGTGCTAGGACGATGTGGGTAGTCCACTATGAGCTAGGACGATGTGGGTAGTCCACTATGTGCTAGGTCGATGTGGGTAGTCCACTATGTGCTAGGTCGATGTTGGTAGTCCACTATGATATAGGACGATGTGGGTAGTCCACTATGTGCTAGGACGAGGTGGGTAGTCCACTATGTGCTAGGACGAGGTGGGTAGTCCACTATGTGCTAGGACGAGGTGGGTAGTCCACTATGTGCTAGGACGAGGTGGGTAGTCCATTATATGCTAGGACGAGGTGGGTAGTCCACTATGAGCGACGATGTGGGTAGTCCATTATGTGCGATGATGTGCGTGGGAATCGTAACTAAACGTTTTTTTGTCGTTTCAAACAGTATGACTAACGGACTCCAATAATATTACAACTAATCATCATTTATACATACACTTAAAATCGATGGGAATACTGAGCCATGTCATATTTGTCTGTTAGTCCTGTTGTGATTAAATGGCAAAATGAGCTCGGAAAACCAACGTTCCTGGCCGCAAACTTCTTGAGGGGTGGACCACGGGAGTGCGATAAACTGCGTATAGCAAATGCTTGAACAGATCTACTAAAACCCGTGGCTGTCTTGAAACTGCTTGCAGTAGTTATCTCCATTTAAATATACATTAGTAGAGTCGGAACCAGTCACATTTCTTGCTGGAGGTTTGACATGACGTTATGATCGCGGAATTAAATTAAACCGTCACGGGTAAGAAATGTACTAACCTAAAAAAAAGAAAATGACTTAAGGTACAAAAAGAAAATAATTCAATAACTGTTTATAAAACATTAAACTTTGATGGAGATGTGTAATAAATGTTTGCTGTTCAAATGATGTGTACGTGATGTGTACGTGATGTGTACGTGATGTGTACGTGATGTGTACGTGATGTGTACGTGATGTGTACGTGATGTGTACGTGATGTGTACGTGATGTGTACGTGATGTGTACGTGATGTGTACGTGATGTGTACGTGATGTGTACGTGATGTGTACGTGATGTGTACGTGATGTGTACGTGATGTGTACGTGATGTGTACGTGATGTGTACGTGATGTGTACGAATTGCTGTAGAAGTTTTTTGAATCGTATGTGCAATGTGTTTGTATTTAAAAGTTGTTTATGACATTGTTTGCAAAGAAAATAATGACTTTGTCCTTTGTTATTATTTAAATCAATAAAGTATACATGTTTTGCATTTCTTACACAATGGTATTAAATGTTCAATGTTTCAAGTTCTCTTTGTGTTATAACGTAACTTCTGTTTTGATTTTCTTCACATACTCCCTTCAAAAATATTCTTCAATAGTTATTTTGCTACACATTTTCTGCCGATATTAAGCAATGCCTTGCATCGACTTTCTTTTATTTACATTTGTACCTTACAAAAACTGTTGTAAAACAAGTTCTTATACAAGTATGTTTTATTAATCTCACTCGATGACTGCTTCCTGTGTGACTATCCAGTCCCCGCTCTTAATTCAGCGTTTGTTGAATTGCGACCTCCCCAATGCAAGATTCGAACCATTAACCTACGGATGAGTGAGACTGTCTACACCTTGAGCACGGTCCCTCCCTACTAGACTTCTCATTGTTGGTTTATGGTTGGATGTTACATAATGTTGGCATCTAGTATATACGTTCATACTTATTCTATCTTATCTTGTCAACAAATAAATCAGTTTGAATTGCTAATCGGATGACTTTTGTTTTATTGGGTAACCAGTGAGTAATTGGTCTTCATGTATGTCGTAAAGGAGTCTGGCTCATTGTGATGTCTTAAAGGAGTCTGGCTCATTGTGATGTCGTAAAGGAGTCTGGCTCATTGTGAGGTCTTAAAGGAGTCTGGCTCATTGTGATGTCGTAAAGGAGTCTGGCTCATTGTGATGTCTTACAGGAGTCTGGCTCATTGTGATGTCGTAAAGGAGTCTGGCTCATTGTGATGTCTTACAGGAGTCTGGCTCATTGTGATGTCGTAAAGGAGTCTGGCTCATTGTGATGTCGTAAAGGAGTCTGGCTCATTGTGATGTCGTAAAGGAGTCTGGCTCATTGTGATGTCGTAAAGGAGTCTGGTTCATTGTGATGTCGTAAAGGAGTCTGGCTCATTGTGATGTCTTACAGGAGTCTGGCTCATTGTGATGTCGTAAAGGAGTCTGGCTCATTGTGATGTATTACAGGAGTCTGGCCCATTGTGATGTCGTAAAGGAGTCTGGCTCATTGTGATGTCTTACAGGAGTCTGGCTCATTGTGATGTCTTACAGGAGTCTGGCTCATTGTGATGTCTTACAGGAGTCTGGCTCATTGTGATGTCGTAAAGGAGTCTGGCTCATTGTGATGTCTTACAGGAGTCTGGCTCATTGTGATGTCTTACAGGAGTCTGGCTCATTGTGATGTCGTAAAGGAGTCTGGCTCATTGTGATGTCTTACAGGAGTCTGGCTCATTGTGATGTCGTAAAGGCTGGCTCACTGTGATGTCTTACAGGAGTCTGGCTCATTGTGATGTCGTAAAGGAGTCTGGCTCATTGTGATGTCGTAAAGGAGTCTGGCTAATTGTGATGTCGTAAAGGAGTCTGGCTCATTGTGATGTCGTAAAGGAGTCTTACAACTCTTCAGTGTCGGATAATTAACTCGTTTTATTTTACACAGGTTTTCTGCGCAATGTTCATTGATATAGTTAGTGTGTATATAAGTATATCACGATAAGTTGAGAGTGACGTCATGCAACGTTTACATGGTTTGACCACCTTTATTGATCAAAATACAAAATGTAGGTAAATCAAATAACAAGCAAAACTATTTATTGTGATATTGATTTCGTTAAACTAACAGCCGTCATAGCTCAGATGGTAGCGAGTCCTTACAATGCTAATTAAGCTTTTTAGTTTTGGGTCCGAGTTCGAGACCATCGGGAGGTAGTTTTAGTTTTCATTACAATATTATATATTTCGTTGGTCATCTACAGTTGTACTTACACGACTTATACTAATAAATGTTCGCTCGAATATCATTAATTAAAATATTGTATAGCATGTGTATTTATAAGCTAGTCACTAATAACGATTTGGTTTCATGATTTTTAAAGTGCACAATATCATCGTACATTTATCGCTGCACACTCACAGTATATGGAACAAAGTTGATATGGCTACTTCGAAAAACGTAAGGGGTTCAAATGAACATTTTAGCGACGACGCTATAGCCATCATTAAACACGTTTGATTTAACGACAAATCAATAAGACGATAAAAAAAATAAAAATAAACAGACAGACCCGACAAACAACAAGTAATTGACGAGCACTGAGTAAGGGATAAAATTCATATTGTCCATAAAAAAGGGGAGGCAGGAATGTGTCTCGAACTCACACCCTATCTATTGGTCGAAGTTACTAGTCAGAAGTGCTACCAATTGAGCGATAGTTCATCAACATTTAATACCAATCCTGAAGATAATAGGCATGATAATGACCGTAAGCTGCTTTACATGTATTGGAAAGTGGGTATGGTCGTGTTTACTATCGACTTATCTTAACTGAGTTTTTTGTATATCAGACATCGTATACACTATATATCTCCACGTGTTTACACTAGACTGTCACATCAGATCAGCGCGGGGTGTTCGGTTACAGTATGTGCGGCATGTGGATGAATGTTTTAATCATGTCATCAATTAACATGTGGTGTTATAATTTGTCACATTTGACACTTGAGCGATCGTAGCCCGAGGATGGAGAAGCCTAATTCAGTTGTCCGGCTTGAAATGACTGAGACCAACCTTAAACAAATGGTTGGTTTGGCATATCCTTACTTGCTCTTGAACATGGCCCCTACTCAATATTTCTTGGTGTCTGAACGGGGATGTGTTTTGGACTGTGTTGCAGTTGCTGAAACTTTGAACACCTTGGAGAGTAATGAATTACCGACATACCTACCCGTCTTCATTGTGTTAGGTATTGTGACGCTAAACAAAGTTTTTAAGGATGGTCTAAGGTGAATAGAAGGTTTCGATGTTAGATATTTGTATGATTGGTATTTGCTTAGCCCACGTGACCGAGCCTAATCTAGTGTACGAGTTTGATTACAGTTGTAACGTTGTACTTTCATTTTTCCAGCCCAGACACGTGCGATTTGTATTCAAACTTATTTAGCGTGTTCGACGTTTTTTGTCCTCATGTGGAGATTTTCATGATTGGACATTTTCTTTGAATTTATTGTAAGTACATGTATTAATGTATTGTCATCCTTTTCTATACACTTAACAAAATCTATAAGTGTGCAGGTATAAATCTGACCGTATCTCGGCTCAATATTAATCTGATCTTGCTGAAATTGTCAACAAATATAGCGTAGATACCTGGAATAAGATTTTATTTATTTCATGTCATGAATCCATAGATTGAACAAATAAAATAAAATAATGTGATGATGCAAACAACATCAATACTGCAGCTCCTACTGGAAAGAGTCAAATAGCGCGTGTGTCCACCCGGTCTCGAGACATCGCGTTATTTAAACCGATAAATTCGACCCCAGTATCATGATATACACGCAGCCATATATACAAAATTACGTGTTTAACGATTACACAGCCTCTTCGTTATTACTGTAACCAACGAAGACTTAACGAATTATTCAGGTTACGAATATAACGATATCGTTACAAATGCTAACGTGCTCATTGAGTTGTCGTTGCATGAAACTTAACGAAAGCTACTGGTTATTAACCCCATGTCTACTAAATGTTGAAATTCTAATACATATTGCTGTGTAAAGTACAGTAAAACTTCGAAACCTCGAACAGTTTTGGCTCGAACACAGTAGATACCTCGAACAGGTTCTTAAGTCCCGGCGAAACCCCTTCTTATTTCATATTGTCTAACAGTAGATCACTCGAACAGAGATAGGTCGAACACTCGAACAGGATTTGTGGTCCCTAGCTATCATTTCATTAATTGTTCACCATAGATATGTCGAACAATACAATAATTCACAGGTTTGGTTTGGTATTACTGTTTATGAGGTCGCCCGTCGCCGAGCACATTTTATAATGCACTTTATGGTATTTTGGTCGACCCGGTATGTCCCCCGCACACCATAAATAGACTTTTTGAAACCGAAGGGGGAAATTTACCTGCCAGTATAGCAGTATAGATCAAACAGACCTGGAATCTAGCCAGTACTTTCCTGGTTACTATTGTTTGTTGACGGGTAATATTGGCGACAAATGTTATTCGCTCTTCGTGATAAGTACTTGCCAGTTGTACATGTACAGTGGAAACTCCCTAATCCGAACACCCCTCGGACAAACTATAAAGTTCGTATTAGAGGAGATTCCGGACTGGAGAGGATTCCTCCATTGAATGTCAGTAGGCAAGACGTTCTTTCAGTAATTTGAATAAGTTCGCTTGAGGTTGTTTGCGTTATCGCGATGTAATATATAATATCTGAATGCATTCTTTTGTTCGACTTTGCAGAGTAATTTAAGCTACAATATTTTACAAAATTTATGTAAACTTTATGTAAAATTCTATTTATAGCCCAAAATCATACGTTATAAGAGACTAACATATTTATGCTCCTTTCATAAAAGGAAGATTAATTTTGCAATCCGATATGCAAAATACATGCTTTGTTAAATATTGGAAATTATCATTATTATTTGCTTAGTCGTTATAGACATTGTAGAACATTGGATTCTTCAGAATATGCACCGCTATAGACGCCTCTAGTTTAACTAAAACTGTATGAAAGCATTGAATATAATTCACTTAAGATTTTGAAAAACAGTTCATTCTTCAGTAGATGTAGAAATGACAGCAAAATTACACTGTGCAGAAAATGTATTAGATATTTTATTTCTTAATCTTATATTGATATTTTGATAATTTCACTGCATAAGGTGGATATATCAATCTCAAGCAAGTATTTCAATGAATCATACAACATGTCAAATGATTTCAAACATAGCTGAAATTAAGTATGGGTGTTTTGCGACGTTATACCGTCCATAAAACCTGACACGCTATGCACATAGTACGATGTATTTTCAAAACACCATACTTGAAAACAATGCACCATAGCTTCATTTTAAAAGATGTTTCGTTGAGGAAAATAATGATATAGGGTAAAAAGTTTGAATGGTGATTTGTGTACCTAATTTGCCCATTTCTGCGCTTTGACTGTCAGTACGGACATATACGCGTATACCGTAGATGCCTCGAACAATAGATGGCTCGAACTAATTGCTAGGTCCAACGGCAGTTCGAGGTTTCGACGTTTTACTGTAGTGCATTGGAAATTCGAAGTTTTGGTGGACATGGATAAAAACTGATCGATTGTATTTTAGGCAGAAAGTGGATACAATTAATGTTCCATAATTATTTTTCATTTTAGTCGCCCAACTTTATGAAAAGTTGCATAGTTAATTAATATTATTAACGTCTCATTTTAATTATTTCAAATGTAATATTTCACATTTAAGTCGTGAAGTTTTTATTTTATACTTTCGTTTCATTTGGATACAAATAGATTTTCATGTTACTCTATTTCTATGATTTCATGCCGTTTATTTAGGTCTCTGGTAGCAGTAAGACTTTGCCGTATAATTCGCCGCAAGAATGTTGCATGTTTGTAAACGTTTGTTGTGTTGCGCGATATATCTCAGCTTTAGTGTCACAATGGATCTAAGTCATCATAATTGTGGGTAAAACATCATTTTAACCCTAAATGGCCTCTGGTCAAAAGATTGACAATAAACAAATGACCAGTCCATTGTCTGATCAAAGCGTGTCCAATTTGGATATGTACTGAATTGTGAACCTAATTATATTTCAACGCGATTGTTTGATGTGAGACGAACTGCAATCTCGCCCCTTCTATAAACACGTAACTTGGTCTATCCTGTGTATAGAATATTTGATGTGTAAAACTTGTCTGTGCAAAAACAAAAACTATGTCCCAGATATTTCTCTTCAACATGACGGCGCATAATTTGTTGTCAAATGTGTATCCTCCTACTATTCTATAATATATAAAACTTCAACACATGTGTGTGTATTTCAGATATTTTACCAATATGAAAATGAATTACGGGAATGGGGGGGGGGGGGGGTTTACTTGATCGTGTATAATATTATCCTACTCTCATGTCCGTATATTAGTCGGTCGATACTTAGTTGTAAATACATGTGGTATTTCTACGTATTTCTACCTAATCTTTGGTCAGTCAAGACATCGTTTCAGTGAGGTGATTGGAATATATGTTTGTGTTGTATCCAAGGTATTCTGCTTGTTTCATTGTTTTTGTTACTTTATGCAGTTTCTTAAAAAATCATTTTTGTTACACAGAATTCGGTTAGAGAATGTAGAGACGAACGGTCGAACATAAAAGTAATTTATAAGATGTACGTCTCATTTTATCCGTGCTGTAGTTGCTTGTGTTTCTGTATAAACGACTTTTTAGCAGTCTTTGTTGTTTTTTCTGCTCGGTCGTTCTACCCAGGTGTCCACTCTGTGGTTCTACCCAGGTGTCCACTCAGTGGTTCTACCCAGGTGTCCACTCAGTGGTTCTACCCAGGTGTCCACTCGGTCGTTCTACCCAGGTGTCCACTCGGTCGTTCTATCTGGGTGTCGGCTTGATGGTTCTATCTGGGTGTCGGCTTGATGGTTCTATCCAGGTGTCGGCTTTATGGTTCTATCCAGGTGTCCACTCAGGTCTTCACCCATGGCAGGAATAGTCTTTGTGTGAACCTGTCTTTTATATGTAAATACAATTTGTGGTATATAAAAACTTCTCAATTTGAACCCTAGTGGGTCCCTTTTCCTATTAACCCTAGATAAAGACCTGTTGTAAGTTTGGCGTTAAATAAGTTCTTTACCTAAATGAAATATTTATACGATGAATTACTTCATTGATCAGTTTTCGATGGTTTGTTTGCGGTGTCTTGTTAATTGATTTTGTAACGGTCATTTGTCTAATTAATTATGTGTGTAATAACTAATTAGCACGTGATCAGTTAAGGGTGATTCAAGTAGAAAAGTGTTACAATTACAGAAGATATGAATCATACATTGATTGACAAAGAGCTACCGAACTTCGCTGATCTTATTACTACTACCTATATGTACTGCTTGAATTCTATTTAGAGTGAGGCCAGAGTTATAGTAGTAAATTGTATAGCAGATATCTCTGTGTTGTGTGATAGATATCTCAGTGTTGTGTGATAGATATCTCAGTGTTGTGTGATAGATATCTCAGTGTTGTGTGATAGATATCAGTGTGTTGTGTGGCAGATATCTCTGTGTTGTGTCGCAGATATCTCAGTGTTGTGAGATAGATATCAGTGTGTTGTGTGATAGATATCTCTGTGTTGTGTGATAGATATCAGTGTGTAGTGTGGCAGATATCTCAGTGTTGTGTGATAGATATCAGTGTGTTGTGTCACAGATATCTCAGTGTTGTTTGACAGATATCTGTGTGTAGTGTGGTAGATATCTCAGTGTTGTGTGATAGATATCAGTGTGTTGTGTGATAGATATCAGTGTGTTGTGTCGCAGATATCTCAGTGTTGTGTGATAGATGTCTCAGTGTTGTATGGCAGATATCTCAGTGTTGTATAGCAGATATCTCTGTGTTGTGTGGCTGATATCTCAGTGTTGTGTGGCAGATATCTCAGTGTTGTGTGATAGATATCTCAGTGTTGTGTCGTAGATATCTCAGTGTTGTGTGGCAGATATCTCTGTGTTGTGTGGCTGATATCTCTGTGTTGTGTGATAGATATCTCAGTGTTGTGAGATAGATATCTCAGTGTTGTGTGATAGATATGTCAGTGTTGTGTGATAGATATCTCAGTGTTGTGAGATAGATATCTCAGTGTTGTGTGATAGATATCTCAGTGTTGTGTGATAGATATCTCAGTGTTGTGAGATATATATATGTCAGTATTGTGTGGCAGATATCTCAGTGTTATGTGATAGCTATCTCAGTGTTTTGAGATAGATATCTCAGTGTTGTGTGATAGATATGTCAGTGTTGTGTGATAGATATCTCAGTGTTGTGAGATATATATATGTCAGTGTTGTGTGGCAGATATCTCAGTGTTGTGTGATAGAGATCTTAGTGTTGTGTGGTAGATATCACGATCTGTTGATCATCATTATTATATATGACTATATTACTGCTGAAAATCGTGTTTAATCAGATATCTCAGTGTTGTGTGATACATATCTCAGTGTTGTGTGATAGATATCTCAGTGTTGTGTGATAGATATCTCAATGTTGTGAGCTACATATCTCAGTGTTGTGTGGCAGATATCTCAGTGTTATGTGATAGGTATATCAGTGTTGTGTGATAGATATCTCAGTGTTATGTGATAGATATATCAGTGTTGTGAGATACATATATCAGTGTTGTGTGGCAGATATCTCAGTGTTGTGTGATAGATATATCAGTGTTTTGTGGCAGATATCTCAGTGTTGTGTGATAGATATCTCAGTGTTATGTGGCAGATATCTCAGTGTTATGTGGCAGATATCTCAGTGTTGTGTGATAGATATCTCAGTGTTATGTGATAGATATATCAGTGTTGTGAGATACATATATCAGTGTTGTGTGGCAGATATCTCAGTGTTGTGTGATAGATATATCAGTGTTTTGTGGCAGATATCTCAGTGTTGTGTGGCAGATATATCAGTGTTATGTGATAGATATATCAGTGTTGTGTGCCAGATATCTCAGTGTTGTGTGGCAGATATCTCAGTGTTGTGTGATAGATATATCTGTGTTGTGAGATAGATATATCAGTGTTGTGTGGCAGATATCTCAGTGTTATGTGATAGATATCTCAGTGTTGTGAGATAGATATATCAGTGTTGTGAGATATATATATCAGTGTTGTGTGGCAGATATCTCAGTGTTATGTGATAGATATCTCAGTGTTATGTGATAGATATATCAGTGATGTGTGGCAGATATCTCAGTGTTGTGTGGCAGATATCTCAGTGTTGTATGATAGATATCTCAGTGTTGTGTGATAGAGATCTCAGTGTTGTGTGATAGATATATCAGTGTTGTGTGATAGAGATCTCAGTGTTGTGTGATAGATATATCAGTGTTGTGTGATAGAGATCTCAGTGTTGTGTGATAGATATCTCAGTGTTGTGTGATAGATATCTCAGTGTTTTGAGATAGAGATCTCAGTGTTGTGTGGTAGATATCACGATCTGTTGATCATCATTATTATATATGACTATATTACTGCTAAAAATTGTGTTTAATCAGCCTGGAAAAAAAGTCTCTGACCCAATTAAGTTTAAGCAAGGATTGGTTATGATGAAATAAATATTTTTCTTCAATTTTTCAGATGGAGCTATCAACGAGGAAATTGTTCTTCCTGATTATAGGATTCAGTGGAGTGATTCTCATCATTCTGGCAAACTTTGTAGGACTGTATTCCTCAGACAGAGTTTACGTAGTGGCTGCAAACTTCCATAATAGTTCTTTATCATATTTAGCATCATTTAATATGAATATTAGCATCTTGTCACAGAACACCATGTTTAAATCAGGTGTTGATAACTTCAATAGTTCATTGATATTTAGTGGTGTAAATGATAGTTTAAACATTCGTGATAGTAACAGAGTTTATGTTGGAAAGTTAGGAAATACTTCTATTGACAATAGTTCCTTACATAGAGGTAAAAATGAAGTGTTTGTTCACTCTTCATCTGATTTTGGTACCAATAACAAAGGTGATATGATTCTAGACGACAAAGCACATTTAAGTGATACAAATGACAGAAATGATGCACTGAAATTTGAACCAGAAAGTGCTGAAAGGTATTATTCTGATAATGGAACAGGTACTTCGACTACTATATCAGCAATTAATGGTAAATCCAGTGAATATTTTGTTAAAACTGAATTAAAAAGCAACGACGATGATAAATATGTGGGTGAAGTTAATGAAGAGACAAGAAAAGAACTAGGAGGTGATTTGGCCAATGTACATAGTATGTTTATAGAAAATAAACCCATCAACACACAATTAGAACCACAACTGTTTAAAACTGAAATTCAACGAAATACTGAAAACCTTAATAAGAATATGCATAATACAGAAAGAGTTGTAGATCACCATATTGATATCCACTCTGAATTTGGACAACAACATTTACAAAAAGATCAGTTTGATGATCCTAATCATGAACCTGCCAATGTTATAAGAAACGGTAAGCTAAGTGAAGCTTTATTTCATGGCGTTGGAATCAAAATGTCAGATTCTAAAGTGGATAGGATTAAGAGCGTAAGACAAGCTTCTGGTGAAACATCTGTTCATGATGCAGAAACTGGTGATCATACTGATCCTGTGAACGATGAAAGTAATGTATCTCAGAACATACATAGAGCAGATGAGGTGTCTGATGAACCTGTGGGATTTGTGAAGAACCCGAGTTGTTCTAGCCGACCAATGATGGCCGAGGATATACTCTGCTTGGTAAAATATAATTATTTGTATCTTGACTATTTGATTTGGGGGGGGGGGCTATTGTATTCACATAGGCGGTGTTGGTGTCAGCAATTCCAAAATATTGAAGTTTTATATCATGGTTCTCTGTGTCATCACTGTCTTCTTAACTACCAGTTGACGTTGGCCTTGGTAAGGGGCTGAAATCTTGTTTATCCCTTCAATAGTGTATATATAATTATGTATATATAACTTGTGACAGCTAGTTGTCTCCTGTGGTTTGTTGACATATGTAGACATGATGGATACAGTTGATTACAAATTACAGAATAATCAGTCAATAATGCAGAGAATGCAAAATATTGATAAGTAAACTGGAGACTTGTATAATAACAGGTTTGAAAATGTGAACAACAGGCCAAATTTTGCATCATAATACTATAATTCTAGAGTTTAGCCCCACATTTGCCAAGAATTCCGTGAAATAAGCGACATGTTTATCTAATTAAGTGCTCTGCATGGGTTTGTAATTCTAACCCTGGTGTGACCCTAAATAGCCCCTATTTCTTCATGGTATGTTACTGATATTACTCTTATCAGATTAGAAATAACAATGGTTACTATTTGGTAGTCAAAACATCTAGATAGAGACAGTAAAAATATAGTTTTTTCAACTAGTTCTGGATCCAGAAATTCTCGACTTGGGGGGGGGGGGCAAACATTATGAAAATGCCCTGCACTTGAGGTGCGCAGCGCCAAGTGTGGTTAGGTATGTGAGGGGATTATCCCCCTCCTTTAAGGGTGGTCCGGGAGATCTTCCCCGTAAAAAGTTTACAATACATGTATATACATTGTTTATGAAAAGGTGGTTTCTGGTGCACACCGGGGGTCGCAGGATCTATTGATGAACCTTTATTTATATAAATTGGTTCAATGCTGCCAATCGACCATAATTGGGGTATGATACCATACTCGAGAATATAATTTAAAAGTTTCATATAACAGAGTCATAGTATCTTTTGTACATTTAAGGTATTCATTTAAAATTTTATCCTGGTCAGAGTATGATTTCCCATTATTTGAACGAGAAATAGCTAATACAATTTCTTGTATACTAATCTGATTATTTAAAGAATCGGTTGTGTGTATAGAAGGAATTATGTTGTCATTATTTAATAGCGTGAAACTCGGAGATACTCGGGGCGATGTTATTCGTTTTTCTATTCAAACTACATGTATTTAAATAATGCCAATAATCCTTTCGCTTTATTTGAGTTCATGGACCGTAGCTTACCCTCCATTTCTAGTCTGTGTAATTATTTATAAAAACGGCTAGCTTTGTTTACTAAAAATTTAATTGAATGTTTTTAAAGCAAGAGCAATGTTTACTGAAACTGAAACTAAAAGGAAAGCTTAATCTAGATATAATAATATTAAAAATAATATACTTTATAATGTAAGCAAATGGTCACCACGATTGTTTTGGAAACATATTTAAAAAATCAATAAAAATGTAAATTCTGAGTGTAGGACAAAATCCACTCCGGACAAAATCCCCTTTACTCATTTTGTACAATGTGGACAAAATCCCCTTTACTCATTTTGTACAATGTGGACAAAATCCCCTTTACTCATTTTGTACAATGTGGACAAAATCCCCTTTACTCATTTTGTACAATGTGGACAAAATCCCCTTTACTCATTTTGTACAATGTGGACAAAATCCCCTTTACTCATTTTGTACAATGTGGACAAAATCCCCTTTACTCATTTTGTACAATGTGGACAAAATCCCCTTTACTCATTTTGTACAATGTGGACAAAATCCCCTTTACTCATTTTGTACAATGTGGACAAAATCCCCTTTACTCATTTTGTACAATGTGGACAAAATCCCCTTCGTGAATTTACAAGGTGGACAAAATCCCCTTTACTCATTTTGTACAATGTGGACAAAATCCCCTTTACTCATTTTGTACAATGTGGACAAAATCCCCTTCGTGAATTTACAATGTGGACAAAATCCCCTTCGTGAATTTACAAGGTGGACAAAATCCCCTTCATGAATTTTACAAGAAGGACAAAATCCCCTTCATGAATTTACAAGAAGGACAAAATCCCCTCTGGAATTTTACAAGAAGGACAAAATCGCTTCTGGAATTTTACAAGAAGGACAAAATCCCCTCTGGAATTTACAAGAAGGACAAAATCGCTTCTGGAATTTTACAAGAAGGACAAAATCCCCTTTGTGAATTTTACATTTTATTCATTTTTAATACGATGAAGTTTTTAAATTATAAATGTATAATTATAAGATAGTAAACTGCTAGTCAGTAATATTGTATATTTTTAAAATAGTCTTATAATAATATAAATTTTTAAAATGAATAGTTATTAAAAATAAGACAGACACATTTTATTACTCGATATAGACACACACACACACAGAGATTCACTAAAGTCTTTATTTAAAAATAGAAAAATTATCACAGCATATACTGTATGATAGTTTAAGAAAACAGTGAATGCTCATACCCATATGGGATATCCCGTTAGCGAGGGTAAACAATCTCAACTCCACAATCGATGTATTGCATTTAAAATTCTAAAAGAGTAGTAACCTTAAGACCTAATCAGTGGATATAATTTTGTTTTAAGAATAGAAAAAGGTCACAGCCGACAGTGGGGGTGGGGGTCAAGGCCAATATAGATTTGCCCTTGTCCATCCGTCTGTCCGGGCAAACATTTAGGGTTTATGAGCTTACTGACATAAGGGTTAGGGTTTTTTTTGTTCTGTTTTCTATATGAAAAGCTCATAATATCACCTGCTTATGGGCTTTTTTTAAAGAAGGAAAAAGCACATAAACCATAAATTTTGGTACGTCCGTCCGTCCTTCCGTCCGTCACAAATTCTTGTGTCACTCATATCTCCAAATATATATGAGCCAGAGCCATACAACTTTACAGGAATGTTCACCAGCATGTGTAGTTGTGCACCTGGGGTTTCATGTTTGGCTGTGCCCAGTAAGTGCAAAGTTATGGCCCTTGACTTAGTTAAAATATAGCATACAGAGTATGCAATCATGTGTCATGCATATCTCCAAAAGAATTTGAGCCAGAGTCATAAGATTTTACAGGAATGTTCACCAGCATGTGTAGCTGTGTACCTGGGGTTTCATGTATGGTCACGCCCAGTATGTGCAAAGTTATGGCCCTCACCATAATCAGTACAGTTGTTCACTTGGTAATTTTGATACCCATTCACAAAGCAGAATAATGTCATTTGCTTTTGTGACAAAGGCTGCAAGTGGGGGCATCTGTGTCCTATAATGGATGCATTTCTAGTTCATTTTAAATTCTAATTGTGAATAATAACCATCGTTAAACGTATAATTTTCTTAAAATTCTAAGTGTCATCATTCAGATTAACGTTTATTTGGAGAAAAAAATATATGGTCAGTATTCTTGATACAAAAATAATATAATATAAAACATTCATTTAAATCATCATAAAATTTAATTATGTTTTATTGAAATTTAGACAATAAGTGTGGTATGTCTGCAGCCAATTTTATAAAGCTTGTTAAATCTTTGGTTTGGTTTAATTTAGTCAAAATGATTATTGATTGGTCAATATTGATCAAATAACTACTACTAAAGAATGCATTAATTTAAAGACGTGAAAGATAACCTGTGGACAACTTAAAGTTATATACAAATTGCTGCACTTCTTTTTTACTATACAATAATTATAATGTTTGCTTTCAGGGGCGTAGGTTGGATGAAATTAATGTGTAGGCCAAGATCTGGGGGGGTCTGGGGGCATGCTCGCCCAGAAAAAAATTTGACCCTAGAATGTCAGAGTTGCGTTTTGGCGTATATTTTCTGGGGAAATGTGTAGGTCGCGGCCTATAGGAAGCTACGCCCCTGGCTTTATTTATCAAATTTCATACATATACTATATACAGGTACATATTGGTGTAGTTATTTCAAACCACCCTTGTTTCAAGTTACCCCCTGGTAACTTAACATCGCTTTCATTTTACTGGGAGGTAGAAGTCAATGTCAAGTTACCTCATTCCCTTATTTAAGCTTATCTTTATACATTTTCCAAGCATACATTGAAAAAATATATAAGTAATAATGATAAGCATCAAAACAACAAGAAAACAACTTCAGCAGCATGAACGACAACGGTAGCAGCAACACCAACATTCTTAACTGCAGTGTAATTAACATTTAATTTTTATTGATTTTTGTAGTTTGAGATTAGCTTTCAATTTTGGATATTTCATCATTTTATTCAAATAACTGACTATGATTTAAAATAATTGAAAAATCACCACATAAGCTCGATCAGTGAGGGGTAATGTAAACTACACAGGGGTAACATGAATTCGAGTTTAGATCTACCAACAAACAAGGGCCAATATATATTTGTCCCCCTGAAAGAATGGGTTCAATAAAAAGACAATCCCAAACTTTTCACCATGAAATATACCTACAAACCACATACATTGAGATACATTTGTTTATATTTTGGCTTATCAGATAGTGATCAGAAATGAATTGGTTGCATGCTGTGAATCTAGCCATACTGACCCCTAATTGACTTCACAGTGATTCAGGAGATATGATAATGGCTCAGATCAGTTCTGATGGAAATTCTGGGGCTAAACCCAAGAATTCATGTGGCCAATTCCAATTCATTCTATCATTCAACATACAATAGTGTTAACTAACACACATAGTCATGGTAACTAACACAGGTTGTCAGTTGTCATGGTAACTAACACATGTTGTCATGGTAACTAACACACATTGTCAAGGTAACTAACATAAGTTGTCAGTTGTCATGGTAACTGACACATGTTGTCATGGTAACTAACACACATTGTCATGGTAACTAACACAAGTTGTCAGTTGTCATGGTAACTAACACATGTTGTCATGGTGTTTGGAGTTTACACCAATTATTTCCCCTTCATTCACTATGAGAAGCAGCTTTCTTTGATACATGCTGGATTGTACATTATATTAATAGCATTTTTTCAGCTGTTTTTTATAGCCATTATTTGGCTATATTCCCAATGCCAAAAAGAGAAAAAGTTTTGGTCCAAATTAGCCAAAAATTGAAAACGTTCTCTGAATATTTTGCTGTCATGATTTTTGCCGATATAATTATGCACCTGTTGTATGTCATTTTTAGCAAGGGGCTTGTTAGAGTCAATTGCTATAGTAGGCGAAAAACTGCTGACACTTATCGGATGAGTCTGTAATTCTGAACTGCGTAAGTCTACATACTCATGAAGAAAGTAGTCCTTTTCTAACAAAAAATAGCTGTAAGCATTTGCGATATTAGCTAGAAAACAGATTTGAGCTGACATCACTTACGCAAAAGAAAGAACCCCAAAGAAACTTGCTGATTAAATATTGCAAATTACAGAAAAAGTGTCTGCCTATGCTGCAGCCGTATCACGCGTGAAGTGCACTTTCAGTGCTTTGATTATGTCCATTTTCAGACTACCTGTCATCTCTTGTTCTTCTACTGAATTCTAACAATCTGTGTAATATTATAGCGTATATCATTCATGTACAATGCAGAGTGGGTTGATGCATTGAACAGAGTGTGGTGTCAGTTTCATTTAGACTTTTGATGTCATTGTTATAAGTGAAAATGAGATATCAACAATTATCTATGTCCGCCAATATTTGTTTCAAACTTATGAATATCAACATTGTGGTGAGATAATACAGGACAATGGGTACAGTCAAACAATATGTCGAAATTGTTAAACAGTTCTTAAGTGGATAGTGCATTCCAAATTTTGCCAATACAATATAGTACTGTGAAATTGATTAATTACTTAAATGTATTGTTATCATTAAAATATGTAGGGCATACACACATAAACATACAGAAATATAGGAGTAAATAGTATTTTAAAGGAATTTAAAAATGTAATCCATATATTGTCAATATTTGTTTCAATATTGTTGATTTGAAACAATTGAATACATGGCAGCCCTAATAGAGACATGAATTATGACACTGAAAATATATGAGTAGTAAGTGGTTATGTATCAATCATAATATATGGGTAGTAAGTGGTTATGTGTCAATCATAATATATGGGTAGTAAGTGGTTATGTATCAATCATAATATACGGGTAGTGGTATCTGTCTAGTGTTTGTACGAAGTATGCCCTGTAGGCTGACTGGGGACTGTAGGTACATACAGTTTGACTAATGATAGTCACGCCCTGTAGGCTGACTGGGGACTGTAGGTACATACAGTTTGACTAAAGATAGTCACGCCCTGTAAGCTGACTGGGGACTGTAGGTACATACAGTTTGACTGAAGATAGTCACGCCCTGTAGGCTGACTACAGTTTGACCGTAGATAGTCACGCCCTGTAGGCTGACTGGAGACCGTAGGTGCATACAGTTTGCCTGAAGATAGTCACGCCCTGTAAGCTGACTGGAGACCGTAGGTGCATACAGTTTGACCGTAGATAGTCACGCCCTGTAGGCTGACTGAAGACCGTAGGTGCATACAGTTTGCCTAAGATAGTCACGCCCTGTAAGCTGACTGGAGACCGTAGGTGCATACAGTTTGCCTGAAGATAGTCACGCCCTGTAAGCTGGCTCGGGACCGTAGGTACATACAGTTTGACTGAAGATAGTCACGCCCTGTAAGCTGGCTCGGGAACGTAGGTACATACAGTTTGACTGAAGATAGTCACGCCCTGTAAGCTGACTGGAGACCGTAGGTACATACAGTTTGACTGAAGATAGTCACGCTCTGTAAGCTGGCTAGGGACCGTAGGTACATACAGTTTGACTGAAGATAGTCACGCCCTGTAAGCTGGCTAGGGACCGTAGGTACATACAGTTTGACTGAAGATAGTCACGCCCTGTAAGCTGGCTAGGGACCGTAGGTACATACAGTTTGACTGAAGATAGTCACGCCCTGTAAGCTGACTGGAGACCGTAGGTACATACAGTTTGACTGAAGATAGTCACGCCCTGTATGTCTGATTCTAGTGTGGACGTTGTCGGTTACTTGTGGAAGAACCCCGGAACTTCAGGGCGGGCATACATAACTGATATGTTACACTCTGAAATGGGGTCACACTCTGAAATGGGGTCACACTCTGAAATGGGGTCACACTCTGAAATGGGGTCACACGCTGATTTGACAACATCCTAATACAAAAGAGCAAGAAGTTTTTTATCATATTGCTGTAAAGTATATGTATATGTATAAATTTACTGACAATTTGTTAAATCCTGGTCAAACTTGGTATAATTTCAGAAGCGACCAGATTTCCTGTCTGACTATAGGAATCCCTGTTGGTATGAAGGAAGCATGCTACGTTGTTTGCCCTACTTCTACATCATAGGTGTTTGCAAAACAGGAAGTACAGATCTGTTTGAGCGCCTTTCCCATCACCCCCAAGTTGTGAAGAACAACGGCCTTCTTGGAAAGGAGACGTGGTTCTGGAGCTGGAGCCGTTACGGCCACAGTAAATATGTTCATGTTACTTTTAGATCAGCATTACATATTTTATGTAATTAATGTATGAAAAACTTGTTAACATTCTTGCTGATGAAAATATTTTTCATTTTTCTGAATTTAGTCACATTATTTCCAGAATCCCATAACTTGTTTTTTGTCTTTTTGAGAAAAACAACTTTAAAGTTTTACCCTCTTGAGATAATTGTTACATACGGGTTAAGGAATTGCATTATATTGAAGTTATGTGCATTCCAGAACAATATAGATAGTACAGACAGAGAGATCTTGGAAAGACGGTTTCAACTTAACCAAATACTCAAAACAGCCAAAAGTTGAGTTACAGGTTTATGGAAATAAGGCAAAAAAAACTGCAATAAATAGACATCACAACATAAACTGTTGAATTTGATGATTTCTGACATCACAACATAAACTGTTGAATTTGATGATTTCTGACATCACAACATAAACTGTTGAATTTGATGATTTCTGACATCACAACATAAACTGTTGAATTTGATGATTTCTGACATCACAACATAAACTGTTGAATTTGATGATTATTGACATCACAACATAAACTGTTGAATTTGATGATTTCTGACATCACAACATAAACTGTTGAATTTGATGATTTCTGACATCACAACATAAACTGTTGAATTTGATGATTTCTGACATCACGACATAAACTGTTGAATTTGATGATTTCTGACATCACGACATAAACTGTTGAATTTGATGATTTCTGACATCACAACATAAACTGTTGAATTAGATGATTTCTGGCATTACAACATAAACTGTTGAATTTGATGATTTCTGACATCACAACATAAACTGTTGAATTTGATGATTTCTGACATGTCAAGATATTTGAAAAACTGTTGTTGATGCAATGAAACCTTAGAATGACATTCCGTTTTCGTTTGTAAAAAAAAATCGAAATTAAAAATTATCCCTACCTTATCTCTTAACTTTTTGACAAGAGGTGAGTTGACAGTTTTACCACACTACCATGCAGTGAGATTATTGTTTTGCATAATAAATTATATGATTTCTATAATTGCAGGTAATTTCTATCGATCATATCGAGAATTGATGTCATTTGATGAATTTATTGATAAATTTGATGCATACAGCATTCGAAGTATTACAAAGCGACAGCCGAATGGAACATTATATCACCCAGCTGTTACAGGTACGGTAATTGTTTAAAATTTCAAATATCCTATTACAGATTGCAGTGTAGTGTCAGGTTTGTTTCCACAATATACATAAAGGAAAAATGGCTCCGTCCCCTGGTGGCCATGTCTTTTGACAAATCCTTTTTTTGAACAACCTTGGTATAGGGTCAACTAAGGAACATTTGTGTGAAGTAATATTAAAAATGGGTCATCAATTTTTGACAAAAAGAGTTTTGATGTTCCCACCATATACATATAGGAAAAATAGCTCCGTCCCCTGGCAGCGTTATTAATTGACAAATCCGAATTGTACAATCTTGGTAGAGGGACACCTAAAGTCCGAATTGTACAATCTTGGTAGAGGGTCACCTAAAGTCCGAATTGTGCAATCTTGGTAGAGGGACACCTAAAGTCTGAATTGTACAATCTTGGTAGAGGGTCACCTAAAGTCCGAATTGTACAATCTTGGTAGAGGGACACCTAAAGTCCGAATTGTACAATCTTGGTAGAGGGACACCTAAAGTCTGAATTGTACAATCTTGGTAGAGGGACACCTAAAGTCTGAATTGTACAATCTTGGTAGAGGGTCACCTAAAGTCTGAATTGTACAATCTTGGTAGAGGGTCACCTAAAGTCTGAATTGTACAATCTTGCTAGAGGGTCACCTAAAGTCTGAATTGTACAATCTTGGTAGAGGGACACCTAAAGTCTGAATTGTACAATCTTGGTAGAGGGTCACCTAAAGTCTGAATTGTACAATCTTGGTAAAGGGACACCTAAAGTCCGAATTGTACAATCTTGGTAGAGGGTCACCTAAAGTCTGAATTGTACAATCTTGGTAGAGGGACACCTAAAGTCTGAATTGTACAATCTTGGTAGAGGGTCACCTAAAGTCTGAATTGTACAATCTTGGTAGAGGGACACCTAAAGTCTGAATTGTACAATCTTGGTAGAGGGACACCTAAAGTCCGAATTGTACAATCTTGGTAGAGGGACACCTAAAGTCCGAATTGTACAATCTTGGTAGAGGGACACCTAAAGTCTGAATTGTACAATCTTGGTAGAGGGACACCTAAAGTCTGAATTGTACAATCTTGGTAGAGGGTCACCTAAAGTCCGAATTGTACAATCTTGGTAGAGGGACACCTAAAGTCTGAATTGTACAATCTTGGTAGAGGGACACCTAAAGTCTGAATTGTACAATCTTGGTAGAGGGACACCTAAAGTCCGAATAGTACAATCTTGGTAGAGGGACACCTAAAGTCCGAATTGTACAATCTTGGTAGAGGGACACCTAAAGTCTGAATTGTACAATCTTAGCAGAGGGACACCTAAAGTCTGAATTGTACAATCTTGGTAGAGGGTCACCTAAAGTCTGAATTGTACAATCTTGGTAGAGGGTCACCTAAAGTCTGAATTGTACAATCTTGCTAGAGGGTCACCTAAAGTCTGAATTGTACAATCTTGGTAGAGGGACACCTAAAGTCTGAATTGTACAATCTTGGTAGAGGGTCACCTAAAGTCTGAATTGTACAATCTTGGTAGAGGGACACCTAAAGTCCGAATTGTACAATCTTGGTAGAGGGTCACCTAAAGTCTGAATTGTACAATCTTGGTAGAGGGACACCTAAAGTCTGAATTGTACAATCTTGGTAGAGGGTCACCTAAAGTCTGAATTGTGCAATCTTGGTAGAGGGTCACCTAAAGTCTGAATTGTACAATCTTGGTAGAGGGTCACCTAAAGTCTGAATTGTACAATCTTGGTAGAGGGACACCTAAAGTCTGAATTGTACAATCTTGGTAGAGGGACACCTAAAGTCTGAATTGTACAATCTTGGTAGAGGGTCACCTAAAGTCTGAATTGTACAATCTTGGTAGAGGGACACCTAAAGTCTGAATTGTACAATCTTGGTAGAGGGACACCTAAAGTCCGAATTGTACAATCTTGGTAGAGGGACACCTAAAGTCTGAATTGTACAATCTTGGTAGAGGGTCACCTAAAGTCTGAATTGTACAATCTTGGTAGAGGGTCACCTAAAGTCTGAATTGTACAATCTTGGTAGAGGGTCACCTAAAGTCCGAATTGTACAATCTTGGTAGAGGGTCACCTAAAGTCTGAATTGTACAATCTTGGTAGAGGGTCACCTAAAGTCTGAATTGTACAATCTTGGTAGAGGGTCACCTAAAGTCTGAATTGTACAATCTTGGTAGAGGGACACCTAAAGTCCGAATTGTACAATCTTGGTAGAGGGACACCTAAAGTCTGAATTGTACAATCTTGGTAGAGGGTCTGTGACCTAAAGAATACTTGTATGAAGCAATATCATAATTGGGATGTAGTTTTTGACAAGAAGAATTTTGAAGTTTCCACTATACAGTATATACATGTAGGAGAAGAGGCTCGGCCCCCTGGCAGCCTTGTTTTTGAAGTTTCCACTATACAGTATATACATGTAGGAGAAGAGGCTCGGCCCCCTGGCAGCCATGTTTTTGAAGTTTCCACTATACAGTATATACATGTAGGAGAAGAGGCTCGGCCCCCTGGCAGCCATGTTTTTGAAGTTTCCACTATACAGTATATACATGTAGGAGAAGAGGCTCGGCCCCCTGGCAGCCATGTTTTTGAAGTTTCCACTATACAGTATATACATGTAGGAGAAGAGGCTCGGCCCCCTGGCAGCCGTGTTTTTGAAGTTTCCACTATACAGTATATACATATAGGAGAAAGGGCTCGGCCCCCTGGCAGCCGTGTTTTTGAAGTTTCCACTATACAGTATATACATATAGGAGAAGGGGCTCGGCCCCCTGGCAGCCATGTTTTTGAAGTTTCCACTATACAGTATATACATATAGGAGAAGGGGCTCGGCCCCCTGGCAGCCGTGTTTTTGAAGTTTCCACTATACAGTATATACATATAGGAGAAGGGGCTCGGCCCCCTGGCAGCCGTGTTTTTGAAGTTTCCACTATACAGTATATACATGTAGGAGAAGAGGCTCGGCCCCCTGGCAGCCATGTTTTTGAAGTTTCCACTATACAGTATATACATGAAGGAGAAGGGGCTCGGCCCCCTGGCAGCCGTGTTTTTGAAGTTTCCACTATACAGTATATACATATAGGAGAAGGGGCTCGGCCCCCTGGCAGCCGTGTTTTTGAAGTTTCCACTATACAGTATATACATATAGGAGAAGGGGCTCGGCCCCCTGGCAGCCATGTTTTTGAAGAATCCAGACCCCTTGTAGTATTTTTATAGACAGTGACCCTATTTTAAATACCTTTTATTAAATTTTCGTTTGATTGCTTTCATGTTGAAGTATTGAATTCAGAGTTAATTTACTATCTGTACAGCGGTACATAACCAAGGGACAGATCCGGGATTTGGGATTAGTGGGCGTAACTTTTTGGTAATTTGTTTTGGTTTTGCACAAGCCTTACAAAATGGGAATGACTGTGTTTTATTCTTTGTTTTTAAGTTATTGAACATAAATTATAATGCTACAATAAATCAGAATTGCTTAATTGAAACTTTAAAGATCTCTGTATATTTGCATGTTTATACTCAGACATACATGTAAGGTTGGTGAATTGTAGGGGGCAGGTGCCCCAAAGTCCAGGAGTGGAAACTTAAAAAATAGAGCGGATCTGTGGTAACATGCTGGACTAGTAATCCAGGGGTCGCAGGTTCGAATCCCCCTGCTCCACCACTAACAGTACTTACATTCTTTTGGATGCGGTAGCAGATAAATTTGTGAGCGTATTTGTGTATAAATAAAGTAGCAGATAGATTTGTTAGTGTATTTGTGTCGAAATAAAGTAATAAAGTTCTAGGATAACTAGATACTATAACCTAATCTGAATACAATGCTTTTGAGCGAAACCTGTAAGTTAGTCTTTAACACAGAATGTACATGCATGTTTTATATTTATTGATAACACTACAGTTATGCACACTCCTTTATCTTACGTCAAGTTGTATTATACTTCCAGGTCACGGCGACCCAATGGACTTTTGGGACCATTCATCATGGCAAATGATTCCGCAAAATGACCCCAGCTGGAACGAACCTAATATATCTACACCAAGTCTCGTTAAACATGTGAACCCAAATATAAAACTGATATTGTTACTGCGAGATCCTGTAGAGAGGTACACTGGAATGTTTTGTTGTATTATGATGATTATCTCCCTTGTCTGTCATCAGTTTTAAATGGTTGTCTCTAAGATTATATTTGTTGTAGACTACTTAGAAAATGAGATCTCTTTGTTTCCTAGAGGTGGTTGTAACTCGTTAGTTCTAGATTGCCTGAATTTATCTTTTCTCATCACAATGAATTCCCTCCCTTCATATCTTCACATCACAATGAGTTCCCTCCCTTCATATCTTCACATCACAATCAGTTCCCTTCCTTCATATCTTCACATCACAATCAGTTCCCTCCCTTCATATCTTCACATCACAATCAGTTCCCTTCCTTCATATCTTCACATCACAATCAGTTCCCTTCCTTCATATCTTCACATCACAATGAGTTCCCTTCCTTCATATCTTCACATCACAATCAGTTCCCTCCTGCAATGTTCAGTTACCTGCAAAGTTGAGTAGCCTGCAATGTTGAGCAACCTGCATTGTTGAGTTACCTGCAATGTTGAGTAGCCCACAATGTTGAGTTACCTGCATTGTTGAGTTACCTGCAATGTTGAGTAGCCCACAATGTTGAGTTACCTGCATTGTTGAGATACCTGCAATGTTGAGTAGCCCACAATGTTGAGTAGCCCACAATGTTGAGTTACCTGCATTGTTGAGTTACCTGCAATGTTGAGCAACCTGCAATGTTGAGTTACCTGCAATGTTGAGCAACCTGCAATGTTGAGTTGCATTCAATGTTGAGTTACCTGCAATGTTGAGTAGCCCGCAATGTTGAGCAACCTGCAATGTTGAGTTGCATTCAATGTTGAGCAACCTGCAATGTTGAGTAGCCCGCAATGTTGAGTTACCTGCAATGTTGAGTAGCCCGCAATGTTGAGCAACCTGCAATGTTGAGTTGCATTCAATGTTGAGTTACCTGCAATGTTGAGTAGCCCGCAATGTTGAGTTGCCTGCAATGTTGAGTAGCCCGCAATGTTGAGTAGCCCGCAATGTTGAGTAGCCCGCAATGTTGAGTTGCCTGCAATGTTGAGTTACCTGCAATGTTGAGCAACCTGCAATGTTGAGTTGCCTGCAATGTTGAGTTGCCCGCAATGTTCAGTTACATGCAATGTTGAGTTACCTGCAATGTTGAGTAGCCTACAATGTTGAGTTGCCTGCAATGTTGAGTTACATGCAATGTTGAGCAACATGCAATGTTGAGTTGCCTGCAATGTTAAGCAACCTGCAATGTTCAAATACCTGCAATGTTGAGTAACCTGCGATGTTGAGTTCCCTGCAATATTGTGTTATGTGCAATATTGAGTTACCTGCAATATTGTGTTATGTACAATGTTGAGTTCCCTGCAATATTGTTTTATGTGCAATATTGAGTTACCTGCAATATTGTGTTATGTGCAATATTGAGTTACCTGCAATATTGTGTTATGTGCAATATTGAGTTCCCTGCAATATTGTGTTATGTACAATGTTGAGTTACCTGCAATATCGTGTTATGTGCAATAATGAGTTACCTGCAATATCATGTTATGTGTAATATTGAGTTACCTGCAATATCATGTTATGTGTAATATTGAGTTACCTACAATATCAAGTTACTCGCAAGTTACTGGTAACATTGACTAAGTGGGAAACCTGAGAGACTTTCCATGATTTCATGTCAAAGTAATTCTTCTGATCACTTAAATATTATAATATAAGTAATGTCCCTTTAATTGTTATAGACCTCATACAGTTGTCTCCCTTCTTTTAAAAAAGCATTTCAGTTTTATTAAATCAATTCTTCCCACAAAACACAATCTTTTTTAACAAAAAAACATGCCAACAATCTTGTATTTTTACACAAAATCTAAATGTTATAAAGCTTCAGCTTATAAAGCAAAATCTTGATAACCTAAAACTAACTGTTTTTACACATAATTTACTGCCCAGTTTCGGTCTATTGTTACCAGTTGTCTCCCTTTGATTTTGTAGATTATTTAGCAATTACTTACATGGGAAGTTTGGAGAAACAGCAGAAGAATTCCACGAAGATGTTTTAACATCGCTATCATTGCTCTCATCATGTAGAGAAAGACGAAGTATGAAATCTTGTCTTTATGACAGTCAAATTATTCGAGACTTACGTGTGAGTATTTATTTCCATCATTTGATTCCATTGATTAAACTAGAAATTTTAATGAACAGTACATGTGACTGTGTGTGATATCTCTGGTGGTATCTTATCTATCCTCTACAGCTACTGCTTGAAATAAAACCAAGATTTATATCTTCAACAAAATGTTTACTCAGCACAGGATAGTGTATTACAGGTTATAACATTACTTAATTTATTACAGTTACATTCCAAAAAGACCAGTACTCTTCTGAGAAGACTTGTTTGTTTGTAGTGTGATTTTAAAGAAAATAAACATCGCTTCTTATCAAAATCAGCATACTTATTTTAAACTGTAATTTTAGAAAGTATTTGTTAATAAAATGCCTTTTCAGGAAAGAAAAACTGAGAATAACTTATCTCAGAAGATGTACAGATTTTTAGATATTGAACTATTTCATTGTTCGTTCTTTGTTTATATGGGCACAAAATATCCAGTTTGTTTACATCTGAAGTTATGTGTTCATGCTTCATGCACCAGTAACCCTTCCTGGTCTATATGGTTCGTGGAAAGACGACTGCTATATTTTATAATTGTTGTCTTATTTGTTTACAAATATTGATGAACCTGACAAAGCCAAACTACTCAGTCCATTGAATTAACTGTCATGAATAGTATTTTATAAATGTTATGTTTTTATTTCAATGTTCTTGTTCGTGCTTACTGCAATCAAAATGGACAGAAGATTTATCTGACAGTGTTTAGGACCTACTTGAGGTGGACTGAGTGATGGAGCATTGTTGACCAGTGTATAATTCAAATCTTTTTTGCCTTCTTTAGGTTCCTATCTCTGGTAGCTTTTATTCTATTCATTTGGAAGAATGGCTGAAAGTGTTTCCACGGAAACAGATATTTATCATAAAAACTGAGGATTTCTCAACAAATGTAGCAAATACATTACTTAGAATCTTCAGGTTTTTGAAATTAGGTAAGTTTTTGTTTCTAATTGTCAGAATACTACTAGCTCATTGTAAGCTTGTAGAAACGTAGGCTGCCTGTTGTCCTACATCGTCCGTCAACCGTCATTTGTCAACATTTTCTTTTAACATCATCTCCTGCTAAACTGCTGAATAGATTATGTCCAAACTTGATCCTTTGAAGGTCCTCTTTCAAAGAAATATGAATATTTTGTTGCTTGTTAACTGAAAATTATGCACCCGATATATATTTGAAAATGTTCATTGTATGTCTGTATGTTGTATACTTACCAGAGTGTTTGATTGTCTCATTGTATGTCTGTATGTTGTATACTTACCAGAGTGTTTGATTGTCTCATTGTATGTCTGAATGTTGTATACTTACCAGAGTGTTTGATTGTCTCATTGTATGTCTGTATGTTGTATACTTACCAGAGTGTTTGGTTGTCTCATTGTATGTCTGTATGTTGTATACTTACAAGAGTGTTTGATTGTCTCATTGTATGTCTGTATGTTGTATACTTAGCAGAGTGTTTGATTGTCTCATTGTATGTCTGTATGTTGTATACTTACCAGAGTGTTTGATTGTCTCATTGTATGTCTGTATGTTGTATACTTACCAGAGTGTTTGATTGTATGTCTGTATGTTGTATACTTACCAGAGTGTTTGATTGTATGTCTGTATGTTGTATACTTACCAGAGTGTTTGATTGTCTCTGTGTATGTATGTTGTATACTTACCAGAGTGTTTGATTGTATGTCTGTATGTTGTATACTTACCAGAGTGTTTGATTGTCTCTGTGTCTGTATGTTGTATACTTACCAGAGTGTTTGATTGTCTCTGTGTCTGTATGTTGTATACTTACCAGAGTGTTTGATTGTCTCTGTGTCTGTATGTTGTATACTTACCAGAGTGTTTGATTGTCTCTGTGTCTGTATGTTGTATACTTACCAGAGTGTTTGATTGTCTCATTGTATGTCTGTATGTTGTATACTTACCATAGTGTTTGATTGTCTCATTGTATGTCTGTATGTTGTATACTTACCAGAGTGTTTGATTGTCTCTGTGTCTGTATGTTGTATACTTACCAGAGTGTTTGATTGTCTCATTGTATGTCTGTATGTTGTATACTTACCAGAGTGTTTGATTGTCTCATTGTATGTCTGTATGTTGTATACTTACCAGAGTGTTTGATTGTCTCTGTGTTGGTAGGTTGTATACTTACCAGAGTGTTTGATTGTCTCTGTGTCTGTATGTTGTATACTTACCAGAGTGTTTGATTGTCTCTGTGTCTGTATGTTGTATACTTACCAGAGTGTTTGATTGTCTCTCTGTCTGTATGTTGTATACTTACCAGAGTGTTTGATTGTCTCTGTGTCTGTATGTTGTATACTTACCAGAGTGTTTGATTGTCTCTGTGTATGTCTGTATGTTGTATACTCACCAGAGTGTTTGATTGTATGTCTGTATGTTGTATACTTACCAGAGTGTTTGATTGTCTCTGTGTATGTCTGTATGTTGTATACTTACCAGAGTGTTTGATTGTATGTCTGTATGATGTATACTTCCCAGAGTGTTTGATTGTATGTCTGTATGTTGTATACTTCTCAGAGTGTTTGATTGTATGTCTGTATGTTGTATACTTCCCAGAGTGTTTGATTGTCTCTGTATGTTGTATACTTACCAGAGTGTTTGATTGTATGTCTGTATGTTGTATACTTCCCAGAGTGTTTGATTGTATGTCTGTATGTTGTATACTTCCCAGAGTGTTTGATTGTCTCTGTATGTTGTATACTTACCAGAGTGTTTGATTGTATGTCTGTATGTTGTATACTTACCAGAGTGTTTGATTGTATGTCTGTATGTTGTATACTTACCAGAGTGTTTGATTGTATGTCTGTATGTTGTATACTTACCAGAGTGTTTGATTGTCTCGGTGTCTGAATGTTGTATACTTACCAGAGTATTTGATTGTCTCTGTGTATGTCTGTATGCTGTATACTTACCAGAGTGTTTGATTGTATGTATGTTGTATACTTACCAGAGTGTTTGATTGTATGTCTGTATGTTGTATACTTACCAGAGTGTTTGATTGTCTCTGTGTCTGTATGTTGTATACTTACCAGAGTGTTTGATTGTATGTCTGTATGTTGTATACTTACCAGAGTGTTTGATTGTATGTCTGTATGTTGTATACTTCCCAGAGTGTTTGATTGTATGTCTGTATGTTGTATACTTATCAGAGTGTTTGATTGTCTCTCTGTCTGTATGTTGTATACTTACCAGAGTGTTTGATTGTCTCGGTGTCTGTATGTTGTATACTTACCAGAGTGTTTGATTGTCTCTGTGTCTGTATGTTGTATACTTACCAGAGTGTTTGATTGTCTCTGTGTCTGTATGTTGTATACTTACCAGAGTGTTTGATTGTCTCTGTGTATGTATGTTGTATACTTACCAGAGTGTTTGATTGTATGTCTGTATGTTGTATACTTACCAGAGTGTTTGATTGTCTCTGTGTCTGTATGTTGTATACTTACCAGAGTGTTTGATTGTATGTCTGTATGTTGTATACTTACCAGAGTGTTTGATTGTCTCTGTGTATGTATGTTGTATACTTACCAGAGTGTTTGATTGTATGTCTGTATGTTGTATACTTACCAGAGTGTTTGATTGTCTCGGTGTATTCTACAGCAGCTCAAGTTTGTTATGTGGTATTGTTTGCAAATTTCAGGAACAGTCAGTGTAAATGTCCGCATATATAGAAGATAATTAACTTTTTTCTGTGGAAAGTAACAATACTTTTTTCAACAATTTGTGATCATATCTGCTTGTAAAAAGTCTTAAATTACTGTATGTATTACTGTAATTGTAAGGATTAATTCAAAGTATAAATTCTCAAAAGTTTTCCTTTTAGAAAATCTGTGCATGGCAAACTTTGGCTATCATTGTCTTAAAGCACTAGTTATCTCCTTCATTCCTTCTAGAGTTCTCTTCCTTTATCCCTTATAGAGTTATCTCCCTCTGTCCCTTATAGAGTTATCTCCCTTTTTCCCTTCTTGATCCCTCCTAGAGTTCTCTCCCTTTATCCCTTCTACAGTTCACTTCTGTTATCCCTTCTACAGTTATTTCCCTATTTTTCTAAAGTTTTCTCCCTTTTTCCCTTACAGAGTTCTCCCCCTTATGCCTTCTAGAGTTATCTCCCTATATCCCTTATAGAGTTCTCTCCCTTTATCCTTATAGAGTTCTATCCCTTTATCCCTTCTTGAGTTCTCGCTCTAGTAGGGGTAAAGGGAGAGAACTAGTGACAACTTCTTGTGTTTCAAAGTAAATCTTATTCATTATTTTTTACAGATCCAATACCAACACGAGACTTGTACAGGATTGCCAACATGCCGCACTTTTATGACACAAAGGCCAAACTGACAGCAGGCGAAATTCACCCAGAAACACGAGAAATCTTAGACACGTTATTTGAGCCGTATAATTCCGACTTAGTGACAATGCTTAATGATGAAAATTTTAACTTTAATGCAAGTTGATGGCCATCGTTCTGATTTGTAAAACAATAATGTTAGTTATCCTGAGTGAATCGCAGTGTTGTCATCTACGTGTACAGTCATGGCCTAACAATAAAATATCAGAGAGACTATACACCTAGCATTATTTTCATGTCATCTTCATCGTCATGGATACTAGTTGTTTGTGAATGGAATATTATTTTGGAACCAGTCTGTTCTGATATATATACATGTACATACATGTACAGTAAAACCTCGATAATAAGACCACCTTTGGGACACTTAAAAACTGATCTTATTACTGAGGTGGTCTTACAAGCTTAGGGTGTGAAGTGTATCGGTATAAACTGAAGATTTGTTTTCTTTTTGTTTTCAGTCGGCATAAAAAAATGCTAGCTGAGCTATGATGCTTACATGCTATCCATTGTCACCGTGGTAACTGGTCACATGACCATAATATCATGCTATCCATTGTCCTTGGGTAACTGGTCACATGACCATAATATCATGCTATCCATTGTCACCGTGGTAACTGGTCACATGACCATAATATCATGCTATCCATTGTCACCGTGGTAACTGGTCACATGACCATAATATCATGCTATCCATTGGCACCGTGGTAACTGGTCACATGACCATAATATCATGCTATCCATTGTCACCGTGGTAACTGGTCACATGACCATAATATCATGCTATCCATTGTCACCGTGGTAACTGGTCACATGACCATAATATCATGCTATCCATTGTCACCGTGGTAACTGGTCACATGACCATAATATCATGCTATCCATTGTCACCGTGGTAACTGGTCACATGACCATAATATCATGCTATCCATTGTCACCGTGGTAACTGGTCACATGACCATAATATCATGCTATCCATTGTCACCGTGGTAACTGGTCACATGACCATAATATCATGCTATCCATTGTCACCGAGGTAACTGGTCACATGACCATAATATGTGAAGTATTATTTTGTCCATTGATATTCAGTGGATGAGTGGAGGAGACTGGGTGGTCCACACATACAGTACCAGACTCCTCATCAGAAGGTTGTTGGTTTGAATCCAGCCATAGGCAAGATTGTGGTTCTCACAGTCCTTGAACCAGGAGTGTTGGTGAGATACCCTGGAAACTGTCTGAGGTGGATCAATATAAGTTGTAAGTTCTGTCACAATTGATGAACCATGAACAATTTTAAGATTATTGTATGTGGCGTTCCCTGTTGCAACTTATTTCTCTCTTACATTTTATTATGAAATCAGTTTTACATAATGTATTGTTTATATGTGTTTTGTATTATCTAACATACGTTTTTATTTTTATCAATTTTGACTTTATGATTTAGAATGTTGTATTTAAATATTGATAACAATACTCGTGTATTATATATCAAGTCAACAAACTCACTGAATACAGGGTTCCTGCTTCACTCACTGAATACAGGGTTCCTGCTTCACTCACTGAATACAGGGTTCGTGCTTCACTCATTGAATACAGGGTTCCTGCTTCACTCACTGAATACAGGGTTCCTGCTTCACTCACTGAATACAGGGTTTGTGCTTCACTCACTGAATACAGGGTTCCTGCTTCACTCACTGAATACAGGGTTCCTGCTTCACTCACTGAATACAGGGTTCCTGCTTCACTCACTGAATACAGGGTTCGTGCTTCACTCATTGAATACAGGGTTCCTGCTTCACTCACTGAATACAGGGTTCCTGCTTCACTCACTGAATACAGGGTTTGTGCTTCACTCACTGAATACAGGGTTCCTGCTTCACTCACTGAATACAGGGTTCCTGCTTCACTCACTGAATACAGGGTTCCTGCTTCACTCACTGAATACAGGGTTCCTGCTTCACTCACTGAATACAGGGTTCGTGCTTCACTCATTGAATACAGGGTTCCTGCTTCACTCACTGAATACAGGGTTCGTGCTTCACTCACTGAATACAGGGTTTGTGCTTCACTCACTGAATAAAGGGTTTGTGCTTCACTCACTGAATACAGGGTTCCTGCTTCACTCACTGAATACAGGGTTCCTGCTTCACTCACTGAATACAGGGTTCCTGCTTCACTCACTGAATACAGGGTTCGTGCTTCACTCACTGAATACAGGGTTCCTGCTTCACTCACTGAATACAGGGTTCGTGCTTCACTCACTTAATACAGGGTTCGTGCTTCACTCACTGAATACAGGGTGCGTGCTTCACTCACTGAATACAGGGTTCCTGCTTCATACATAAATTGGTTACATTACTAATTGATATGTGTTGCTTTATATTACAACATATATTACTATAAGTTACTGACTTGCAATTTTCAAGGTAACTTTTTAAGGGGCAACATTTCTGACATACTAAAATTTGTTGACTGCCCTATCATGTATACATAATTATTATGCATTATCTTGATCAATATATAACATTTAAGCCTTAAATTTCTTACTCAACACTTTAATGCCAAACCAATTTTAATATTTGCCGTTTTTTCCAACTTTTACCATGTTTTTTTCCACCTAGTTTTATCCATGTGTCTGGTAGTACTCATGTTTTAAGTTGACTTTTATTTCAATAATTTATGTACATGCTGTTTTTGTTTTATCCATGTGTCTGGTAGTACTCATGTTTTAAGTTGACTATTATTTCAATAATTTATGTACATGCTGTTTTATACAATGTTATAGATGTAACGAACTTTAGAATCTCAAACAATGCATAATATTTCAGTAACATTTGTGAATATTTCGCACCCATTACATTTGATTTATCTTTTTGTGTGGAATTATCCATCAATCATGAATATTCCTGGTATTCTAAAAATATCTTCATTTTAGGTTGCAAAAAATCGTGTCTTTAAGTATTGAGTTTGTGAAACATTTGTTAACAAGAGTGTGTACTACACTTAACAACATTATAAGTATGCACTTTTTTAATGTTGAATAACCTTTTTATTGATTAACATTTCTACATGAAATTTTGTATATTGGCTACTGGTTATGTGTAGGTTATGATACTCTGGTCGAATGTATCGATTTAAATAACACGGTGTGTTGAGTCAGGGTCTGCACACGCGCTATTAGACTCTTTCCAATCTATCAGATCATTTTTAAGAGGGAACTGCAGTATTGATTTTTATCGCATCATCACATTTATTGATTTTATTTGTTCAATCTTTGGATTTATGACATGAAATAATAAAATATTATGCCTGGTATATCTACGCTATATTTGCTGATAATTTCAGCAAGATCAGACAAATATTGACCAAGATACGGACATATTTATACCTGCACACTTATAAGTTTTGTGAAGTGTATACTTGTCAATTGGACTTATTCAGTGAATGTTCAAGGCCAAGTATTTGTGACAGGTGAAAACTCTGCCAGTCATCATACAACACACCAGATTGTATGCAAAACATAATGTAACGTTTACCCTCACGGTATTAATGTAACGTTTACCCACACGGTATTAATGTAACGTTTACCCTCACGGTATTAATGTAACGTTTACCCTCACGGTATTAATGTAACGTTTACCCTCACGGTATTAATGTAACATTTACCCTCACGGTATTGATGTAACGTTTACCCTCACGGTATTGATGTAACGTTTACCCTCACGGTATTAATGTAACGTTTACCCTCACGGTATTAATGTAACGTTTACCCTCACGGTATTAATGTAACGTTTACCCTCACGGTATTAATGTAACGTTTCCCCTAACGATATTAATGTAACGTTTACCCTCACGATATTAATGTAACGTTTACCCTCAAGGTATTAATGTAACGTTTACCCTCACGGTATTAATGTAACGTTTACCCTCACGGTATGAATGATGTGATTCCTGCAAGTCCTGCATTGTTCCAGTATTCACACAGTGAGTGTACATAATTATAATTATATGTAAGTTATACTTACTGTACAGGTGAAAATGTTTGTGACGTTTGTAAATCAAGTGTCATGAAAATATCAGCTGATATTTTCCTTGTTCACAGATGTACATTATTATACCATTTTGTATTAAATTTAACAATACACATTTTGGTGATTGCGAACGTTATTGTTTGTCATACGTCTGGGGTCCTGGGGTCTTATATATAAACACTAAGACTGAAACTCAGACTTTAATTTTGCTAATGTTAAATTGACCAGCCTTTCGTTTTCATTCAACATATAGATTGTTTAAACAAAATTTTGAATTGGAAAGGTATTTGTCAATGTTTTTTCCTGTTAGGCATTGAATTGCTCTAGCCAAATTCAGATATGGGGTTGCATCAATAAGAATTGAAACTGGACGTTACAAAAATATTGCTGTTAATGATTACATTTTATTACATTACTAACAGCTTTTTACAAAACTGATAGATCGTCATTCTTATGTTTTTATGTAAATGTTTCCTTTTAAGTCACACGATTCTAGTTTAAAATTAAATATTTATGTTAATAGTTTGGCTACACGATAGTCTTATAATATATCATATACATTTTGCATAATTTTATGTACGAGGTATATGCTTGTATATCTGTATAATTCTTATTTGAATGACTTTGTGCAATGTTTTATGTTTTTTTATAGTTTTTATTATATGTATATCTATGTTTTGTACAAGATGAGACTTTAATAAAAAAAATTATTCAATCTAAACGAAAATAATTTCGCCTAAATAATTGTTATTAATTACTCTACACTTTTGCAAAGTTTTATCAAAATATATACGTATTGTTTTAACAATGTTGGAGCAAAAAGAACATATAAGATTTTAAAGTCTAAGTCTGAGTTTCAGTTCTAAATTGTTTGGGTATAAAATCCCTGAAATCAGCAACTTGGCAACGTTGTGACTTACACAAGGCTGAGACAGCAGCAACTTGGCAACGTCTTGACTTACACAAGGCTGAGACAGCAGCAACTTGGCAACGTCTTGACTTACACAAGGCTGAGGCAGCAGCAACTTGGCAATGTTGTGACTTACACAAGTCTGAGACAGCAGCAACTTGGCAACGTCTTGACTTACACAAGGCTGAGACAGCAGCAACTTGGCAACGTTGTGACTTACACAAGGCTGAGACAGCAGCAACTTGGCAACGTTGTGACTTACACAAGGCTGAGACAGCAGCAACTTGGCAACGTCTTGACTTACACAAGTCTGAGACAGCAGCAACTTGGCAACGTTGTGACTTACACAAGGCTGAGACAGCAGCAACTTGGCAACGTTGTGACTTACACAAGGCTGAGACAGCAGCAACTTGGCAACGTTGTGACTTACACAAGGCTGAGACAGCAGCAACTTGGCAACGTCTTGACTTACACAAGGCTGAGACAGCAGCAACTTGGCAACGTTGTGACTTACACAAGGCTGAGACAGCAGCAACTTGGCAACGTTGTGACTTACACAAGGCTGAGACACGATTCTTCTATCCACCATACTTCACATTATTGTATTTTTGTAATTCCAAAGTTACTGTAAAGTTATCTTTCGCTTGTAATAAACACAAGCATAATAAGTAAATTCTGAATGGAGCCATTTCTTGGAAACTGGTGAACATTTTAAATTTGACAAAATATGAATCCTGTCATCTTTAGCATTTGTTTACAAGATAGACTGTAGTGTTTGTTTTATTTTCAATTTTTAAAATGACCAATAAATTAGATAAATGAATCAGGTTTGTTGAAAGTTAGGATTGTTTGATTACAAGATGTTCCCAAAACTTCTTAAAGGTGTATCCTACAATAAGGCCGTGGATTGTTTGATAACAAGATGTTCCCAAAACTTCTTAAAGGTGTATCCTACAATAAGGCCGTGGATTGTTTGATAACAAGATGTTCCCAAAACTTCTTAAAGGTGTATCCTACAATAAGGCCGTGGATTGTTTGATAACAAGATGTTCCCAAAACTTCTTAAAGGTGTATCCTACAATAAGGCCGTGGATTGTTTGATAACAAGATGTTCCCAAAACTTCTTAAAGGTGTATCCTACAATAAGGCCGTGGATTGTTTGATAACAAGATGTTCCCAAAACTTCTTAAAGGTGTATCCTACAATAAGGCCGTGGATTGTTTGATAACAAGATGTTCCCAAAACTTCTTAAAGGTGTATCCTACAATAATGCCGTTTTTTTTCTAACGCAGAGATTTCCTTTAAACTTTTTTTATTTGATCAGTGTAATGTATCTAACCAAAATATGAAATAAAAATGATAGGTCACCTTGCTCGATTTTATGATAATGAAGATTTAAAACGTGAATATTTCATATGAATATTAAGAGCAAAATCGATACAAGTTTACTATATTTTTTCTAGCGCAGAGATTTTCTTACAACTTGGTATACTATATGAGAGTCACAGTCTGAATGAAAATATGAAATTAAATATAATAGGTCATCTTGCTTGATTTTAAGATAAAGATTGTTTTATTGTGTTTCAAATGTAATATATATGGAAAGAGAAATTTACCCTACAATTGGTATCCCATTATCGTTTTACATTTTTATAAAATGTGTTAGTTTTAAATATTTATTGAAGATCATTTTATAATTTCAAATGTAGAATTTTAAATATCAACGACTTTTCCGTTTTTAATAATAAAGTATATAGAAAAAGAAAGTAGAAGGAAAACTGCAAAACTATAATGAAATCCTTCAATTAAACAAAATGATATCATTATTTGTATTGTGCTTGGTGACTATAAAGTTCAGAAACAATCTTTGCATCGTAAAAGAAAATAGTAAACTACTCCCTTATAGTCCTTAATCCAATGCAAACACTACAATAATCTAAAATAACATGCGCTTTAAAGTTGCGCATTGGCAACTCCCGAATGTGTCTTTAAATTAAGAGGTTCTCTAGTCAGCTGTATTTCTTGAATAAGAAAGTTTATGCAACAAACTCAGTTCGTTGATAGGTCAGTTAAATGTCAAACTTCAAGTGTACATACGGTATCACGGTATTAGGTGTATAGCACAGGAAATTGTAAGAGTTCTCTCCCTTTATCCCTTGTACAATTCCCTCCCTTTATTCCTTGTACAATTCTCTCCCTTTATCCCTTGTACAATTCTCTCCATTTATCCCTTGTACAGTTCTCTCCCTTTATCCCTTGTACAATTCTCTCCCTTTATCCCTTGTACAATTCTCTCCCTTTATTCCTTGTAAAATTCTCTCCCTTTATCCCTTGTACAATTATCTCCCTTTATCCCTTGTACAATTCTCTCCCTTTATCCCTTGTACAGTTCTCTCCCTTTATCCCTTGTACAATTCTCTCCCTTTATCCCTTGTACAGTTATCTCCCTTTATCCCTTGTACAGTTCTCTCCCTTTATTCCTTGTACAATTCTCTCCCTTTATCCCTTGTACAATTCTCTCCCTTTATCCCTTGTACAATTCTCTCCCTTTATCCCTTGTACAGTTCTCTCCCTTTATCCCTTGTACAATTCTCTCCCTTTATCCCTTGAACAGTTATCTCCCTTTATCCCTTGTACAATTCTCTCCCTTTATCCCTTGTACAATTCTCTCCCTTTATCCCTTTTATATTATATGTATATATAGTAATGTATACATACACAATAGAGGGGATAAAGGGAACAAACTCTAGAAAGGATAAAGGGAGAGAACTTGTGACAATCTCCTATTGTGTGCATTACATGTATATAATTCAAAATATTATTTTTTGAAATTTTGTTTGTATACTGTAAGTCAGTATTTCTGTTATCTATGTATTTTGGCCTTATTTGTAAAGAGATGTATGCATAATGTAAAACATTGTTTTGAAATACAGTCAAACCTGATATAATTGTAGACCAATCTGATGACACTGTATAAGTGTTCAGTGTGTAAGACTTGGCACATTGTTGGCTGAACGGTAACTATGGTAACTGACATTATCATCCGTTTCTGTTCTTTTATACCTCTGCCATTCAAATTAGCATAACGTACGTGTTACCCCAGTCTGTCCATCCATCCATACAAAAAATTGGCTTTGATCTATATGTTTTGAAAGGATGGACGGATTCAATATTCAGATTGGGCACAGAAGCGTAGGATAATAAAATACAAATCAAGCTAGCCCCCAATTTTCGGAGGAGTTATGGCCCTTCTTTGACTCCCATAGCATCTGTGTCTTGTGGACACATCCATTTTTATTTTAAGTAAATTTATGTATAAGTGGTTGTGTTTATGAGGTTCGAAATGTTTGCGAATTTCATGAATTCAAGATTGTCACATAATTTCCCCGTTTACAGGAGTACATATTTATACGTCGCTATTTAACAATAATAATACTCAATGTGGCGATTCGCAACATTTCCATTTGCGAAACGTCTGAAAATGCCGATTTCCTTATTTTTTGACTCATGAAAATATCCACCTAAACAGTATTGTATGAAAATATCCACAATATGGTACTGGCACAAACACAGTTATCATCGGTGGGCATGTGGTGGTGGTTGTAACAAAGGTATTACTAAGTTTCTCGTTACATTTCATGACAATTGTATGTTAACTGATAAGCCAGGAAGGATTTTTGTACAGCAGGTCTCTTACTCGTGACAACTAATGACAATAGATGGGCATCTCAACAGGATCAGTACAATTATTTTAACAGTAATTCTTGAATATATTCTTTAATAAAGGAAAAAAAAATTCAGAATAATTTGTCTCAAAAGATGTATGGATCATTCAAAATTGTACTAACATTTTTCCAAGACCACCAATACAAAAATCCGTTACAGGTATTTTTATCCTGACCTACATACTGAGACAGCTTGAACAAAGGAAGGACCTGTATCAGACTTGAACAAAGGAAGGACCTGTATCAGACTTAAACAAAAGAAGGACCTGTATCAGACTTGAACAAAGGAAGGACCTGTATCAGACTTGAACAAAGGAAGGACCTGTATCAGACTTGAACAAAGGAAGAACCTGTATCAGACTTGAACAAAAGAAGGACCTGTATCAGACTTGAACAATGGAAGGACCTGTATCAGACTTCAACAATGGAAGGACCTGTATCAGACTTGAACAAAGGAAGGACCTGTATCAGACTTGAACAATGGAAGGACCTGTATCAGACTTGAACAAAGGAAGGACCTATATCAGACTTGAACAAAGGAAGGACCTATATCAGACTTGAACAATGGAAGGACCTGTATCAGACTTGAACAAAGGAAGGACCTGTATCAGACTTGAACAATGGAAGGACCTGTATCAGACTTGAACAAAGGAAGGACCTGTATCAGACTTGAACAAAGAAAGGACCTGTATCAGACTTGAACAAAAGAAGGACCTGTATCAGACTTGAACAATGGAAGGACCTGTATCAGACTTGAACAATGGAAGGACCTGTATCAGACTTGAACAAAGGAAGGACCTGTATTAGACTTGAACAAAAGAAGGACCTGTATCAGACTCGTGTTTTGGAATTCTAGGAAACTTTTAAGAAAAGTTATATTGCAGAGTTGCATACCTGTATTAAAGGCATTAACATGCAATTTTCTTAAAATTATTACTCATTATTTTTTAATAAAAATAGGGCTATCTAGCTTTAATTCCACAATATGGTACTGGCACAAACACAGTTATCATCGGTGGGCATGTGGTGGTTGTAACTAATGTATTACTAAGTTTCTCGTTACATTTCATGACAATTGTATGTTAACTGATAAGCCAGGAAGGATTTTTGTACAGCAGGTCTCTTACTCGTGACAACTAATGACAATAGATGGGCATCTCAACAGGATCAGTACAATTATTTTAACAGTAATTCTTGAATATATTCTTAAATAAAGGAAAAATAATTCAGAATAATTTGTCTCAAAAGATGTATGGATCATTCAAAATTGTACTAATACGTTGTTCATTCTTTGTTTACAGTGGCATGAAATATTCAGTCTAAAGTAGGTTCAAGCTTCACGCACCAGTAACCCATCTTAGTCTATATGGTCTGTGGAAAGCTGACAATAATTATTTTCACTGCTGTCTCATTTGTTTACCAATGTTGATGAACCTGACAAAGCCAAACTTCTCCATCAACTGCTATTTGTTTACCATGTTGATGAACCTGACAAAGCCAAACTTCTCCATCAACTGCTATTTGTTTACCATGTTGATGAACCTGACAAAGCCAAACTTCTCCATCAACTGCTATTTGTTTACCAATGTTGATGAACCTGACAAAGCCAAACTTCTCCATCAACTGCTATTTGTTTACCAATGTTGATGAACCTGACAAAGCCAAACTTCTCCATCAACTGCTATTTGTTTACCATGTTGATGAACCTGACAAAGCCAAACTTCTCCATCAACTGCTATTTGTTTACCAATGTTGATGAACCTGACAAAGCCAAACTTCTCCATCAACTGCTATTTGTTTACCAATGTTGATGAACCTGACAAAGCCAAACTTCTCCATCAACTGCTATTTGTTTACCAATGTTGATGAACCTGACAAAGCCAAACTTCTGCATCAACTGCTATTTGTTTACCAATGTTGATGAACCTGACAAAGCCAAACTTCTGCATCAACTGCTATTTGTTTACCAATGTTGATGAACCTGACAAAGCCAAACTTCTCCATCAACTGCTATTTGTTTACCAATGTTGATGAACCTGACAAAGCCAAACTTCTCCATCAACTGCTATTTGTTTACCAATGTTGATGAACCTGACAAAGCCAAACTTCTCCATCAACTGCTATTTGTTTACCAATGTTGATGAACCTGACAAAGCCAAACTTCTCCATCAACTGCTATTTGTTTACCAATGTTGATGAACCTGACAAAGCCAAACTTCTCCATCAACTGCTATTTGTTTACCAATGTTGATGAACCTGACAAAGCCAAACTTCTCCATCAACTGCTATTTGTTTACCAATGTTGATGAACCTGACAAAGCCAAACTACTCCATCAACTGCTATTTGTTTACCAATGTTGATGAACCTGACAAAGCCAAACTACTCCATCAACTGCTATTTGTTTACCATGTTGATGAACCTGACAAAGCCAAACTTCTCCATCAACTGCTATTTGTTTACCAATGTTGATGAACCTGACAAAGCCAAACTTCTCCATCAACTGCTATTTGTTTACCAATGTTGATGAACCTGACAAAGCCAAACTTCTCCATCAACTGCTATTTGTTTACCAATGTTGATGAACCTGACAAAGCCAAACTTCTCCATCAACTGCTATTTGTTTACCAATGTTGATGAACCTGACAAAGCCAAACTTCTCCATCAACTGCTATTTGTTTACCAATGTTGATGAACCTGACAAAGCCAAACTTCTCCATCAACTGCTATTTGTTTACCAATGTTGATGAACCTGACAAAGCCAAACTTCTCCATCAACTGCTATTTGTTTACCAATGTTGATGAACCTGACAAAGCCAAACTTCTCCATCAACTGCTATTTGTTTACCAATGTTGATGAACCTGACAAAGCCAAACTTCTCCATCAACTGCTATTTGTTTACCAATGTTGATGAACCTGACAAAGCCAAACTTCTCCATCAACTGCTATTTGTTTACCAATGTTGATGAACCTGACAAAGCCAAACTTCTCCATCAACTGCTATTTGTTTACCAATGTTGATGAACCTGACAAAGCCAAACTACTCCATCAACTGCTATTTGTTTACCAATGTTGATGAACCTGACAAAGCCAAACTACTCCATCAACTGCTATTTGTTTACCATGTTGATGAACCTGACAAAGCCAAACTTCTCCATCAACTGCTATTTGTTTACCAATGTTGATGAACCTGACAAAGCCAAACTTCTCCATCAACTGCTATTTGTTTACCATGTTGATGAACCTGACAAAGCCAAACTTCTCCATCAACTGCTATTTGTTTACCATGTTGATGAACCTGACAAAGCCAAACTTCTCCATCAACTGCTATTTGTTTACCAATGTTGATGAACCTGACAAAGCCAAACTTCTCCATCAACTGCTATTTGTTTACCAATGTTGATGAACCTGACAAAGCCAAACTTCTCCATCAACTGCTATTTGTTTACCAATGTTGATGAACCTGACAAAGCCAAACTACTCCATCAACTGCTATTTGTTTACCAATGTTGATGAACCTGACAAAGCCAAACTTCTCCATCAACTGCTATTTGTTTACCAATGTTGATGAACCTGACAAAGCCAAACTTCTCCATCAACTGCTATTTGTTTACCAATGTTGATGAACCTGACAAAGCCAAACTTCTCCATCAACTGCTATTTGTTTACCATGTTGATGAACCTGACAAAGCCAAACTACTCCATCAACTGCTATTTGTTTACCAATGTTGATGAACCTGACAAAGCCAAACTACTCCATCAACTGCTATTTGTTTACCAATGTTGATGAACCTGACAAAGCCAAACTACTCCATCAACTGCTATTTGTTTACCAATGTTGATGAACCTGACAAAGCCAAACTTCTCCATCAACTGCTATTTGTTTACCAATGTTGATGAACCTGACAAAGCCAAACTTCTCCATCAACTGCTATTTGTTTACCAATGTTGATGAACCTGACAAAGCCAAACTACTCCATCAACTGCTATTTGTTTACCAATGTTGATGAACCTGACAAAGCCAAACTACTCCATCAACTGCTATTTGTTTACCAATGTTGATGAACCTGACAAAGCCAAACTTCTCCATCAACTGCTATTTGTTTACCAATGTTGATGAACCTGACAAAGCCAAACTTCTCCATCAACTGCTATTTGTTTACCAATGTTGATGAACCTGACAAAGCCAAACTTCTCCATCAACTGCTATTTGTTTACCATGTTGATGAACCTGACAAAGCCAAACTACTCCGTCAACTGCTATTTGTTTACCAATGTTGATGAACCTGACAAAGCCAAACTACTCCATCAACTGCTATTTGTTTACCAATGTTGATGAACCTGACAAAGCCAAACTTCTCCATCAACTGCTATTTGTTTACCATGTTGATGAACCCGACAAAGCCAAACTACTCCATCAACAGCTATTTGTTTACCAATGTTGATGAACCCGACAAAGCCAAACTACTCCATCAACTGCTATTTGTTTACCAATGTTGATGAACCCGACAAAGCCAAACTTCTCCATCAACTGCTATTTGTTTACCAATGTTGATGAACCTGACAAAGCCAAAATTCTCCATCAACTGCTATTTGTTTACCAATGTTGATGAACCTGACAAAGCCAAAATTCTCCATCAACTGCTATTTGTTTACCAATGTTGATGAACCTGACAAAGCCAAACTTCTCCATCAACTGCTATTTGTTTACCAATGTTGATGAACCTGACAAAGCCAAACTACTCCATCAACTGCTATTTGTTTACCATGTTGATGAACCTGACAAAGCCAAACTTCTCCATCAACTGCTATTTGTTTACCAATGTTGATGAACCTGACAAAGCCAAACTTCTCCATCAACTGCTATTTGTTTACCATGTTGATGAACCTGACAAAGCCAAACTTCTCCATCAACTGCTATTTGTTTACCAATGTTGATGAACCTGACAAAGCCAAACTACTCCATCAACTGCTATTTGTTTACCAATGTTGATGAACCTGACAAAGCCAAACTTCTCCATCAACTGCTATTTGTTTACCAATGTTGATGAACCTGACAAAGCCAAACTTCTCCATCAACTGCTATTTGTTTACCAATGTTGATGAACCTGACAAAGCCAAACTTCTCCATCAACTGCTATTTGTTTACCAATGTTGATGAACCTGACAAAGCCAAACTTCTCCATCAACTGCTATTTGTTTACCAATGTTGATGAACCTGACAAAGCCAAACTTCTCCATCAACTGCTATTTGTTTACCAATGTTGATGAACCTGACAAAGCCAAACTTCTCCATCAACTGCTATTTGTTTACCAATGTTGATGAACCTGACAAAGCCAAACTTCTCCATCAACTGCTATTTGTTTACCATGTTGATGAACCTGACAAAGCCAAACTTCTCCATCAACTGCTATTTGTTTACCATGTTGATGAACCTGACAAAGCCAAACTACTCCATCAACTGCTATTTGTTTACCAATGTTGATGAACCTGACAAAGCCAAACTACTCCATCAACTGCTATTTGTTTACCAATGTTGATGAACCTGACAAAGCCAAACTTCTCCATCAACTGCTATTTGTTTACCAATGTTGATGAACCTGACAAAGCCAAACTTCTCCATCAACTGCTATTTGTTTACCATGTTGATGAACCTGACAAAGCCAAACTACTCCATCAACTGCTATTTGTTTACCAATGTTGATGAACCTGACAAAGCCAAACTACTCCATCAACTGCTATTTGTTTACCAATGTTGATGAACCTGACAAAGCCAAACTTCTCCATCAACTGCTATTTGTTTACCAATGTTGATGAACCTGACAAAGCCAAACTTCTCCATCAACTGCTATTTGTTTACCAATGTTGATGAACCTGACAAAGCCAAACTTCTCCATCAACTGCTATTTGTTTACCAATGTTGATGAACCTGACAAAGCCAAACTTCTCCATCAACTGCTATTTGTTTACCAATGTTGATGAACCTGACAAAGCCAAACTTCTCCATCAACTGCTATTTGTTTACCAATGTTGATGAACCTGACAAAGCCAAACTTCTCCATCAACTGCTATTTGTTTACCAATGTTGATGAACCTGACAAAGCCAAACTACTCCATCAACTGCTATTTGTTTACCAATGTTGATGAACCTGACAAAGCCAAACTTCTCCATCAACTGCTATTTGTTTACCAATGTTGATGAACCTGACAAAGCCAAACTTCTCCATCAACTGCTATTTGTTTACCAATGTTGATGAACCTGACAAAGCCAAACTTCTCCATCAACTGCTATTTGTTTACCAATGTTGATGAACCTGACAAAGCCAAACTTCTCCATCAACTGCTATTTGTTTACCAATGTTGATGAACCTGACAAAGCCAAACTTCTCCATCAACTGCTATTTGTTTACCAATGTTGATGAACCTGACAAAGCCAAACTTCTGCATCAACTGCTATTTGTTTACCAATGTTGATGAACCTGACAAAGCCAAACTTCTCCATCAACTGCTATTTGTTTACCAATGTTGATGAACCTGACAAAGCCAAACTTCTCCATCAACTGCTATTTTCTTTCATGTATGGTATTTTTAATATGTTAATTTTTCGATTTAAGTGCTCATGTTCATTCATCTTCGACATAAAAGATACAGGTTTATTCAGGTCTTACAACAAAACATAACAAATGGATACATATAAACCTTTACTAAGCATATGTACATGTATATATAACACTTAACATCAGTATTTATACATTTCATTCTACAGTTGGACCTCGTTATTTCCAATTCATCAGATCCAAAATTTTATTTCAAATAATACATGGTTTTGAAAAGTCAGGACCTGATATTCATTTTGGATGATAACAAGTTAAGAAAAGATGGTTGTAGCATACACAAAGTCTGACTGTAATACATTCTTCACTCTAATATATCTCCACAAAAGGCCATGTTTTATGAAGTGCAGGATGTAAAGTTTTTATACAAAACTATGAAATATTGACTATAAAATCACAAACTTCACAGATCACAATTCATCCATCTGGCATTTGCTTTGAAATACAAAAACTGTGAAGTGTTAAAGTCTGTGATTTAATGAATCATGAATTCACAATTTTACTATGTAAGTTATAGAAAAATTACGGCCCAGTCCTTTTGTAAGACCCCTCCCATCACAAACATCAAATACAACTCTGTTATACATTGGATATTTTTCTTAACAAATTCATTAACAAATACCTTCTAAATATCATACAATAATATCATATTTGTGAATTTAACGGGGTCAGGTGGCTCATACTAAAAATGAGACTATTATTATATTTATATATATATTAGATCATTTTTCTTTAACAAACTCATTAACAAATTTATACATTCTAAATATCAAACAATAATTATCAATAGTGGGGAATTTTAAGGGGTAGTTTAGAGGTCAAGCAGTTCACACTCTAGAGGTCAAGCAGTTCACACTCTAGACAGTAATTTATTATGATAACCACACAAACATGTAGTTCTGCTTAATATTTTCCCATAATTTTGATGAAGGACTTTGACAGAAACGTAAATAAGACCAGGTAACCCAAGAATTATCAGATACTACAATAAAACAATACAATAAATATACCGCCCACAACTTGCCTTACAATGTGTTAAATGTTTGGATAATTTGCAATTTTTTTTCCATTGTTTTGTTACAAATGCATTCACATGTTAAGTTAAAAGTTGAAACAAGAAATGAGAGCAGAACTGATGTTGACTAACTCTACAATGTAGTATTTATTGGCAAAGCATATTTGTTTTGTTATTGTAACTTTTCTTACAGAGTATATTTAGATTTAATCATTACCTTGTCTTTAGTTCATTACATAAATAGTGTGATTGTAGACAAAGTAATAAGGTGTATAAATTTAGTACACACACGATTACATACATTGAATTTGCATTTCATACCAGTATTAGTTAGTATATGTCAAACCAACAGTACTGAATGTCACACATACAGCATTGAATGTCACACATACATCACTGAATGTCACACATACAGCACTGAATGTCACACTTACAGCACTGAATGTCACACATACAGCACTGACTGTCACACTTACAGCACTGAATGTCACACTTACAGCACTGAATGTCACACATACAGCACTGAATGTCACACATACAGCACTGAATGTCACACTTACAACACTGAATGTCACACATACAGCACTGAATGTCACACATACAGCACTGACTGTCACACTTACAGCACTGAATGTCACACATACATCACTGAATGTCACACATACAGCACTGAATGTCACACTTACAACACTGAATGTCACACATACAGCACTGAATGTCACACATACAGCACTGACTGTCACACTTACAGCACTGAATGTCACACATACATCACTGAATGTCACACATACAGATATTTTGTCAAAAAAGTAAGACTGTGTACCCTTTAACCTCATTCCAGGCGAACCCGGGATCAGGGGACAACCCGGGATCAGGGGACAACCCGGGATCAGGGGACAACCCGGATCAGGGGACAACCCGGGATCAGGGGACAACCCGGGATCAGGGGACAACCCGGGATCAGGGGACAACCCAGGATCAGGGGACAACCCAGGATCAGGGGACTACCCTGGATCAGGGGACAACCTGGGATCAGGGGACAACCTGGGATCAGGGGACAACCCAGGATCAGGGAACTACCCTGGATCAGGGGACAACTCAGGATCAGGGGACAGAAGCTCTCCTGTGACCCCTCCATTTTTTAAAAATAATGTGTGTAATGTACAACCAGATATGCAATATCATATATTTAATGTTTATTCTAATTTTATCAAGTATATCTCAATTTATCTGTAGTCAAGGTAGGAATCAATACCATTTACTATTTAACATATATGAGATGTCTGCATCTAATTTCATCTAGTAATTCAAGTGTATTGATATAATATATGGCTGAAGAGTAACACTATGTGTACATGAAGATACAGTCTAGAAATATCAAACTAATTATATCTATTATAAAACATATGACACTATTCACACAAATAATTATCATAAATGTACATAAAAATATCAACTATTACAACAAAATTATCATCAACAGTTGAAAAATGCCTTAAAGCTACAGAACAACATTTGACATTCAAAGGAATGCCCCTTTGCTGATACTTCACTCATTGGAAATAGGTAATTGTGTACTGTGTACAGTTTCATTGAAAATAAGTAATTGTGTACCGTGTACAGTTCCATTGGAAATAGGTAATTGTGTACTTGTGTACAGTTTCGTTGGAATTACGTACTTGTGTACCATGTACAGTTCCATTGAAAATAAGTAATTGTACTGTGTACAGTTTCATTGAAAATAATAATTGTGTACTGTGTACAGTTTCATTGGAAATAGGTAATTGTGTACTGTGTGCAGTTTCATTGAAAATAAGTAATTGTGTACTGTGTACAGTTTCATTGGAAGTAGGTAATTGTGTACTGTGTGCAGTTTCATTGAAAATAAGTAATTGTGTACTGTGCACAGATTCATTATAAATAGGTAATTGTGTACTGTGTACAGTTTCATTGGAAATAGGTAATTGTGTACTGTGTACAGTTTCATAGAAAATAAGTAATTGTGTACAGTTTCATTAGAAATAGGTAATTGTGTACTGTGTACAGTTTCATTGAAAATAAGTAATTGAGTACTGTTTCATTGAAAATAAGTAATTGTGTACTGTTTCATTGGAAATAGGTAATTGTGTACTGTTTCATTGAAAATAATTAATTGTGTACTGTTTCATTGGAAATAGGTAATTGTGTACTGTTTCATTGAAAATAAGTAATTGAGTACTGTTTCATTGGAAATAGGTAATTGTGTACTGTTTCATTGAAAATAAGTAATTGTGTACTGTTTCATTGAAAATAAGTAAGTGTGTATTGTTTCACTGGAAATAAGGTCCTAAAATAACAGTGACTGTTATGACCGGACAAACTGACATTCATCTGGACTGTGTTATAACCGTAACTATACATACATCCCAACAGGTAGGTGCGTAAAAAATAGCTGTTGTTTCTGTACATTTTCTACATTACATTTCATAATTTATTCTAATTGGTCAATTTTAACAAACACAATTAGGTCACCAATTAACAAATACAATCAAATATTTACTTCAGTAGTCCTTGTTTAAAATCAGAAAACGAATCAAACATGCAAAGTGCACCTCGTTAATTAAACTGTAATTCAATTAACGATGAATATTAGTTTCTACATACCACCGCGGTTCTTAAACATCTGTCAGTCAATTATAGCATGAAAACTATCAATACTGCATTTTAAAATCATTAATTAATTTTATCATCTGTGAAAACAAATGAAAAGTCATTTTTATATTAATATCAGTGTTCAGGTGATAGCAACTGCCTTAATAAAAAAGTACTATAAATATCAGTAAATAAATATTTCTTAAACAAATAATGGTTGAAAATGAAATACACCAGTTAACAGTTTGGACAGTGTACAGCGTAACTATCAGAAGCATACCAAGTGAAACAAAGAGTTACCTAACATGAATTGTGAGCCGATGTACTATGCTTAACGTTTATAGAAAATGCTGGTTTATAGACAGTCTGTATGACATTGCTTCTTGTTTCATTGTCTAAAACAATATACCATTGGAAAGCTTACAATCTAAATGTTTTAAACAATTAAACCACAACATTTGTATCAATTGTTAAATCTGACCACATATCGGCAATTTTGCCTACAAGTTATATAGAGATAAGCAGTCAGAAAAATTTAATCGCAAAAAATCAATAAGAATGGGGGCAATATAGAACCTTCTGGTACTTTTAACTGGAGTAAAGAAAACAATCTGCAGAAAAGCGACTTACAAAATTGACTTACAAAAACATAATTTCAATACATGCATAACAAGGAAATATAGAACCAGGATAATACATGCATAACAAGGAAATATAGAACCAGGATAATACATGCATAACAAGGAAATATAGAACCAGGATAATACATGCATAACAAGGAAATATAGAACCAGGATAATAAATTTAAAGTTTTAAAATCAACAGACAAAAGTCAGAATAATTTAAATGCATTCAATGACAATCATTGAAAATTGTTAAATTTTAAGGAACAAAAGGTATTGCCATCAAAACAGGTTCATCAACAACCTACAATGCATAAAAAGCAAAAGAAATATAAGAATCAAAAAGTGCATAAAATCAGCAAAATACATCCAATGAAAATAACATGGAAGAGAAAAATACCCAAAATTAAAAAATATTTAAAAATCCTGTTACTATATTAAAACCAAAAAATCAGGATATTTTGAAAAAAAGCAAAAGCAATGAAAGAGTAGCAATAGGTGCAGACTTAAAGCATTCATCGTCATTGTTACGAAATTCATAAACAAATGAACTTTGTATACTATCAAATATTTAGGAAATATGAATTCACAAAATATGAGAGCACATTACTGCATCATCTGTGAACTGAACTGTGCAACAGTTCTCTGGAACATTCGACTCATTTCTATATCTTCAATATTGCTCTCTTCTAATGATGTCCCAGCCTGCGTTACAAGACGCAGATCTGTCGGAGCCATGTTGGACACTGAACGAATGGCGGATGACGTAGCTAGCTGTAAAGCCGAGTCCAAGGTCACTCCAATGACATCCTGGGAATCATTTTTTAATACTGAATTACCAGCAGCAGGATTGGTCAATGCTGAATGACCAGCAGCAGGATTGGTCAATGCTGAATGACCAGCAGCAGGATTGGTCAATGCTGAATGACCAGCAGCAGGATTGGTCAATGATGCGTCATAAACATGCACACTAGTAGCTGTAGCATTTCCTATAGGCACGTTGACTCCTGCGGTAGAACTGGGAACTGAAGTATTTACTTGAGGACAATAATCTGTGTCAATGTCCATAGTGTTAGGATTGAGTGTAGAATGACTCTCTATGGACGTGTTTTCACCAGATAGGACCTCCACAGCGGATGTTTTCATTTCTTCTGGTTTGTCGCCGTCATTTTCATACTCAGCACGTTTGTAGATATCCTCTGTTTCCCCCGTGGCAAGTTCGTACAATGTCATATATTTATTAAACACAAGATTGTGCACTTTTTTCTCGTGGCGAACTCGATCCCCAGTCTGCTTGAAAGTTTTCCCACAATTCTCCTCTCGACAGAAGTATGGCCTTTCACCTGAAGAATTAAAACCTCATTTCATTACCCAGAGTACTTCTTGGTTTTGTTCATTAATAAAACTTATTCTTAAAATTGTTACAATTTGGAAAAAATAAATACTTGACATAACACGAATCACAAGAGAAGAGTTGTCCTTCAAATAGTGAAGTGTTCTTTTTCTTTTCAAAATATATTTGAAAGTTTTTATAAACAGAAGTTTAAAAATGCAGTTATGAAAAATTTCACACAGATATATGACCGCGTGTTTCACACAGATATATGACCGAGTGTTTCACACAGATATATGACCGAGTGTTTCACACAGATATATGACCGAGTGTTTCACACAGATATATGACCGAGTGTTTCACACAGATATATGACCGAGTGTTTCACACAGATATATGACTGAGTGTTTCACACAGATATATGACCGAGTGTTTCACACAGATATATGACCGAGTGTTTCACACAGATATATGACAGAGTGTTTCACACAGATATATGACCGAGTGTTTCACACAGATATATGACCGAGTGTTTCACACAGATATATGACCGAGTGTTTCACACAGATATATGACCGAGTGTTTCACACAGATATATGACAGAGTGTTTCACACAGATATATGACCGAGTGTTTCACACAGATATATGACCGAGTGTTTCACACAGATATATGACCGAGTGTTTCACACAGATATATGACAGAGTGTTTCACACAGATATATGACCGAGTGTTTCACACTTATATATGACCGAGTGTTTCACACATATATATGACAGAGTGTTTCACACAGATATATGACCGAGTGTTTCACACAGATATATGACCGAGTGTTTCACACAGATATATGACCGAGTGTTTCACACAGATATATGACCGAGTGTTTCACACATATATATGACAGAGTGTTTCACACAGATATATGACCGAGTGTTTAACACGTTATCTATGAGTTCACTTACCTGTATGGGTCCTCTCATGAACTGTTACTTTGCTTCTTAGCCCAAACTTTCGACCACAAAAACGACATGGGAATTTCTTCACACCTACAGGGATAAAAATATGACATTATGTTAGCGGCAACTGTACATGTAGATTATGTGATTCATGGAAACAACCTTATACACAGGAAATATGCAAAACAGATTTTATCCAAGACTGAGAACATTATGCTACTTCAAAACATAATCTGCCAAATCTAATGTAGCTTTATTGTGAACCTGCTATGTTACACAAGGCCTATCCAATTTACAATGCTATTTGAATTTACAATACTAATCATTTTTTCAAGACTATTTGAATTAACAAGGATAATTGAATATACGAGGCTATTTGAATAAACATTTCAAGACTATTAGAATTGACAACTTTTTACAAATTCACAAGATTTTACGATCGACTGTACAAGAATTTAAAAGTATACCAATTGATGAAATGATCAGAAAGCCATTCAAAGTATCAGCAACATCTTCTATCTAAATATTTCATTAAAACTGTGATTCAATAACAAAGGGTTTAAAACCTGACCACCAATTTTCTTCATTCTAATGATAGCTTTCACATCACTGAATAGATTTATTTAAACAACATGTTTTCTCCCTACTCAGGTTGTTTCACAGGGATTCTGGAGAGGCCCCCATGGAGAGGCCCCAGGAGAGGCCCCTGGAGGGGACCCTGGAGAGGCACCCTGGAGAGGCCCCTGGAGAGGTCCCCATGGAGAGGCCCCCTGGAGAGGCCCCCTGGAGAGGCCCCTGGAATTCCCAAAAAGCCACATTTGACCCTCAGGATTCAGGCTGAACGTTCAATTTTTATCTAAGATGTAAATATTTTGCCTATAAAATGGAAAATCTGGTAAAAAATTATCAAAATGATTTGGCACCTAGTGGAACCCCTGTTGGAGACAGACAATTTTGTCAATTTTAAACAGAAAACAAACAACATTAAATTTAGCAAAAAATGAATATCTGTTAAGAACACAACAGCAAGTGTCATTTTAACTGATTAATATTTGCAATCGGACATCAGTCATTCCAATTCATCAGGTCTGAAATTATATTTCCAATAATGCAAGGTTTCCAATAGCCCATTTCAATATGACGTGTATAAGAAGATACATCGTGTATAAGAAGATACATCGTGTATAAGAAGATACATCGTGTATAAGAAGATACATCGTGTATAAGAAGATACATCGTGTATAAGAAGATACATCGTGTATAAGAAGATACATCGTGTATAAGAAGATACATCGTGTATAAGAAGATACATCGTGTATAAGAAGATACATCGTGTATAAGAAGATACATCGTGTATAAGAAGATACATCGTGTATAAGAAGATACATCGTGTATAAGAAGATACATCGTGTATAAGAAGATACATCGTGTATAAGAAGATACATCGTGTATAAGAAGATACATCGTGTATAAGAAGATACATCGTGTATAAGAAGATACATCGTGTATAAGAAGATACATCGTGTATAAGAAGATACATCGTGTATAAGAAGATACATCGTGTATAAGAAGATACATCGTGTATAAGAAGATACATCGGAACCTGATATTTATTTCGGATGATACCAAGTTTTTGGATAGAAGATTGTCGAATAAACAAGATCCGACTATAAAGTTCTAAAACAATTAAACCCCAATTAACTCAAGAAATACATCAAGAGCTTTAAGTGAGCAGGACTGTCTAGCTCAGTGTATACAAGGCAAACCTTGCCAGGTTTTCACATACACAAGACACAAATCAGTATTTACCTAGATGTGTATTTTTATGTCTCGTAAGATCACAGTTAGCTACAAAGCACATTCCACAAACTTCACATCGATACTTGCGTTCACCTCGATGCCGTTTCTGATGTCTAACAAGATTTCCTAAAAAAAGTAAATACAAATGTACATGTAAGTACTAATTAAATCATGTTACTAGAAGTTCCACTTGTAAATACATCGGATGTTAACACTTATGGTATTTAAGTCCATACTTAATATTTGGCCTGCTGTCATTGAATCATTGAATGAAAAATATCAATGATATACCGATATATATATATATATATTACATTCCTGTAACAGACTGTAAACTCCTATTTTCAGACTATAAACTCCTATTTTTCTGTATGTTTATGTGTGTATGCCTTACATATTTTAATGTTCAACTTGTATTTTATGCAACATGAAATTAAGTAAGTCAAGAGTTACCTTTCCTGCTAAACAACATAGAACATATCTCACATTGATAGTCACGTATGTTGGAGTGCATCAATTTGTGGTCCTGAAAAAACATTAATAAGGATAAGGAATTTCTTACAATCCAATGCATGTAAACATTTGCTGCAATTACTCTACATTCATGTACAAGAAGGCGTTCCATTAGGGGCTGCAATTACTCTACATTCATGTACAAGACGGGGTTCCACTAGGGGCTGCAATTACTCTACATTCATGTACAAGAAGGGGTTCCACTAGGGGCTGCAATTACTCTACATTCATGTACAAGAAGGGGTTCCACTAGGGGCTGCAATTACTCTACATTCATGTACAAGAAGGGGTTCCACTAGGGGCTGCAATTACTCTACATTCATGTACAAGAAGGGGTTCCACTAGGGGCTGCAATTACTCTACATTCATGTACAAGAAGGGGTTCCACTAGGGGCTGCACTTACTCTACATTCATGTACAAGAAGGGGTTCCACTAGGGGCTGCAATTACTCTACATTCATGTACAAGACGGGGTTCCACTAGGGGCTGCAATTACTCTACATTCATGTACAAGAAGGGGTTCCACTAGGGGCTGCACTTACTCTACATTCATGTACAAGAAGGGGTTCCACTAGGGGCTGCAATTACTCTACATTCATGTACAAGAAGGGGTTCCACTAGGGGCTGCAATTACTCTACATTCATGTACAAGAAGGGGTTCCACTAGGGGCTGCAATTACTCTACATTCATGTACAAGAAGGGGTTCCACTAGGGGCTGCACTTACTCTACATTCATGTACAAGAAGGGGTTCCATTAGGGGCTGCAATTACTCTACATTCATGTACAAGAAGGGGTTCCATTAGGGGCTGCAATTACTCTACATTCATGTACAAGAAGGGGTTCCATTAGGGGCTGCAATTACTATACATTCATGTACAAGAAGGGGTTCCACTAGGGGCTGCAATTACTCTACATTCATGTACAAGAAGGGGTTCCACTAGGGGCTGCAATTACTCTACATTCATGTACAAGAAGGGGTTCCATTAGGGGCTGCAATTACCCTACATTCATGTACAAGAAGGGGTTCCACTAGGGGCTGCAATTACTCTACATTCATGTACAAGAAGGGGTTCCACTAGGGGCTGCAATTACTCTACATTCATGTACAAGAAGGGGTTCCACTAGGGGCTGAATCTCAAGGGTCATTGATCATTTTTGACTGGATTTTACCTTTTTATAGCCAAAATACCTTTAAATGATAGAAAATTGACACTTCAGCCAGAATGCTCTGAATCAAAATGTGACTTTTCGGAAATTCCAGGGTCAAGTGTGTTTGGACCTACAGAAATATGGGACAAAATTATTATCATGCATTATTAAAAATAATTTAGAGTACTTTGTCCGAGATGAATCGTATAGTTATCATTTTCAAACAAAGAATGAGTTTCATCTTTATACAATATATACAGTCAGAGCTCGTACATTCCAATTCATCAGGTCCACAGTTTGAGTTTGATTAATACATGGTCTCAAATAGCCACTTTGAATTTCATGAGCCTAAGAAGATACATCGGGACCTGATATTTATTTTGGATGATACCATGTTTACGGATAGAAGGTTGTCGAATAAACGAGGTCGACTATACATTTAACAAATTTTGCAATTCAATTTCAGCAGAAAGCAGCAACAAAGTTAAAGAGAATGATACAATGTAACACTCACCTTCAGTGTCGTGTTATCTTTAAATGCCTTCCCACAAACATCACACTCCTTATCAGGCACCTTGTGTACCTTCTTGTGTCTGTATAAAGCCTCTTTGCTCTTCAATATCACACCGCACTGATCACAGATACATTCATTCGGACCGCTGTCGGGCTTCAACTCCGAGTGGTCCTTCTTTATATGGCGAGACAAATGTTTGCGATACCTAAATTTACTGTCACAGTGTGGACACTGCACTTGTGGCGTTGTATCGTGGACTGGCGTATGATTGTCAAGGTGTGTTTTCCGATAAAACAACATCGGACATTTGTCGCATTTATAATTCGGAGCACATTTTTCTGTGTGTGTCTCATAGTTCTCTTTCTTAAAGAAATATCTCTTACATTTAGAGCACTGAAACTCGCCTTTGATGCCATCATGCACCATACGTATGTGTGTACTCAAGTTGTCCTTCTTAGCATATGCAGCGTCGCACTGTCCACATCTGTACGGCCTCTCTCCGGTATGATTATTCACATGTTCCCTGGCTTGATATGGTTTTTTAAACGACTTCTCACATAACTTACAATCATACTGGGTTTTACCAGATTCGAGGGTTGTTATGGAAATTATTTCCTTTTCTTCTTCAGTAAATACTGTTTTTGGTCGATCGTTCTCCATGAGTACCGGGTTATGGTTTAAGTAATGGGACACAATCTCGTTTGGTTTTTCAAACTTTTCATTGCAGACGTCACATTCAAACTCGTTCATATTGCAATGTTGACTTCTCATGTGACGGATCACATGATCTGTACGACTGAACATTTGTGAGCAGACAACACACCGATGTGGCTTGATACCTAAATGCATGTTCATATGTTGCCGTAAGCGATATTTCTGTGTGTAAACTTTATGGCATATTTCACATTCGTGGTGTCGACCTTTTTTGCAACTGGAGTTTCGTTTAGACTTTCTAACGCTGATAGATCCAAAGCTGTCTTCATCAACGGTATCCTCATTGTCTTCCTGTGTATTCATAAACTCATTAAATACATCTTCATTATCCATATCCTTGGCATTCATTCTTTTCTCAGCAGCCGACAGATAAATACTATCATCAACATCTTCAGCAGCTTCTAATGATTTATTTTCTACCTCGACTTTAACTACAGCAGCTTCAACTCCTGACTCGGTGGCACTGTCATTTATCACTTCAATTCTTCTCTTAGCATTCTTTTTAGCATGCTGACTGGCGGACTTCTTCCTTCGACCACGTTTACAAGGAATCTCGTAATCAGGATCATCATCCCCTAGATGCGGTCCACCCCTACGTCTGGATATCTTAGATTTCTGTGGCACAACTTTGCTATTGTTAAGGTCACTGACAGCCTTATCCTGAAAGTTAAGGCACTCAGACACCCGATCTTGAATCATTCTAGTTAAACTTTCATCTTCCAACAGATCTTCACTTTTTACAGACACCGTACCATCATCCATATGACTGCAATAAATTAAACCATAGTACAAAATATTAAATCACAAAATGCAAACAACTTTTTTATCATAAAATATACCAGCCTTGTACATTAAGTTGAACATATCAGCATTAAAAATTAAATTGAACATAATACCAGCCTTGAAAATTAAGTTGAACATAACACCAGCCTTGAAAATTAAGTTGAACATAATACCAGCCTTGAAAATTAAGTTGAACATAATACCAGTCTTGAAAAGTAAGTTGAACATAATACCAGCCTTGAAAATTAAGTTGAACATAATACCAGCCTTGAAAATTAAGTTGAACATAATACCAGCCTTGAAAATTAAGTTGAACATAATACCAGCCTTGAAAATTAAGTTGAACATAATACCAGCCTTGAAAATTAAGTTGAACATAATACCAGTCTTGAAAAGTAAGTTGAACATAATACCAGCCTTGAAAATTAAGTTGAACATAATACCAGCCTTGAAAATTAAGTTGAACATAATACCAGCCTTGAAAATTAAGTTGAACATAATACCAGCCTTGAAAATTAAGTTGAACATAATACCAGCCTTGAAAATTAAGTTGAACATAATACCAGCCTTGAAAATTAAGTTGAACATACTACCAGCCTTGAAAATTAAGTTGAACATAATACCAGCCTTGAAAATTAAGTTGAACATAATACCAGCCTTGAAAACTAAGTTGAACATAATACCAGCCTTGGAAACTAAGTTGAACATAATACCAGCCTTGAAAACTAAGTTGAACATAATACCATCCTTGAAAATGAAGTTGAACATAAAAACAGCCTTGAAAACTAAGTTGAACATATTACCATCCTTGAAAATCAAGGTCAACATAAATTTGATTGTACATCTAGGTTTTTCACATAAAGTCCCAGGTTAGAAACATATATGACAAACGTTATCTTAGATATCAGTATGCATCCAGTAAATAAATCATACCCATTTCAGCGCCGTAGCCACACTGAGGCAAACCGAGGCAGCTGCCTCGATTAAAATTTGCAGAGCACTAGAGAAGTCCTAGAAAAAAATTCCAGGAAAACAAGCCGACGGCTCCCCCTAGACTGCCTCAATTTAAGTATGCCTCTGGCTACGGCACTGCATTTGCTAAATTTTTTACAGCTAAAAATTATATAAGTCAGATTTAGTCATCTCTGTCCTTGAACAAATACAAATTTACAAAAAAGTTTCTACAGACCAAGTGAACAATTTTTAGCATCAGTTGTGTTGGAAGTTTAGTGCATTTAGTATTTCAGTTAGGGATGGCAATCAGCTGACATAACCAGTGTTCCAGTGTTCCTGTGTCACTATCAGTACTAACCTGGCAATCAGCTGACCTAACCAGTGTTCCTGTGTCACTAACAGTACTAACCTGGCAATCAGCTGACCTAACCAGTGTTCCTGTGTCACTAACAGTACTAACCTGGCAATCAGCTGACATAACCAGTGTTCCTGTGTCACTAACAGTACTAACCTGGCAATCAGCTGACATAACCAGTGTTCCTGTGTCACTAACAGTACTAACCTGGCAATCAGCTGACCTAACCAGTGTTCCTGTGTCACTAACAGTACTAACCTGGCAATCAGCTGAGATAACCAGTGCTCCTGTGTCACAGTACTAACCTTGCAATCAGCTGACCTAACCAGTGTTCCTGTGTCACTAACAGTACTCAGCTGGCATTCAGCTGACCTAACCAGTGTTCCTGGGTCACTTACAGTACTAACCTGGCAATCAGCTGTCCTAACCAGTGTTCATGCGTCACTTACAGTACTAACCTGGCAATCAGCTGTCCTAACCAGTGTTCCTGTATCACTAACAGTACTAACCTGGCAATCAGCTGACCTAACCAGTGTTCCTGTGTCACTTACAGTACTCAGCTAAATCTCAGCTCAAATATTGTCTCAAATCGTTGAGATTTTCGTCAACTGAGACTGGACTCAAAAACGGTATTACATAAGGAAGAAGTTTAGATGATTTTTTTTCTCAATTTTTGATCAAGAGATTCAAATGAGATTTGTCTCAATCTCATTCTCTACTTTGAGCAAAATCTCATACTGAGCTGAGATTTCTATTTGAGATGCTTTGAGAGATCAGGGCCTGTTCTCCTTCAAGCAACAGACAACTTCCATACATGAATTAAACATGGAATACTAAAATGATCACATAAAGCATTTACCTCATCCGTTGTTTGAACTTAGGACCTCCAGACTGGCAGTCGAGTGCCTAACCGACAGAACTAACCAGACTGGCAGTTGAGTGTCCAACCAACAGAACTAACCAGACTGGCAGTTGAGTGTCCAACCAACAGAACTAACCAGACTGGCAGTCGAGTGTCCAACCAACAGAACTAACCAGACTGGCAGTTGAGTGTCCAACCAACAGAACTAACCAGACTGGCAGTTGAGTGTCCAACCAACAGAACTAACCAGACTGGCAGTTGAGTGTCCAACCAACAGAACTAACCAGACTGGCAGTCGAGTGTCCAACCAACAGAACTAACCAGACTGGCAGTCGAGTGTCCAACCAACAGAACTAACCAGACTGGCAGTCGAGTGTCCAACCAACAGAACTAACCAGACTGGCAGTCGAGTGCCCAACCGACAGAACTAACCAGACTGGCAGTCGAGTGCCTAACCAACAGAACTAACCAGACTGGCAGTCGAGTGCCTAACCGACAGAACTAACCAGACAGGCAAACAGATTTCATGGCATCAACATATATGTCTAAAAACCTATAGTTACCTATTTTCCTTTAATCCAGTAAAATCATCTTCATCGTCTATCACTTCTACAGTATCCATGGCACTTTCATCTTCCTCATTAACCAGTGCCTTATCTTTCATACATTCATCAGAATCCTCAGTGTCATCAGCAGTCAGTTCTGTTGCATTCTTTTCAGCTTCGCCCTCGAAATCTGCAGTACCGTCCATTTTTAAACAAGAATCTTGATCTTCTTCAAAACTGGGTGCAGTATTTATTCCATCATTTTTAGAACCTACCATTTCTTCCAGTACATTAGTTTCATTCATTTCTGATTTAACATTATCCATAACATTAGTTTGTTCCTTTTGGATTTCCTGACCTTCAGGTTTTGAAGCAAGAACTTGTGCACTTACATTATTTTCATCATGATATTTCAGTGTTTTGAAGGCTGTGTCTGGACTCAGATCTTTTATATGTTCTGTGGTATTCGTTTCTTCCAAACCCTTAACATAACCAGTTCCACTATGACTTGCATCAATTTCCTTCTCTTTCTCACTCTCAGTCTGAAAATCAACAACTTGTGCAGAGTTTCTTGCCAATTCCACCTTTGGCATACTCAGGTATGTGTATCTGGATGGGTCCTTTGCTGAAAGATCTAGGACCCCATCAGTTTCAATATAACCTGGAACATTATGGCTGTCAAAGGCAGGTGTAACCGATTCAAGAGTAACACTCACATGAGCATCATCTCTTCTCTCAACAACTGCATCTTTATCACTATCAGTTATTTTAACTGATCTTTCATCCAATGGTGCGTCACGTTTCTCAACATTTTCTATGTGATCATTTTCAATCTTATCTCCAAGAGTCGTCTCTGGTTTCTTTCCGCCAAATGTTTCTCCAAAATGTTCTAATATTTTCTCTAACTTGGTCAACATGTTAGCTTTATTACTCTTTGGAACAGTTCTATGATTTACTTGATCTGTCACACTCTGAGTAATTTTGACAACAGCATTGTCCAGGTCCTCACTCGCCTCATCATCAACGTTGTCCGCAAGTTTATCATAAGAAATATTGATGAGACTATCAGCAAACTAAAACAAAGAAAAACAAAATGTCTCAATGATTCAAGCAGAGAATGATTAATGGTATGCACTCTTCACTTTATTTGCACTCAAAAGTTATTAATCAACAGTCCTGCATTAAAGAATAATTATAACATATATATGGTGTAGAGCAGTAATAACACCCATGTACTATTTTCAATAATTAACTAGTGAAATAACAACTCATGTGCATGATGTAACCACAAAACAAACTTAAAGCAGACATGATCAAACGATGATGACATTGTTAAATTAATTTGCACAAAGTATGAATACAAATTAAGACAAAAAGAAACTTACTGCAACACGTTGCTAATATATTGCAATATATCGTGGTACTTACTGCAACAAGTTGCTAATATATTGCAATATATTGTGGTACTTACTGCAACACGTTGCTAATATATTGCAATATATTGTGGTACTTACTGCAACATGTTGCTAATATATTGCAATATATTGTGGTACTTACTGCAACACGTTGCTAATATATTGCAATATATTGTGGTACTTACTGCAACACATTGCTAATATATTGCAATATATTGTGGTACTTACTGCAACATGTTGCTAATATATTGCAATATATTGTGGTACTTACTGCAACATGTTGCTAATATATTGCAATATATTGTGGTATTTACTGCAACAAGTTGCTAATATATTGCAATATATTGTGGTACTTACTGCAACAAGTTGCTAATATATTGCAATATATTGTGGTACTTACTGCAGCACGTTGCTAATATATTGCAATATATTGTGGTACTTACTGCAGCACGTTGCTAATATATTGCAATATATTGTGGTACTTACTGCAACATGTTGCTAATATATTGCAATATATTGTGGTACTTACTGCAACACGTTGCTAATATATTGCAATATATTGTGGTACTTACTGCAACACATTGCTAATATATTGCAATATATTGTGGTACTTACTGCAACATGTTGCTAATATATTGCAATATATTGTGGTACTTACTGCAACACGTTGCTAATGTGTTGCAATATATTGTGGTACTTACTGCAACACGTTGCTAATATATTGCAATATATTGTGGCACTTACTGCAACACGTTGCTAATATATTGCAATATATTGTGGTACTTACTGCAACATGTTGCTAATATATTGCAATATATTGTGGTATTTACTGCAACAAGTTGCTAATATATTGCAATATATTGTGGTACTTACTGCAACACGTTGCTAATATATTGCAATATATTGTGGTATTTACTGCAACAAGTTGCTAATATATTGCAATATATTGTGGTACTTACTGCAACACGTTGCTAATATATTGCAATATATTGTGGAACTTACTGCAACACGTTGTTAATATATTGCAATATATTGTGGTACTTACTGCAGCACGTTGCTAATATATTGCAATATATCGTAGTATGCTTCAGACGTATTGTGACACTCCTATTAAATACACAAGATGGGAAAGTATGCCACAAGGAAAGAGTACACACAGCTAGGTTACTTACAGTATATCCAAGAGGCCAATTTTTCATCCATCTGTGAGCAAGTTTGAGAACCTTTCCTATCCTGAAGTTTTCCAGCATCAAATTTTCTACTTCGAGAGGAAGCACCTGCAAGGAAATAATGATAACAGCCATGCAGAAATGCTCATAATTGTCAAATTGAGTATTGATATTGTTAAAAGTAAAGAATATAAAAATAAAGTTCTTAGAACGAGGAAAAATAAGCTGGCTGATAGGATTTGCTGTATTCTTGTATGCGCTAGCATTGTTATATCTCGAACTATACTACTTATACATTAAGAAGCCAGTTTACATACTAGGAAAATACAACATTTTTACTGTTATGTTATAAACCTAACACACTAGGTCACGTAGGTGCTGAATCTCAAGGCTCATTTTGATAAGTTTGACCAGATTTCACCATTTTATAGCCAAATAACTATAATTCAGATGAAAATTGACCCCTTAGCCAGAATCCTGAGCATAAAATGTAGCCTGGTGGAAATTCCAGGGGTCAAAGGGTCAACTCCAGGGTCAAATTGAACCCCTGCCTATCATGAGGTCACATTTATATGATTATTTACTGCCTCCAATCCTACCTTGTGTGAAGTTGGGCAAATAAATAAACAATCTTGTTAATGCAATACTCCAGTAAGTAATTGCTTAAATATATTTCTTTTGTTCAAGAAAATGTCCTGCCCTGAGCTGTTCAAGTATTATGAGCAGATCATTTTAGCCAGGTAGGAAGGCAGTCAGCAAATGAACACTTTTTGTCAATTTGAACAAAAGTAGAATAGAATTGCATAGCAACATTAGAATAAACATGTCACAAACAGTGGTGCTAGGATACACTATAAGTACCTCAAAAAAATCATGACTATCTATAATATGATCATAAAAGTTCATCTCCACCATTTCCCAAATGAGTTTCAACAAGCCACTCGTCCTAGAGCTCACCATATCACACTCCTGAAAACAAACAAATACAATAAATAAAAAACACAGTTTTCAAAATGATACATGTATGACCTAAACTTGTAACTTCCTGTTTACCAATTTATTTCTGTATAAACTGTATCAAAACAGCAGTAAACAGCAACATACATGATATATAACACAAGTATGATATACTGTTTCATGTCAACCCTGTACACTTAGGATTGTAACACAAGTATGATATACTGTTCCATGTCAACCCTGTACACATAGGATTGTAACACAAGTATGATATACTGTTCCATGTCGACGTATGATATGAGCACTGCTGTGGGATTTACAACCTCTTCTGTAAGTGTAGTCACTTCAAGAAAATGCAACATTTGATGTCACTATTTGCAAGCAGGAAACAAAATTTACTCCATATGGTCACTACATTTTTATATTGCCGTATGGGACAAATATTGCTTACTGTCAGTACATGGTGACGTCACATGTGACGTTTTCTGGAAATGAAGTCACATAAAGAAGAGGTTTGAAATCGTACAGCGGCACTCATATACTGTTCCATGTCAACCCTGTACACATAGGATTGTATAATAAATTAATAAACAATTGCTATTCATATAAACTGCCTGTGAGAGAAAAGCCTCCAACTGTCAATTTTTGGCTGAATAACGGCTACAAAGACAACTGGAAAAAAACCTCTAGTCCAACAAACCTTCGTGCCTTCAGCATTCAAAATACTCTTCTTCAAATCCAGATAAAGTTTCAGGTAGTTCTGTTTGGATGCGTACTGGTTGATGTATCTCTCACCAAGCTCCAGTAATTCCTCTATCATCAGATATTCTGCCATTTTCACCAGACCGGTAAAATTTAAATCATTCATGTATACCGTACCACTGTACAAGAAATCTATCACTGGTTCCAGATATTTCGCTTCATCTGGTGTGAATCCACCAAGCTCAAATGTTGACCTGTTAAAATAGGAACACATCTAAAATTTTAAATATCTATGGTTTCTTCACCATTTTAGGAATGGGTACGGGTTCCTGTGTGATTGGTAACAAGTAGCAGGACTCTAGATTTATGGTCAAAGACACATCCGATTTAACAGCACTCTTCTGGCGTCTTTATTATTGACAGAACAGACTTTTGAGAGTACGGAAAAACTGTAGCAATCTTTCACGAGTAGAAGAAAACAAAAATTGAATTTCTAGCGCATCTGAGTGCCTCACAATCACTCCGACAAGAAGACAGGGGTCAGATGTTATGACTGCAAAAATTGTCGCTAAGGTATCTGTCAATCGAACGCCCACGGTGCGCAAGTAAACTATCTACCTTACAAACTGGATGTTGACATTCGCACTCCCGCCAATTTCGCCCGTCAAAGTAGCAATACAAGATGGATTTTAACGTTGAAACAAATTTTGATCGGATTCGTGATAGATATCAATTTCAGTATTGGCTCAAAAAGGAGCAAAGAATAGCTATATCGACGGTGATCTGGATAGGGTAATAACTAAGTGTGCACCGCCTCCATAGCAACTCTCCCATCTTCTTATTTAACACGTGCTCGATTCACTATTTTTTTTACAAAACAAGTTGTATCCATGAAAATCTGGTTGAAAGGACAAATTTATAAATCAACGAAAAGCTACCATTTTCTGTTGTACAGTTTTTTATTGCATGCAAAGCATTTCGACAGTGCAAGACTATACTAACTCCTATATAAATACATAGGAATTAGGATTGTCTTACGCTGAACCCTCGATTTATATGTTCACGAAAGTAAGAATAAATTCAGTGGAAAGACCAACGGTGTCCAACTTCTATTTACTTTTGTGAATGGTTTAGCAGGACGTTGTACAGCGACAGTATAGAGATGTGACGTCCGTTGCTGGACTAGTTAGCTTTAAAATAGACTTGTCCGGGACTGTTGGTAGCCTGATTCAGCATAAGACTAGTCCAGGATGTCGGCTAGTGGATTTCTAGAGCCCTGCTGAGTGTTACTACTGCCAAACTTTGGAATTCTTTTAGGTAATATTTATTGAACAAAATATTCTCTTTTATTTCATGCTTTCCAGTGGTTGACCGCTGAATCACGGTGAATCATTATCTCATTCTGACAATTCACAGAAAATTATTAAAGTCATATTGACGTCAAATAAATGCTGTCATGTAAAATATTAAGATATTCAATTGGGATACTTGATGTAATTAACGAGTAAATTTTTTTAAAAAAGACCAAAATAAAGCATGAGATAAATAGAATAGTTGTATGTTTCATTAGAAATTTTCACTCGTCGCTATGCCACTCGTCACTATGCCACTCGTTGCTATGCCACTCACTGCTATGCCACTCGTTGCTGTGCCACTCACTGCTATGCCACTCGTTGCTATGCCACTCACTGCTATGCCACTCGTCACTATGCCACTCGTTGCTATGCCACTCGTCACTATGCCACTCACTGCTATGCCACTCGTTGCTGTGCCACTCACTGCTATGCCACTCGTCACAATGCCACTCGTTGCTGTGCCACTCACTGCTATGCCACTCGTCACAATGCCACTCGTTGCTATGCCACTCGTTGCTGTGCCACAAGTTTGTGGAATATTTTGTCCACTGCTCTTTCAATCTTACACCAGAATACACAAACACTAGATTTTTTCAAAATAACTGAATTACTCTTTCAAAGATCTAACCTAAAGCCTATCAATAATGAATGCTGAATTTGGAAATTTTCAGGTTTGAATTAGGAAAACATACTATTTTTTATTGGGAATGGGACACTATAGACTGGACTGAACTTATAAAGGAAAAAACCTTGTGCCATTTTATGATTGTCTCTAGGTACGACATGGTCTCTAGGTACGACATGGTCTCTAGGTACGACACGGTCTCTAGGTACGACATGGTCTCTAGGTACGACATGGTCTCTAGGTACGACATGGTCTCTAGGTACGACATGGTCTCTAGGTACGACATGGTCTCTAGGTACGACATGGTCTCTAGGTACAACATGGTCTCTAGGTACAACATGGTCTCTAGGTACGACATGGTCTCTAGGTACGACATGGTCTCTAGGTACTACACGGTCTCTAGGTACGACATCGTCTCTAGGTACGACATGGTCTCTAGGTACGACATCGTCTCTAGGTACGACATCGTCTCTAGGTACGACATGGTCTCTAGGTACGACATGGTCTCTAGGTACGACATGGTCTCTAGGTACGACATGGTCTCTAGGTACGACATGGTCTCTAGGTACGACATGGTCTCTAGGTACGACATGGTCTCATAAGTCAGAAGTATTTTACAGTGAAATATATTGAGAACCAGCAGAAATTCACATCAACAGCTCCATATAAAAGTATCCACCAATTTTTACAATATTTACGGCCATACTGCAATTTCATGAATCAAAGCATACTATTGTGAAGGCTAAGAAAGTTCTCACCTATTAAAGTGACGTTTATTCATCTCAGCACGCTGGAAGAGAACCTTGAAGAACTCACTGCTAGCAGCAAGCACACACTTGTGAGCTGTGATAGTGACATCATTTGATGTTATAGTGACGTCTTTATAGTCCACATCGTTTCTCAGTCTCTCGTATCTCCCTCGAAGTTTCACTGGGTCTAAATTCATCTGTGTAGTTTTCAACTTCATTTTCAATCTGAAAGAAAAAGTCAGACAATTTAGTCTACACTCGTCATTATTTGCAATTCAATGTCAAAGTTTGTTCTGCTGTTGACCCTTGGACTCCTGGAATGTCTAAAACACCACATTTTGACCCTCAGGATTCTGACTGAAGGGTAAATTTTCTTCTAAATTATTGATAATTTGACTTATAAACGGTAAAAAAGTAACAAAATGACCCTTGAGATTCAGCACCTAGAGGAAGCCCTGGCTGTGGTATTTGTGGATGGGAAGTTTGTCAAAATACTTTCTTAGTGCTGAATATTCCTTTGAGATTGTGTTAGAATTTGAGATTTTAGTGAAAATTTGAGATTGAGTGTATCACTGTATGTTGTTAGTGCTGAGTATTCAATATTCATCCAAACAAATCTCAGATTTACACAAACACCTCACACTAAGTATTGAACTAAACCACAGAGAATACTAAACACCCAGTAATAAGTATAATCAACTTAACTCTCTCAAACCTACACACATAGACTCAGCAGTCAACAGAGTAATTTTAAGTTCCGAGTGCAGAGTAATGGTTATAATTACCAGGGCCCGGATTATAACGACTACTTACACCCAGCACTTACTAACTCATATCCTTACTGCATTAATTACCTTTTTGCAGGGAATAAGCTAGGCTCAATTTTTTGGGAGAAGTGGGGAGAAATTAGGGAGAAGTGGAGATGGCGCGTCCGCATCATTGATTTTGTTTTTTCTTCATGACACTGGATCTTTTAATAATTTATGTTTGATAGTTGTGAAACATACAAATTAACAAAAAGTGCAAAGCTTCCTATCAGCTTATGTTTTACAAATCTCCTCAATAATAAGAAAGCATGTTTCTAGTCACACACTGAATAAATTATAGTACATGCATACGATAAGCCGTCGTTTTTAGCCATATATCAACCAAAATCTCAAAGTAAAATATAAATCTTTACTCCATTTATCATCTTACATAATAAAATTATTATGACATGTTTACCTTCAAACCTTATGAGAAACTAGCCTTACAGCTTAATTAATGTTTCACTAAAAATTGTCAAATTATGCAATACTGAAATGTTAACCAATGAAATTTAATGCAAATCAAAACTAGAACCGATGTTTTTTTTATTAACATCAATATCAAGTATAAATAAACACTATGACGCGACAGACTTAAACGAAAATAAACACGAGTCGATATTGAAAACAAAAGTAGGAATATTCAATAAAAATCTAGACAGCGTTTACGGTGAAAAATCTCAACAAATTCGCAGTAATCGCAGTATTCATTGCAATATCACACCTTTCACAGGTTGTCCGTTTGATCAATTTATGACAGGCTTAACTTGTTGTCTATGTCAGTTCGCCACACACGTCGTGTAAACATACTCATGTCGAAATTCATTAATACAAAGCTAATCGCTCATTGGTCAGCAGTAGTCTCTTATCCAATCAGATCTTTCCTTACATTTTAGCTGTAGGCGAAGCTTAACTTTACACAGTCGAATAGTTGGGGCTGTTTATTGATCAAAATTGATTAAATTTTAACCGTGGAGTAAAACCCGATAATAGGTATGTTTATACAACGAATGCACTGCGGTTGTCTCGCTTGATTACACGAAGTCTCCTATTGTTTAATGACATGTCCCAGATATTTACGGCAACTTAGTTTTCTTTTGAAAATTGGCAAAATGAACGGACGTTCGGCGACTTCTTCGCCCACTTTGCCTAGTAGCTTGTTCCCTGTTATGTATACAGGACAGCCAGAATAGTTTTAGTTAGACAGACCTCTGATCAAATCACATATTACAATGAACACAAACACTTTGAATCAGATATCCCTGCAGTATTAAATAAAAAAATTATATTACATTACTATCCGAACTTTTTGTCCGAAAGTAACTGCACTAGTCTAAAGTACAACACATCTCCCAAGTAACAAAGAAATATTCAAAGAATCGACCGACTAATAAATCCCTTCAAAATGTTGTATCAAATAATTTTCGATTGAAAAAATGACAAATACATTCCACAATCAACCACAACATCGGTCTCAATCTGCTAGCGACTTGTAATCGGAAGTGACGCGCTTATCAATTTGAGCACCAAGTAAAGAGTTACAGTTGAAGGTGACGGTGTATTTTGTCTAGATCGTCAACGCAAACCATGTCATGGTTTTTCTACTTACTTTACACGTACAATCTGTCTATATTTCTCCGGCTAAACTTGCAATTATCAAAGATAACTTTGCATAATTTTTGGAGGACCTATTTTTTCCCGAGCAAATGGTTGCATTTTATAAAAGGGGAATAACTATGCAGATGTTTAAAACGAATGGCTAAAAGCTATTTAAATTTCGTTACACATATATCACGGACGTCATGTTCGTAACATAGACTCCACTGGTTCATTTTTTCTGAAAATTTATAGTATCTGGTATAACACTAAGTGTATCAATAAAAACTCTGTGGAATTAGTAGTTGGCTGTGGCTACGTGCATTGCTTGCGGTATGACTAAAGTACGCATTGGAGATTTTACGGCGCATTGGGCGCATTGGAGATTTAAAAAAATGTTTTATGTGATTTTTAGCCCGATCATTAGCAATTTCTTTCTTTATCGTAGTATAATATCACGTATTATTAACAATTAATGAAAAATACTATTAAACGTTGAAATTACTTTGTAAAGTAAAAAATCTTCAATTTGCGTACAGTTTAGAAGGCGCATTGGAGATAAAAAATATACTCTGTCATTTATTTTGCAACGAATAGCAACACAATATTGCGGTATTTTAGCATAAAATAACATATTTGTGCAAGTGCAGAAAAAATGTTAGTTACAACATTTTGAATTCTATTTGGTATATACCATTGGGAAATGGAAAATCTCCAATGCGTCATTATAGATCAGACAGCGCATTGGAGATTGCCTAAGTAGACACGAATTATTTATTTCATTTTCTTTTCTTCCAAAAGGAATATTGTAATATTTCAGAATGAAATTACATATTTTTGCACGCATACGTTAAAATAGCTTTGCATTTTGACTTTGATGCTAGATAATCCATAGTGAATTGAAAAATCTCCAATGCGCCGTCTTATCTATTGGCGCATTGGAGATTATATCTACATGGAAAGATCAGACGGCGCATTGGAGAAGAAAATGTATTTCATGTCATCAGGGAAATATTGATAGATTTATAACATTTTGACTTCGATGCTAGATATTCCAATGTGAATTGAAAACTATGATAAGTGGTAAATTTTGAATTAGATGCTGGATGTGTTTTATTGTGAATTGGAATTCAATAGATCAGATGGCGCATTGGAGATTAGATATACATGAAAATATCATTGGAGAAGAAAATATATTTCATGTAATTTTTTTCTTTCAAAAGCTATATCGTGTAAAATAATATATTGGTGTATGTAAATGTCCAATGGTTGTGGAAAATGAAAAATTCTTCATTCTACAAAATGTGTCTTTATTTACTATAAATTACACTGCATTGTTTGTGTAAATATACTCATCACAGTTGATATGATATAAGTTCATATCATCCCTAGATATATTGTTCAGTCCATTCCAACCTATGTCAAATTCATGTGCATGTAATTAATGGATGTCGGTATCTTTTGTCGGCGAAACAAAGCTTTTCGTTCGCTGAAGAGGGACAAATTAAGATTTGCGCTAATTGATCATTGCACCTTCAGTATGTATAACTATGCGCATTTATGCACCTGTTGATTGTCTAAATCTAATAAAGGGAAGTGCGAAACTAATATCACACCAGCTTCAATAATTAAGTGCCCATATTGTTCCGGGTGAAATATTGATCGTTAAAGGCGTGAAATATATCATGATAGCACTTGATTATAGTTAACAGAAATCAGACGATAGTGTTATTAATATCTTCTCCTAATTATAATTTCATTGCAATTGTTTAAATGTATGTCTTTACCATAACATAACATTCCTTTATTTCGCTCAATACATGCAATATATCAACATGTAAACATGAGGTAATTACAATTACATCTTTACGAGGCTCAATAATTCATACATACATGAAAAGCATAAATAAACATATTGTATTTAAAGTTTTAACATAAACATGTGTAGGTTGGATTTGCCGGAGAGTCACCAGTTAAATCTGGGAGCTTAGAAGGGCAGTAATTGCAAAAGCAGAGCTATTAAGGATTTGTTGTATAGAAACTCAAAAACTGAAATACTAGTGTGAAGAAACAATCAAGGCATAATTATAGAGTAGAAAGCTCGACAATAAGGCAAGCAACCGTTCAAAAAGAAAAATATCCAATACAAAATACAATCAAATACTAATTCCTTGTTCCAGATAATATAACATAACATAACATAACATTCCTTTATTTCGCTCAATACATGCAATATATCAACATGTAAACATTTAATGAATTTACAAAGATTGATATATTCTGTTTGGTTAGTAGTCGACATTAGTTGCTCAAGTTTGTACATGTTTGGTCTCCTAAAATAATATGGTTTGATAAATCGTTTCCTTTCGATTGCATATTTCGAACACTCAAAAAGGTAATGGAATTCGTCTCCTATTTTATCTGGACAATTATAACAAAATCTTAAATGATGTGGGATTTTGTGCCATTTTCCAGTTTCCACTGGTAAACGGTGATTTCTTGTCCTAAATCGCACCATGTAAAATAATAAGTTTGAGGTAGTTGATTTAAGGTAGTTTTCGAAGCCAAAACTGTTTTTACATATTCTATAGAATGGGCTTTGACTAGAATTTTCAACAAGAGAGTACCATTCCGATAAGAATAAGTCTGTAAGTTTTTGTTTTACCGTTGCTCTAAGCCAATTACTATTTAAGATATGTCCAGTCCACATGTTCATTAGTCCACATTTAATTAAAATTTCTCTAATTTGGTAAAACCATGGATATTTATTTTTTAAGTCAACGCTATTTATATATTTAGTTAGTTCATACATATTTCTGTATAAACCGAAACTTGAGGGTAATTAATTGAAAGCTTTGGTGTAGTGAGAGAATCCAAGGTTTTTTATTTATTGAAAAAAATTCGGCAAGTACAGAGGAATACATTGGTAGACGGACATTAGCCCCTAGGACATTTGCCCCAATGCTAAAATTTGCACATGCGGACATTTGCCCCATTCTAATATTGCACATGCGGTCATATGCCCCATTCCGATATTGCATAGGCGGACTTTTTCCCCATTCTGATATTGCACATGCGGAAATTTGCCCCATTCTGATATACACTTAATGTTTCACTTTTGCATCTGAAATTACTTTATGAATAATTATTGATTATTGATGACGAAAAATGATACGACTGTCGTTCATATGAGTATTATTATGAATATTAGTTATTTTCAGATAAAAATAAAAATATGATAGTAATAATTATTGTAGCCAATTCAAACCAAATAATAAATGAGTGTAAAAAGGTCGTCGTTTTCTAGGCGTTAGAATATTTGAGTGTCTTTATGTTTCACACATTAAATTTTCAACACACAAAGTTTTGTAAATGATAAATCGAATCCTATTTTTTCGGGTCAATTGGCAGATTCAATTTAATGAACCAACATTTTTTTGTAAAAATTCCACACCTCCGCGTCGCTGAACAAATTTCTGTGTGCTTGCTTAATGTTAACTCGATTTCTGATTAGTATAAGTTCTTTCACAAAATGTAAATTCGTTTAAAATGAAATTCTGTTACTATGCTGCGTTTAATTGCCCGTTAATTTGCATTAATTATGTTATCGAATGATGAATGTCTGACGTGAGTTTATGAAAGCTTATTTATCGACATGAATCTTGTAGTCTTATGCTTGATTAAAACTTGTTAACATTTCAATCCGCCAAATGATGTTTTTTAATTCAGGTTAAAGTTTTTCATTGAAGACTGTTTCCATAATGTTATCTTCTTAAAAGAACCCTAGTAACACAACTATATATAAATCTTTTGATTGCATATTGAGAAAGCAACACTGCAATATTTCTGTATGTAAATATAATGTTCATATTCTGGTATATTTTGAAATAGTAACATGAGATGAACTCGGACAAGTATTATAGAACTTCAGTGTTATAGTTTCTGTATAGTGCGTACTATGTTCTATTTTTATTGGATTAATGTATTTTCGCTTTTTTATACAATTTTTGTATCTGAAAATCTGATATCTCTTTAATATTTTATTCTAGTCTTTCAAAATTTACATCGTAATATATTTTTCAGTCATAAATACATTCAATAAGCTGAATTGTTTTCAATTAAACGCTTTCCGGTGTCAAATCATTTTATGTAGAGACTTTTCCCTTTTTGTGTTTTAACCCTTTTACATAGTAATTGGTTGACAGGTGGCTCTTTATTGAGTGATTTATCTGATGTAATGTCTTGTACATGTATTGTTTTCGTCATGTATAATATGTTGTATTTCATTATCATGTTTACGAGCAGGTTATATACAAATAAATCTATATATTTATACGTACATTTTTTTGTGTTAAATTTTACGATTAAAATATTGGATTACGTGTAAATTATTCCGTTCCGTGATATCAATTTAATCCTATGTGCTGACTTATAAGCATTCTAACTTAAATACTTTATTCAATTGTTTTCTTATTTTGTATTAAAGTTAAAAAAAAATATTTTTATTAACTGATTTCCAGTTAAATTAAACAGATTCCATTGCTTTGAGAAAATAATAAATGTTGTAAACTTTAGATTAAGATAAGATTACTGCAGATACTTCAGTATTTATTCAAAACTTGTATGACAGACACGTGTGTTTACCGCCATATCATAACTATTCATAATGAACAAGAATCTTCAATATTTCAGTGAACGTTGAGTGATGGACGATGTTAGCGAACACACGATTGTCATAGAATCGAACATTTTTTAGTGCAAATAATGTGTAAGATATGACGGAAATGATGTGAATATTCTATTAACTTTAAATTTCAATGACCATGGTGATATACTGGTTTTTGTACAGTGCACTACTGTGTTGGTATATATGTGATGGACAACACCCAGTGTGTACTTCCGGTGATACGGTTGGATCCGGTGATATTGCTGCAGCTAGTGTTAACTCTCCAGATTCTGCTGACGTCAGTAAGTAGGTATACTTTACTTGTCAGGGTTCATTATTCATACATGTATTATTTTGTTGATTATTTACACTTGTTTACACTTTAAATTATGCATTTTTCTTTTAACATTTTATGTGGTGATTGTCTTCTTTTATTTGTCATTAGGGTTATTGTAATTATATTGGAAGATTTCTATCCCAATACTAAAGTAAGAAATAGTTCTGATAAGGTTGTCCGTTGTATCCTGATTTATCAATAGACTTGACACTAATTAAATATATTGATAATAATTATAATTTATATTTGTGTTCCCCTGTCAATGCAGTTCATTTATGTCACAGTAAAGACACAAACACAGTGTGGGTTGGAAATGTCTGACTTCTAACCAATGTCAGACGTTTTATTAAACTATAAGTAGTTAAGTAAAAACACTATATAAAGCTGTGAAAATGATAATACAATTATCAGTGTGACATGAAGTTGGACACAGCAAAGTCCACAAACCAGTCCAACCAACACTAATTTCTCTTGTCTGTCACTGTCTGCAGGTTGTGTATATAATGCATCGTACCACTAGGAACAATATATACACATATATATATATAAGAATAGATATAAGATATAGCTAACTGTGTGTGTGACTACTTACTGCGTGAAACTCTGTGACATAAATCTTGGAACTTTTTATTTACTCTGTGAACTTATTTTACTTTAAATTTAGGTTAGGACTTTGTGCATTTGTTGCCTTATATGAAATTCCACTTTGTGACTTATTCATAATTAACTTTCTTTGTGAACAACTTGTTTACCACAGACTTAGTGTTGATTTTGTTGTAAATATCTCGACATAACATCGTTCTCTGGTCATGGATTGCTGCTGTGTACATCACGTTACGTGCGGGCGAGTAAAACCGCGTCGTAATACCAACAAAAGAATAACCACTGTGCCGGATAGTTCTATCCGCACCGGAAGTCAGTGAAATATTCTTATAATCCGCACCGGAAGTCAGTGAACTATTCTTATAATCCGCACCGGAAGTCAGTGAAATATTCTTATAATCCTGTAAGATACTTTTGAAATAGTTGGTCCTCCATGTTAAAACCGAAGGCAATCCGAATTTATTATCAAGTTCAATGTTTGCAATATAGAAAAAATGTATGAAATTCCACTGCACGTATAAAACCCGTCTGTCCGGTCGACACTTAGTCCGTCCATCTGTCTAATTGTCTATGATGTTCCTATCATGTAGATGTGACCATCCTCGTGGCGAATGATCTGGGTACTATACAATGTTGTGGAATTGTCAGTGGCTGGAGGATGTATGTTGAGGGGAAGGCGTTTGTATCCCTACACGTGTGGCGTCCAGTCCCCGGATATACGGACACATACACGTTGCTAGGTAACAATGGCATGAGAAATAGAAGTAAGTTCTAGTCATGCAAAATCGTACATGATAAAATAAAAAATAGCAAAAAGCACCAAACACGGAACCATCATATTTATCGTTATAGTTTATGTATCATAAATGTGTAACATAGTGTACAGGTTCTAGTATAGAACAGGCGTGTTTATGTATCATAAATGTGTAACATATTGTACAGATTCTAGTATAGAACAGGCGTGTTTTGTATAAAATATCACATTCCAATACAGCAAATTAATCATTAGCATGTATATACATCAGATGTTGTGGACCTTGAAAATTGTTCGCTATAAATAATATGTTTATATATTTTACCCAAGTTAACGGGATCTCCGAACTCAACCGAGATGTTCCGACTAGAAACCAGATTCATGTTGCCCCTGGTGACGTCATTGCTGTGTACGTATATATATCTTAGATCAGAAACCTCTGATGTTGTCGATTAACTTATTCTTAAAATTGAATCATGATCAATTTGTTTAGACAAAAAACAGTACATTAGTATTGTATCAGAATTAAGTAAGGAAATGCGAACTGCTGCGGTTTGGCGACATGTTAACTCAGTTTCGCAACGTATATAACGTTGGTTGCAACATTTAACGAAGTTTGAATCCTTGCATACATCCACAGGGCGGCATTTTTATACACGTAAGAAATTATTTACAACTTGTCAAAATCTGTAATGAAAAAATGAGTAATGAGAAAAATAGTTTAAAGCATTAAAGACAGATCGTCTTGATTTTTTTGTCAAAGTATTCTTGCTCGTAAATATGAGCTAGTCCAGGGCGAATGCCTTCATACAGATCTATTCTACAACACTGCGTTGTCACTTTTCTTGCATTTCCCCCCAAAAAACACGAATACACGTTTTTCTATCCTGACATAAGCGCCGAGTTGGAGCTAGAATATAAACTACCTGTATTGTATTGTATTGTATTGTATTGTATTGTATTGTATTGTATTGTATTGTATTGTATTGTATTGTATTGTATTGTATTGTATTGTATTGTATTGTATTGTATTGTATTGTATTGTATTGTATTGTATTGTATTGTATTGTATTGTATTGTATTGTATTGTATTGTATTGTATTGTATTGTATTGTATTGTATTGTATTGTATTGTATTGTATTGTATTGTATTGCGGTTCCAGAAAACGTTTAAGGAAAACTATAATTCAGTGTATAAGAGTATGTCGGTGTGAAAGCATTAACACGCGATTTTCTCAAAATCATTACTAAGCATATTTAATAAAAAAATCCTTTAAGAACGGATGCACAATATGTGAACATAACAAGAATTATATTAATTTCTGATTTAGTTTTCAAGAAGGTCCAGTCTTGGTGAGGTACACCACCTGTGACCCGGCTTCACCAACTGATCCGACAATTTGCGCAGACGATCAACTTGTCCTCAGTACAAGCTCGGAACCAGCACCTGGCGACCAAGTCTCTTTTACAACGAGACAGTCAATATATCAGGGAACCAGCACAGTGCGTGGATATGCTGTGGAAGCCCAGCTTGGTACCAGTATGTAGCTAGCACACTTATTATGAATTGTTTTGTAATGGGCTTTAACAAACATAACCACCAGGTAGACTATTCCGTCTATAACAATGTAGGAGACCCAAGTTGGCCACTTTGGTTGATCCACCGACTTTCCATAAACCAGCTTGGCTTCTTCACATACAAATTCTTCATTCGGGTGTGATTCGAACACACAGCGGTGAGGGGCAAGTGATTTGAAATCAGCGACTATAACCACTCGACCTTTCAAGTCCCTCTGTCCTATCGAGCAGAGTTATGTCCATGACAACACACTTTGGGAGATGCAGATTTCGGTGTTGTTGAGAGATTTTATTTAGAGATACTAAATTTTTATTATGAAAATCTGGAGATGATTTATTTTCTATTGGAAATACTTAACTTGAGATTAATGAGAAAACAAAATAACGCCATTAATCTATACAAGCGTAAAACATAGGAAATACTTTTGTACTTAAATTGCTCTCGCTCATGTTTTATACAATTATGTTAGTTTATATGAAAATGCTTGACACAGTCGCGGAGGAAATGCCACACACCACTAGGAGACATGTAAATACTTCCATACATGACTCCTGATCCGAAGGTCGTGTGTTTGAGCCACGTGATGAGCGGGGTTTGATTACGAACTTCAAAATCCCCCAATTTGGCATGAGTACTGGTTGGTAACCAGGAAGCTGTCATCGAGAGTGATTAGTATAAGTTGTTAGAACTTGTTTCACACTCGATGTAAAATAAATTTAAACTAAACATAAAATTTGTACCATCTTGGAGTATTCAGCGGTATACACGTGATTAGCTGTTTCAGCTTGTTTAAGGGTACAACCAGCCGGGCACTTGTATCGCTATCACGCGAACGGAATGTACATTGCAAATAACAGTAATCCCCGCTGGACAACTCCGTACATATGAATTTGATAAAGTTTGTTATTTCATAAATACCACACTGCTCTATGTTGTGTTGTTTGTTATTTTCAGAGGAGCCAGTTACTTGTACATCCGGTTCAGTGACAATTTCGGATACCTTCGGTGTCGGCGATCACGTGACCTTGGTTCCTGCGTCGAATATTGACACAAATCATCCCGATTCCATTTATAGTATAGACTCAATCACTCAACCATTGTCTGTTACCATACATCCATTAACTGGTACATACATTTATAGTATAGACTCAATCACCCAACCATTGTCTGTTACCATACATTCATTAACTGGTACATACATTTATAGTATAGACTCAATCACTCAACCATTGTCTGTTACCATACATTCATTAACTGGTACATACATTTATAGTATAGACTCAATCACTCAACCATTGTCTGTTACCATACATTCATTAACTGGTACATACATTTATAGTATAGACTCAATCACCCAACCATTGTCTGTTACCATACATTCATTAACTGGTACATACATTTATAGTATAGACTCAATCACTCAACCATTGTCTGTTACCATACATTCATTAACTGGTACATACATTTATAGTATAGACTCAATCTCTCAACCATTGTCTGTTACCATACATTCATTAACTGGTACATACATTTATAGTATAGACTCAATCACTCAACCATTGTCTGTTACCATACATCCATTAACTGGTACATACATTTATAGTATAGACGCAATCACTCAACCATTGTCTGTTACCATAAATCCATTAACTGGTACATACATTTATAGTATAGACTCAATCACTCAACCATTGTCTGTTACCATACATCCATTAACTGGTACATACATTTATAGTATAGACGCAATCACTCAACCATTGTCTGTTACCATAAATCCATTAACTGGTACATACATTTATAGTATAGACTCAATCACTCAACCATTGTCTGTTACCATAAATCCATTAACTGGTACATACATTTATAGTATAGACTCAATCACTCAACCATTGTCTGTTACCATACATCCATTAACTGGTACATACATTTATAGTATAGACTCAATCACTCAACCATTGTCTGTTACCATACATTCATTAACTGGTACATACATTTATAGTATAGACTCAATCACTCAACCATTGTCTGTTACCATACATCCATTAACTGGTACATACATTTATAGTATAGACTCAATCACTCAACCATTGTCTGTTACCATACATCCATTAACTGGTACAACATGTTTTTTTACTTTCTTCAAGTTTTGGTTATGAATAATCACAGGAATATGCTGAAGGAATTATAGATTATATTGTGTAAACATTCGAACTAAAATCACTCAACAGATGTACTCCTAGTTGGTATATAAATGTGGGTGGGGTTCCCCTCTAATCCTGCGGTACAAACAGCAATATACTGTTAACATTGCGCGCGAATCGCAATGAAAGCAAAAGCAAGATTTATCGTCTGACTGAACAAATTAGATTGTGTTTGTACCCCTGGTAAAAACCCATTTTAGCAAATTCCGGATGACGTCAAGTTAAGTTTAGCATCAACATTACGAATGCTCTTTTGAATGTTTAGCAAAATAGATTTCCGTACGAAAGAAGCTTAACACTCTTCGAATTTGAAATTGAAAAAACAATACGTAATATGACCGCATACATCTGACCACATGTCTTGGAAGACATGTTTGGAGAATATTCCAATCTGAACGATCAACGCCTTTCATGTTTTCAATTCTCAAAACGCCATAATATGTTTTACATTTCAGGGGAGATAACTACAACGGGTACTCTTGAACCAGGTTTCCCTTCCAGTGACTACGTGGTTACCGTTCGTGCTACTGATGTTTGTGGTGGAAGTGGTGTATGTAATATAACCATTACTGTAACTAACGAGCCAAAGGTGTGGACATATTCTTAAATGCTTAAATAAACATTCTTTTGTGAATATACAAATCTCTTTGAATGGCGCTAACGGAGATTCTTCCATATATATTCAACAGTAGATGAGTGATGTAAGGCGGATAGTTGACCTAACGTGTTCCTGGCTTACCAACCCAACATGTTCTTCCACAAAGAACGCTGATAACTTCCCTACATAAATCAGAGGTGGATAAGGATGAATTATCATTAGTAAAATTGTCATGGAAATCATAAGCTTCACCCGGTGTTCGAACCAAAGACCTCCAATAGGGAAGAATGCTCCATTGACGGAACATACTGGTTAAAATCTATCTTGATTTAAGAAAACACATACTTGCGGAGTGCTAGAACACGTCATAACGCTCTAGTTGCGGAGTGCTAGAACACGTCATAACGCTCTAGTTGCGGAGTGCTAGAACACGTCATAACGCTCTAGTTGCGGAGTGCTAGAACACGTCATAACGCTCTAGTTGCGGAGTGCTAGAACACGTCTAACGCTCTAGTTGCGGAGTGCTAGAACACGTCATAACGCTCTAGTTGCGGAGTGCTAGAACACGTCATAACGCTCTAGTTGCGGAGTGCTAGAACACGTCATAACGCTCTAGTTGCGTCGTAAATAAATGATAGTTTCCTCTACTTACATTGAATACTTTATTATTACAAACGAAGATTTTGTAAAAAAGAGAGTTTTGAATTTCTTCGTTTTTTAACGTTAATTAAAAATATCTTCTGATACGTGAAACCATTTTGCAATTTCTCAATTTTGGCAGATTATTTTTATTTTAGCCAATACATTTTATTTCGCTGCCAGAAATAAAACAACTAGATGCATGGACAACCGGCGAAATTCTCTCATTCCAAATCTCGTCTCAACGAGATGTTGATAATGTCACGTGTTCTGTGACGTCTACGTTACCGGAAGTGACCTCTTTTCGAATAACAACAATAAGTATCACCGGTATGTAGTCTGCGACTAAAACTAAACATGCTTAATGTAAAACAGTAAGTGAGTGACTATTTATGAATTTACGTTGCGATGGTGATAAATTATAATAAGTTAATGTATATATCATATTTGTTAATCATTTTATAAGTGCTACGTTTGAAAAAATCCTGCTTGATATGTTATGGTTTAATGCAGGAAGAAATCGTTTAAATAATAGACTAGGGGATAAAAGCACACATCGTTCTGATGCCATTGATGGTGCATGTCCAGATTCACTTAACGACATATTACACATATCGTACAACATATATTTCAGCCTATACTGTAGGTATAACTGATATCGCTGCACTAGAAGACACTGGGAGTGTGGTTGTGTTTATAGAGTGTCAGAATCTGGCGGGATATGTGAATAAAAGCACATTACTAGTGACGGTGTCACAAGACTCAGAGTCGTCAAATACGAGTAAGTTTTACACGACTGATATTTTGCCAACTACAAATATAACCGACAGTTTGTGACTAGGATCTATACATTGATGTGGTCGACTACCTGCGATACAATGTACACTGTGACCTCACCAGATCTGTCCTGTTTCAGGAAAGAAAGCTCTTTTCGACAGCAATATTTTTTTCCTGTAGTAAGACAGTGTAACCTCACTTGAGCAGCAACCAACCAAGGACATCCCATACAGTGTGTTACTCTACATAGACTGTACTGTACTGACAAGAGGTCTTTTAATCTCTTCACACCATAATGTCAACAAAAGTGTTTGCGTCAGTTTTACTTTGGTTTTTCGCCGAATCTTGCAGTTTTAGTCAACTTAAAAATGTATCTGGCTCATCTGAACATAAAATGTTGAATTGGCTTCATCCAGTATTGTTGTTACATTGGCTAAAACATTTCCAATAATAACCATTGCAATCTTTAACCGATTTCTAACAGACACAACTTGTAAAATAGCCTGATTGTTGAAACAACTGTAAATATTTCTTCAACAAATACGGATCAATACATTATGAGTTCATTCTTGGTTAATGCATGCTTATTGGTCTTTAAACTATAGGAACTATATTTGTCATGCTTGTTTAGGTAAATAAATGAACAACATATAAGCATAATATTACTTCAAGTTATATTTCACAGATGGCGTAAATGGTGCGTTTGTTACTGTACTGGCTTTGCTTGGAGTTATCGTGCTGTTTGCTGTGGTGACTGTGATACTTGTATGTCTGAGCAAACAAGGTATGTATGTGCTGTTTGCTGTGGTGACTGTGATACTTGTATGTCTGAGCAAACAAGGTGTGTATGTGCTGTTTGCTGTGGTGACTGTGATACTTGTATGTCTGAGCAAACAAGGTTTGTATGTGCTGTTTGCTGTGGTGACTGTGATACTTGTATGTCTGAGCAAACAAGGTTTGTATGTGCTGTTTGCTGTGGTGACTGTGATACTTGTATGTCTGAGCAAACAAGGTTTGTATGTGGTGTTTGCTGTGGTGACTGTGATACTTGTATGTCTGAGCAAACAAGGTTTGTATGTGCTGTTTGCTGTGGTGACTGTGATACTTGTATGTCTGAGCAAACTAGGTGTGTATGTAGTGTTTGCTGTGGTGACTGTGATACTTGTATGTCTGAGCAAACAAGGTGTGTATGTAGTGTTTGCTGTGGTGACTGTGATACTTGTATGTCTGAGCAAACAATGTGTGTATGTGGTGTTTGCTGTGGTGACTGTGATACTTGTATGTCTGAGCAAACAAGATGTGTATGTAGTGTTTGCTGTGGTGACTGTGATACTTGTATGTCTGAGCAAACAAGGTGTGTATGTGGTGTTTGCTGTGGTGACTGTGATACTTGTATGTCTGAGCAAACAAGGTGTGTATGTGCTGTTTGCTGTGGTGACTGTGATACTTGTATGTCTGAGCAAACAAGGTGTGTATGTGGTGTTTGCTGTGGTGACTGTGATACTTGTATGTCTGAGTAAACAAGGTTTGTATGTGCTGTTTGCTGTGGTGACTGTGATACTTGTATGTCTGAGCAAACAAGGTTTGTATGAAAACTGCTCCCCGTAAAAGGAGAAGTTCTGCATATTGCATCTGCCCTATTTCTGCTCCACGTGTTTTACTGGTCCTGAACACTATTTCCGAGCTTATGTCTATCCTTTATTCACAATTTAATCAGGGGGGGGGGGGGGGGGGTCTTTCGACATATCTCCGACAGTAAAATAAACATGAGACTTTTCCTCCTTACAAATTGATGCAGAAACATACGTGGTTAGGGAAGAAAAAAGGGTCTTTATAATTTCCAGTTTTAATTTTTAAGTCATCGTTAAGTGAGGTATTGCTAAGAGTAACATCTGTTTGAAAACTTTTTATTTGATTTTACAATCTTGTTTATTTATTTATTATCATTTATTGACGTTATTTATTTAGGTAAAATACGAGTGTGGCCCGCTGATGATAAACCCACCAGCCGGCGTATAGCAGTGAGAGGAGATAACGTGACACCGGCGGAACCAACACAGCACAGGTAAATTGTCAACCAACAAGCATTTCCATATAACTTTATACACTAATCCAAACCACTCTCTGGTGTTCATGTAATCACGTGACGTTCAATCCATTTAAATAATACAAATTTAGAGATGAAGCTGGCCCATTTTATGTTAAACATATTTGAACGGTATTCATCCAGTGTTGTTGTTACATTGGCTTATATCTAAGATACGAACGATTGCCATGTATTCCTTGTTCAAAAATATAGTAAAATCATGTGACGCACGGACAAAATCCCTCACTTGTTGAAACAGCGTATTGACGTCTCTTTTTGATTTTTCCAAATGTTTTTACGTTTTAGTAATGATTCGTCGCCTTAATTCTACTCTGATGTAAGTAGCATTTTATTAGTTTTGAGAAATAAACGTTTAAAGATTGAAGTCAATAACCTTTTTCGTTTTACGTCTTTGTGGATTTGGAGTCACAGTGTCACACATCTCACCATCATTTAGAACAGTTCTACAGGGTAACACACATCTCACCATTATTTAGAACAGTTCTACAGGGTAACACACATCTCACCATCATTTAGAACAGTTCTACAGGGTCACACATCTCACCATCATTTAGAACAGTTATACAGGGTCACACATCTCACCATCATTTAGAACAGTTATACAGGGTCACACATCTCACCATCATTTAGAACAGTTGTACAGGGTCACACATCTCACCATCATTTAGAACAGTTCTACAGGGTCACACATCTCACCATCATTTAGAACAGTTCTACAGGGTCACACATCTCACCATCATTTAGAACAGTTCTACAGGGTCACACATATCACCATCATTTTGAACAGTTCTACAGGGTCACACATCTCACCATCATTTAGAACAGTTCTACAGGGTCACACATCTCACCATCATTTAGAACAGTTCTACAGGGTCACACATCTCACCATCATTTAGAACAGTTCTACAGGGTAACACACATCTCACTATCATTTAGAACAGTTGTACAGGGTCACACATCTCACCATCATTTAGAACAGTTCTACAGGGTCACACATCTCACCATCATTTAGAACAGTTGTACAGGGTCACACATCTCACCATCATTTAGAACAGTTATACAGGGTCACACATATCACCATCATTTAGAACAGTTGTACAGGGTCACACATCTCACCATCATTTAGAACAGTTCTACAGGGTCACACCTCTCACCATCATTTAGAACAGTTCTACAGTGTAACACATCTCACCATCATTTAGAACAGTTATACAGGGTCACACATCTCACCCATCATTTAGAACAGTTCTACAGGGTAACACATATCACCATCATTTAGAACAGTTATACAGGGTCACACATCTCACCCATCATTTAGAACAGTTCTACAGGATCACACATCTCACCATCATTTAGAACAGTTCTACAGGGTCACACCTCTCACCATCATTTAGAACAGTTATACAGGATCACACCTCTCACCCATCATTTAGAACAGTTCTACAGGGTCACACATCTCACCATCATTTAGAACAGTTATACAGGGTCACACATCTCATCATCATTTAGAACAGTTCTACAGTGTAACACATCTCACCATCATTTAGAACAGTTGTACAGGGTCACACATCTCACCATCATTTAGAACAGTTGTACAGGGTAACAAATCTCACCATCATTTAGAACAGTTGTACAGGGTCACACATCTCACCATCATTTAGAACAGTTATACAGGGTAACAAATCTCACCATCATTTAGAACAGTTATACAGGGTCACACATCTCACCATCATTTAGAACAGTTCTACAGGGTCACACATCTCACCATCATTTAGAACAGTTATACAGGGTAACAAATCTCACCATCATTTAGAACAGTTATACAGGGTCACACATCTCACCATCATTTAGAACAGTTGTACAGTGTAACACATCTCACCATCATTTAGAACAGTTATACAGGGTCACACATCTCACCATCATTTAGAACAGTTCTACAGGGTCACACATCTCACCATCATTTAGAACAGTTATACAGGGTAACAAATCTCACCATCATTTAGAACAGTTCTACAGGGTCACACATCTCACCATCATTTAGAACAGTTATACAGGGTAACAAATCTCACCATCATTTAGAACAGTTCTACAGGGTCACACATCTCACCATCATTTATAACAGTTGTACAGGGTCACACATCTCACCATCATTTAGAACAGTTGTACAGGGTCACACCTCTCACCATCATTTAGAACAGTTATACAGGGTCACACATCTCACCCATCATTTAGAACAGTTATACAGGGTCACACATCTCACCATCATTTAGAACAGTTATACAGGGTCACACATCTCACCATCATTTAGAACAGTTGTACAGTGTAACACATCTCACCGTCATTTAGAACAGTTCTACAGGGTAACACATCTCACCATCATTTAGAACAGTTCTACAGGGTCACACCTCTCACCATCATTTAGAACAGTTCTACAGGGTCACACCTCTCACCATCATTTAGAACAGTTCTACAGTGTCACACATCTCACCATCATTTAGAACAGTTCTACAGGGTCACACATCTCACCATCATTTAGAACAGTTATACAGGGTAACACATCTCACCATCATTTAGAACAGTTCTACAGGGTCACACCTCTCACCATCATTTAGAACAGTTCTACAGTGTCACACATCTCACCATCATTTAGAACAGTTGTACAGGGTCACACATCTCACCATCATTTAGAACAGTTCTACAGGGTAACACATCTCACCATCATTTAGAACAGTTCTACAGTGTAACACATCTCACCATCATTTAGAACAGTTCTACAGGGTAACACATCTCACCATCATTTAGAACAGTTCTACAGGGTCACACCTCTCACCATCATTTAGAACAGTTATACAGGGTCACACATCTCACCATCATTTAGAACAGTTCTACAGTGTAACACATCTCACCATCATTTAGAACAGTTCTACAGTGTAACACATCTCACCATCATTTAGAACAGTTCTACAGGGTCACACATCTCACCATCATTTAGAACAGTTATACAGGGTCACACATCTCACCATCATTTAGAACAGTTCTACAGTGTAACACATCTCACTATCATTTAGAACAGTTCTACAGGGTCACACATCTCACCATCATTTAGAACAGTTCTACAGGGTCACACATCTCACCATCATTTAGAACAGTTCTACAGGGTAACAAATCTCACCATCATTTAGAACAGTTCTACAGTGTAACACATCTCACCATCATTTAGAACAGTTCTACAGGGTCACACATCTCACCATCATTTAGAACAGTTATACAGGGTCACACATCTCACCATCATTTAGAACAGTTCTACAGGGTCACACCTCTCACCATCATTTAGAACAGTTATACAGGGTCACACATCTCACCATCATTTAGAACAGTTCTACAGGGTCACACCTCTCACCATCATTTAGAACAGTTCTACAGTGTAACACATCTCACCATCATTTAGAACAGTTCTACAGGGTCACACCTCTCACCATCATTTAGAACAGTTATACAGGGTCACACATCTCACCATCATTTAGAACAGTTCTACAGTGTAACACATCTCACCATCATTTAGAACAGTTCTACAGGGTCACACCTCTCACCATCATTTAGAACAGTTCTACAGGGTCACACCTCTCACCATCATTTAGAACAGTTATACAGGGTCACACATCTCACCATCATTTAGAACAGTTCTACAGGGTCACACCTCTCACCATCATTTAGAACAGTTATACAGGGTCACACATCTCACCATCATTTAGAACAGTTCTACAGGGTCACACCTCTCACCATCATTTAGAACAGTTCTACAGTGTAACACATCTCACCATCATTTAGAACAGTTCTACAGTGTAACACATCTCACCATCATTTAGAACAGTTCTACAGGGTCACACCTCTCACCATCATTTAGAACAGTTATACAGGGTCACACATCTCACCATCATTTAGAACAGTTCTACAGTGTAACACATCTCACCATCATTTAGAACAGTTCTACAGGGTCACACCTCTCACCATCATTTAGAACAGTTCTACAGGGTCACACCTCTCACCATCATTTAGAACAGTTGTACAGGGTCACACATCTCACCATCATTTAGAACAGTTCTACAGGGTCACACATCTCACCATCATTTAGAACAGTTATACAGGGTCACACATCTCACCATCATTTAGAACAGTTATACAGGGTAACAAATCTCACCATCATTTAGAACAGTTATACAGGGTCACACATCTCACCATCATTTAGAACAGTTGTACAGGGTCACACATCTCACCATCATTTAGAACAGTTATACAGGGTAACAAATCTCACCATCATTTAGAACAGTTATACAGGGTCACACATCTCACCATCATTTAGAACAATTCTACAGTGTAACACATCTCACCATCATTTAGAACAGTTATACAGGATCACACATCTCACCATCATTTAGAACAGTTATACAGGGTCTCACATCTCACCATCATTTAGAACAGTTCTACAGGGTCACACATCTCACCATCATTTAGAACAGTTATACAGGGTCACACATCTCACCATCATTTAGAACAATTCTACAGTGTAACACATCTCACCATCATTTAGAACAGTTATACAGGATCACACATCTCACCATCATTTAGAACAGTTATACAGGGTCTCACATCTCACCATCATTTAGAACAGTTCTACAGGGTCACACATCTCACCATCATTTAGAACAGTTATACATGGTAACACATCTCACCATCATTTAGAACAGTTCTACAGTGTAACACATCTCACCATCATTTAGAACAGTTCTACAGTGTAACACATCTCACCATCATTTAGAACAGTTCTACAGTGTAACACATCTCACCATCATTTAGAACAGTTCTACAGGGTCACACATCTCACCATCATTTAGAACAGTTATACAGGGTCACACATCTCACCATCATTTAGAACAGTTCTACAGGGTCACACATCTCACCATCATTTAGAACAGTTATACAGGGTAACACATCTCACCATCATTTAGAACAGTTGTACAGGGTCACACATCTCACCATCATTTAGAACAGTTGTACAGGGTCACACATCTCACCATCATTTAGAACAGTTCTATAGGGTCACACATCTCACCCATCATTTAGAACAGTTATACAGGGTCACACATCTCACCATCATTTAGAACAGTTGTACAGTGTAACACATCTCACCATCATTTAGAACAGTTGTACAGGGTCACACATCTCACCATCATTTAGAACAGTTATATAGGGTCACACATCTCACCATCATTTAGAACAGTTCTACAGGGTAACAAATCTCACCATCATTTAGAACAGTTCTACTGGGTCACACATCTCACTATCATTTAGAACAGTTGTACAGGGTCACACATCTCACCATCATTTAGAACAGTTCTACAGGGTCACACATCTCACCATCATTTAGAACAGTTGTACAGGGTCACACATCTCACCATCATTTAGAACAGTTGTACAGGATCACACATCTCACCATCATTTAGAACAGTTCTACAGGGTCACACATCTCACCATCATTTAGAACAGTTCTACAGGGTCACACATCTCACCATCATTTAGAACAGTTCTACAGTGTAACACATCTCACCATCATTTAGAACAGTTCTACAGTGTAACACATCTCACCATCATTTAGAACAGTTCTACAGGGTCACACATCTCACCATCATTTAGAACAGTTATACAGGGTCACACATCTCACCATCATTTAGAACAGTTCTACAGGGTCACACATCTCACCATCATTTAGAACAGTTATACAGGGTAACACATCTCACCATCATTTAGAACAGTTGTACAGGGTCACACATCTCACCATCATTTAGAACAGTTGTACAGGGTCACACATCTCACCATCATTTAGAACAGTTCTATAGGGTCACACATCTCACCCATCATTTAGAACAGTTATACAGGGTCACACATCTCACCATCATTTAGAACAGTTGTACAGTGTAACACATCTCACCATCATTTAGAACAGTTGTACAGGGTCACACATCTCACCATCATTTAGAACAGTTATATAGGGTCACACATCTCACCATCATTTAGAACAGTTCTACAGGGTAACAAATCTCACCATCATTTAGAACAGTTCTACTGGGTCACACATCTCACTATCATTTAGAACAGTTGTACAGGGTCACACATCTCACCATCATTTAGAACAGTTCTACAGGGTCACACATCTCACCATCATTTAGAACAGTTGTACAGGGTCACACATCTCACCATCATTTAGAACAGTTGTACAGGATCACACATCTCACCATCATTTAGAACAGTTCTACAGGGTCACACATCTCACCATCATTTAGAACAGTTCTACAGGGTCACACATCTCACCATCATTTAGAACAGTTCTACAGGGTAACAAATCTCACCATCATTTAGAACAGTTCTACAGGGTCACACATCTCACCATCATTTATAACAGTTATACAGGGTCACACATCTCACCATCATTTAGAACAGTTGTACAGGGTCACACATCTCACCCATCATTTAGAACAGTTATACAGGGTCACACATCTCACCATCATTTAGAACAGTTGTACAGTGTAACACATCTCACCGTCATTTAGAACAGTTCTACAGGGTAACACATCTCACCATCATTTAGAACAGTTCTACAGGGTCACACCTCTCACCATCATTTAGAACAGTTCTACAGTGTCACACATCTCACCATCATTTAGAACAGTTCTACAGGGTCACACATCTCACCATCATTTAGAACAGTTCTACAGGGTCACACATCTCACCATCATTTAGAACAGTTCTACAGGGTAACAAATCTCACCATCATTTAGAACAGTTCTACAGTGTAACACATCTCACCATCATTTAGAACAGTTCTACAGTGTAACACATCTCACCATCATTTAGAACAGTTCTACAGGGTCACACATCTCACCATCATTTAGAACAGTTATACAGGGTCACACATCTCACCATCATTTAGAACAGTTCTACAGGGTCACACATCTCACCATCATTTAGAACAGTTCTACAGGGTCACACATCTCACCATCATTTAGAACAGTTATACAGGGTCACACATCTCACCATCATTTAGAACAGTTATACAGGGTAACAAATCTCACCATCATTTAGAACAGTTATACAGGATCACACATCTCACCATCATTTAGAACAGTTATACAGGGTCACACATCTCACCCATCATTTAGAACAGTTATACAGGATCACACATCTCACCATCATTTAGAACAGTTCTACAGTGTAACACATCTCACCATCATTTAGAACAGTTATACAGGATCACACATCTCACCATCATTTAGAACAGTTGTACAGGGTCACACATCTCACCCATCATTTAGAACAGTTATACAGGGTCACACATCTCACCATCATTTAGAACAGTTCTACAGGGTCACACATCTCACCATCATTTAGAACAGTTATACAGGGTCACACATCTCACCATCATTTAGAACAGTTCTACAGGGTCACACATCTCACCATCATTTAGAACAGTTATACAGGGTCACACATCTCACCATCATTTAGAACAGTTGTACAGTGTAACACATCTCACCATCATTTAGAACAGTTGTACAGGGTCACACATCTCACCATCATTTAGAACAGTTATACAGGGTCACACATCTCACCATCATTTAGAACAGTTCTACAGGGTCACACATCTCACCATCATTTAGAACAGTTATACAGGGTCACACATCTCACCATCATTTAGAACAGTTATACAGGGTAACAAATCTCACCATCATTTAGAACAGTTATACAGGATCACACATCTCACCATCATTTAGAACAGTTATACAGGGTCACACATCTCACCCATCATTTAGAACAGTTATACAGGATCACACATCTCACCATCATTTAGAACAGTTCTACAGTGTAACACATCTCACCATCATTTAGAACAGTTATACAGGATCACACATCTCACCATCATTTAGAACAGTTGTACAGGGTCACACATCTCACCCATCATTTAGAACAGTTATACAGGGTCACACATCTCACCATCATTTAGAACAGTTCTACAGGGTCACACATCTCACCATCATTTAGAACAGTTATACAGGGTCACACATCTCACCATCATTTAGAACAGTTCTACAGGGTCACACATCTCACCATCATTTAGAACAGTTATACAGGGTCACACATCTCACCATCATTTAGAACAGTTGTACAGTGTAACACATCTCACCATCATTTAGAACAGTTGTACAGGGTCACACATCTCACCATCATTTAGAACAGTTATACAGGGTCACACATCTCACCATCATTTAGAACAGTTATACAGGGTCTCACATCTCACCATCATTTAGAACAGTTGTACAGGGTCACACATCTCACCATCATTTAGAACAGTTGTACAGTGTAACACATCTCACCATCATTTAGAACAGTTGTACAGGGTCACACATCTCACCATCATTTAGAACAGTTGTACAGTGTAACACATCTCACCATCATTTAGAACAGTTATACAGGGTCACACATCTCACCATCATTTAGAACAGTTGTACAGTGTAACACATCTCACCATCATTTAGAACAGTTGTACAGTGTAACACATCTCACCATCATTTAGAACAGTTGTACAGTGTAACACATCTCACCATCATTTAGAACAGTTGTACAGTGTAACACATCTCACCATCATTTAGAACAGTTCTACAGGGTCACACATCTCACCATAATTTAGAACAGTTCTACATGGTAACACATCTCACCATCATTTAGAACAGTTCTACAGTGTAACACATCTCACCATCATTTAGAACAGTTCTACAGGGTCACACATCTCACCATCATTTAGAACAGTTATACAGGGTCACACATCTCACCATCATTTAGAACAGTTCTACAGGGTCACACATCTCACCATCATTTAGAACAGTTCTACAGGGTCACACATCTCACCATCATTTAGAACAGTTATACAGGGTCACACATCTCACCCATCATTTAGAACAGTTATACAGGATCACACATCTCACCATCATTTAGAACAGTTCTACAGTGTAACACATCTCACCATCATTTAGAACAGTTATACAGGATCACACATCTCACCATCATTTAGAACAGTTGTACAGGGTCACACATCTCACCCATCATTTAGAACAGTTATACAGGGTCACACATCTCACCATCATTTAGAACAGTTCTACAGGGTCACACATCTCACCATCATTTAGAACAGTTATACAGGGTCACACATCTCACCATCATTTAGAACAGTTCTACAGGGTCACACATCTCACCATCATTTAGAACAGTTATACAGGGTCACACATCTCACCATCATTTAGAACAGTTGTACAGTGTAACACATCTCACCATCATTTAGAACAGTTGTACAGGGTCACACATCTCACCATCATTTAGAACAGTTATACAGGGTCACACATCTCACCATCATTTAGAACAGTTATACAGGGTCTCACATCTCACCATCATTTAGAACAGTTGTACAGGGTCACACATCTCACCATCATTTAGAACAGTTGTACAGTGTAACACATCTCACCATCATTTAGAACAGTTGTACAGGGTCACACATCTCACCATCATTTAGAACAGTTGTACAGTGTAACACATCTCACCATCATTTAGAACAGTTATACAGGGTCACACATCTCACCATCATTTAGAACAGTTGTACAGTGTAACACATCTCACCATCATTTAGAACAGTTGTACAGTGTAACACATCTCACCATCATTTAGAACAGTTGTACAGTGTAACACATCTCACCATCATTTAGAACAGTTGTACAGTGTAACACATCTCACCATCATTTAGAACAGTTCTACAGGGTCACACATCTCACCATCATTTAGAACAGTTCTACAGGGTCACACATCTCACCATCATTTAGAACAGTTATACAGGGTCACACATCTCACCATCATTTAGAACAGTTCTACAGGGTCACACATCTCACCATAATTTAGAACAGTTCTACATGGTAACACATCTCACCATCATTTAGAACAGTTCTACAGTGTAACACATCTCACCATCATTTAGAACAGTTCTACAGGGTCACACATCTCACCATCATTTAGAACAGTTATACAGGGTCACACATCTCACCATCATTTAGAACAGTTCTACAGGGTCACACATCTCACCATCATTTAGAACAGTTCTACAGGGTCACACATCTCACCATCATTTAGAACAGTTATACAGGGTCACACATCTCACCATCATTTAGAACAGTTATACAGGGTAACAAATCTCACCATCATTTAGAACAGTTATACAGGATCACACATCTCACCATCATTTAGAACAGTTATACAGGGTCTCACATCTCACCATCATTTAGAACAGTTCTACAGGGTCACACATCTCACCATCATTTAGAACAGTTATACATGGTAACACATCTCACCATCATTTAGAACAGTTCTACAGTGTAACACATCTCACCATCATTTAGAACAGTTCTACAGTGTAACACATCTCACCATCATTTAGAACAGTTCTACAGTGTAACACATCTCACCATCATTTAGAACAGTTCTACAGGGTCACACATCTCACCATCATTTAGAACAGTTGTACAGGGTCACACCTCTCACCATCATTTAGAACAGTTCTACAGTGTCACACATCTCACCATCATTTAGAACAGTTATACAGGGTCACACATCTCACCATCATTTAGAACAGTTCTACAGGGTCACACATCTCACCCATCATTTAGAACAGTTATACAGGGTAACACATCTCACCATCATTTAGAACAGTTCTACAGTGTCACACATCTCACCCATCATTTAGAACAGTTATACAGGGTAACACATCTCACCATCATTTAGAACAGTTCTACAGGGTCACACATCTCACCCATCATTTAGAACAGTTATACAGGGTCACACATCTCACCATCATTTAGAACAGTTGTACAGTGTAACACATCTCACCATCATTTAGAACAGTTGTACAGGGTCACACATCTCACCATCATTTAGAACAGTTATATAGGGTCACACATCTCACCATCATTTAGAACAGTTCTACAGGGTAACAAATCTCACCATCATTTAGAACAGTTCTACTGGGTCACACATCTCACTATCATTTAGAACAGTTGTACAGGGTCACACATCTCACTATCATTTAGAACAGTTCTACTGGGTCACACATCTCACTATCATTTAGAACAGTTCTACTGGGTCACACATCTCACTATCATTTAGAACAGTTCTACAGGGTCACACATCTCACCATCATTTAGAACAGTTCTACAGGATCACACATCTCACCATCATTTAGAACAGTTCTACAGGGTCACACATCTCACCATCATTTAGAACAGTTGTACAGGGTCACACCTCTCACCATCATTTAGAACAGTTCTACAGGATCACACATCTCACCATCATTTAGAACAGTTCTACAGGATCACACATCTCACCATCATTTAGAACAGTTGTACAGGGTCACACATCTCACCATCATTTAGAACAGTTCTACAGGGTCACACATCTCACCATCATTTAGAACAGTTCTACAGGATCACACATCTCACCATCATTTAGAACAGTTGTACAGGGTAACACATCTCACTGTCATTTAGAACAGTTCTACAGGGTCACACATCTCACCATCATTTAGAACAGTTCTACAGGGTCACACATCTCACCATCATTTAGAACAGTTGTACAGGGTCACACATCTCACCATCATTTAGAACAGTTGTATAGGGTCACACATCTCACCATCATTTAGAACAGTTCTACAGGGTCACACATCTCACCATCATTTAGAACAGTTGTATAGGGTCACACATCTCACCATCATTTAGAACAGTTCTACAGGGTCACACATCTCACCATCATTTAGAACAGTTGTACAGGGTCACACATCTCACCATCATTTAGAACAGTTGTATAGGGTCACACATCTCACCATCATTTAGAACAGTTCTACAGGGTCACACATCTCACCATCATTTAGAACAGTTGTACAGGGTCACACATCTCACCATCATTTAGAACAGTTGTATAGGGTCACACATCTCACCATCATTTAGAACAGTTATACAGGGTCACACATCTCACCATCATTTAGAACAGTTGTATAGGGTCACACATCTCACCATCATTTAGAACAGTTCTACAGGGTCACACATCTCACCATCATTTAGAACAGTTGTATAGGGTCACACATCTCACCATCATTTAGAACAGTTATACAGGGTCACACATCTCACCATCATTTAGAACAGTTGTACAGGGTCACACCTCTCACCATCATTTAGAACAGTTGTACAGGGTCACACATCTCACCATCATTTAGAACAGTTATACAGGGTCACACATCTCACCATCATTTAGAACAGTTATACAGGGTCACACATCTCACCATCATTTAGAACAGTTATACAGGGTCACACATCTCACCATCATTTAGAACAGTTCTACAGGGTCACACATCTCACCATCATTTAGAACAGTTCTACAGTGTAACACATCTCACCATCATTTAGAACAGTTATACAGGGTCACACATCTCACCATCATTTAGAACAGTTCTACAGTGTAACACATCTCACCATCATTTAGAACAGTTCTACAGTGTAACACATCTCACCATCATTTAGAACAGTTCTACAGTGTAACACATCTCACCATCATTTAGAACAGTTCTACAGTGTAACACATCTCACCATCATTTAGAACAGTTCTACAGTGTAACACATCTCACCATCATTTAGAACAGTTCTACAGTGTAACACATCTCACCATCATTTAGAACAGTTCTACAGTGTAACACATCTCACCATCATTTAGAACAGTTCTACAGTGTAACACATCTCACCATCATTTAGAACAGTTCTACAGTGTAACACATCTCACCATCATTTAGAACAGTTATACAGGGTCACACATCTCACCATCATTTAGAACAGTTCTACAGTGTAACACATCTCACCATCATTTAGAACAGTTATACAGGGTCACACATCTCACCATCATTTAGAACAGTTATACAGGGTCACACATCTCACCATCATTTAGAACAGTTCTACAGGATCACACATCTCACCATCATTTAGAACAGTTATACAGGGTAACACATCTCACTATCATTTAGAACAGTTATACAGGGTCACACATCTCACCATCATTTAGAACAGTTATACAGGGTCACACATCTCACCATCATTTAGAACAGTTGTACAGGGTCACACATCTCACCATCATTTAGAACAGTTATACAGTGTAACACATCTCACCATCATTTGGAGCTCAAAGAGACGAACAAAACCATACCAAACACTCAATATTGCCAAAAACTGACTTACGTCCCTTTTTTAGTATTACATGTACACGGTGTAAGTTCGAGTTTTTTCACCTTGTAACCATCTGCCTTAAATCTTTACTTGTGACTACACCGCTCGTGAATATATTCCGTCAGCAGCTCACTCGGTGAAATAACTTTCGATCTTACGTCGGAACATCCGAAATATCCTCATCTCTATCCATCATATATACTGGTTATACACTTGTACCTTGTTGTGGTTTGTTAGTTTACATAAAATGGACGCATTCAACAGTTGTTACGGGGATCACGTGGCCGTTGGGTAACTAATATACATACTCTGGATTGGTATAAGTATGGGTATTTCCCTCTCATCTTTTGGTACAAACAACAATATACCGTTAACATCGTGCTCGAATCGCAATGGAAAACAAAGACAGGATTTAACGCCTGACTTAACTTCAATGGTTTTGTTTGTACCGCGTGTAAAAACCCATTTTGGCGAATTCCGGATTACGCCCATTACGATACAGTGCAGTGGTAAGGGGTAGAGCGCCTGACTCCTGATACAAAGGTCGTGAGTTCGAGCCAAACGATGAGCAGGGCTTGATCACAAACTTCACAATCCCTAGATTTGGCGCGAGTACTGGTTGGAAGCCAGGAAGCAGTCGTCGAGAGGGATTAGTATAAGTTGTAAGAACTTGTATCACAATCGATGTAAAAATAATAAGTTTAAGCTCTAAACCTTTCAGTGAATGCTGATAAAACTTTGATCCCGACTATGAGAAAAATTGTTTGTTTTCAGATATGAACTTAAGCGACAGAAAACATGGCACCAAAACAGCAAATTGGGAAACTCCCACGTTTGGAACACCTTTGACAAGTTGTACATGAAGGAGACATCCACACTCACGTTGTATCAAGCAACAAAAGCGCACGGTTACCATACTATGAATGGATTGGCAAATTACACATCGCGCATGGTAATGACGTCACATCCGGTTGAAAACGAAAGAGAGGCTTGTCATTCGGCCGATGAAAACAAAACAATGAAAAAACCATGGATACCATAACAATATGTACAAACACGACGCCTTGCTGACACAAATCACCGAAAACATTATCATCCTTCCCTTGGTGATTTTAACAATTTCATATTTTATCACTAGTTGTAGATCTGTCGAACGTTTAGAACGACCATTAGGTAAAATCACTTCTACAATATAAGCCTCGGCTATAATCTGATCGATGTAAACACATTTAGTTCACGACGACGCAATGAACCGGATGTACATATTGTAGTTCTATGTCGTACATGCAGCCCTGCGTTCAGTTACAGCTAACAGTTGCGTACGTTTTGTATTGTTTCCCTTGTCCACCGTATCGCATTAACTGCACATGGGGAACCAAATTACAAAACGTTACGAAACGTGAGTCGCAAATACCTTTACTGAACGAAGGGCAGGCACATGCATGTTACATGCGTGTTCGTCTTGAGATAAATTCGCCCTCTCATTTTTTTTCATGGTCGTATTTCCGAATATCCCAATTTTTGTTCATGTTTTTTTCTACTATCAAGATGTTCGCTATCATGTGTTTATTTTTATTACGTTTGTGTATCTAAAATCGTTTTGTTGGTGTGTCACTATGCACGTTGATTGTACAAACTGTAAATATTTGATTATGTTATGCCTATACAAATACAGACGGACCTCGTTCGTTCGAATTCATCGGGTCCTAATTTTTATTTCGAATAAAACATGGTTTCGAATATTCCATTTTAATTCGACGTGTCTGTGAAGAAACATCGGAAGTAACCAAGTATTCTGATAGAAGGTTGTCAAATAAACGCGGTCCGACTGTATCTCGCCATGTTGGCTTTTCTGTCCAGTGAGTTGATGGCCTCGTGATGTAGTTATTTTTATTGCTTGAAACAAAAATGTTTTGGTCTCCATAGTCAAAATAATTGAAGAAGTTGAGCAGGAAATGCCACGTATAAAGTGCACAGCCGTCCCAATGTACAACGTGACACACCACGTATAAAGTGCACAGTCGTCCCAATGTACAACGTGACACACCACGTATAAAGTGCACAGCCGTCCCAATGTACAACGTGACACACCACGTATAAAGTGCACAGCCGTCCCAATGTACAACGTGACACACCACGTATAAAGTGCACAGCCGTCCCAATGTACAACGTGACACACCACGTATAAAGTGCACATCCGTCCCAATGTACAACGTGACACACCACGTATAAAGTGCACAGCCGTCCCAATGTACAACGTGACACACCACGTATAAAGTGTACAGCCGTCCCAATGTACAACGTGACACACCACGTATAAAGTATACAGCCGTCGCAATGTACAATGAGACACACCACGTATAAAGTGCACAGCCGTCCCAATGTACAATGAGACACACCACGTTTAAAATGCACAGCCGTCCCAATGTACACTGAGACACACCACGTATAAAGTGCACAGCCGTCCCAATGTACAATGAGACACACCACGTATAAAATGCACAGCCGTCCCGATGTACACTGAGACACACCACGTATAAAGTGCACAGCCGTCCCAATGTACAACGTGACACACCACGTATAAAGTGCACAGCCGTCCCAATGTACAACGTGACACACCACGTATAAAGTGCACAGCCGTCCCAATGTACAACGTGACACACCACGTATAAAGTGTACAGCCGTCCCAATGTACAACGTGACACACCACGTATAAAGTATACAGCCGTCGCAATGTACAATGAGACACACCACGTATAAAGTGCACAGCCGTCCCAATGTACAATGAGACACACCACGTATAAAATGCACAGCCGTCCCAATGTACACTGAGACACACCACGTATAAAGTGCACAGCCGTCCCAATGTACAATAAGACACACCACGTATAAAATGCACAGCCGTCCCAATGTACAATGAGACACAACGCGTATACAGTGTACAGCCGTCCCAATGTACAATGAGACACACCACGTATAAAGTGTACAGCCGTCCCAATGTACAATGAGACACACCACGTATAAAGTGTACAGCCGTCCCAATGTACAATGAGACACAACGCGTATAAAGTGCACAGCCGTCCCAATGTACAACGAGACACAACGCGTATAAAGTGCACAGCCGTCCCAATGTACAACGAGACACACCACGTATAAAGTGCACAGCCGTACCAATGTACAATGAGACACACCACGTATAAAGTGCACAGCCGTCCCAATGTACAATGAGACACACCACGTATACAGTGTACAGCCGTCCCAATGTACAATGAGACACAACGCGTATACAGTGTACAGCCGTCCCAATGTACATTGAGACACACCACGTATACAGTGTACAGCCGTCCCAATGTACAATGAGACACACCACGTATAAAGTGCACAGCCGTCCCAATGTACAATGAGACACAACGCGTATACAGTGCACAACCGTCCCAATGAACAATGAGACACAACGCGTATACAGTGCACAGCCGTCCCAATGTACAATGAGACACAACGCGTATAAAGTGCACAGCCGTCCCAATGTACAATGAGACACAACGCGTATAAAGTGCACATCCGTCCCAATGTACAATGAGACACACCACGTATAAAGTGCACAGTCGTCCCAATGTACAATGAGACACACCACGTATACAGTGCACAGCCGTCCCAATGTACAATGAGACACAACGCGTATACAGTGTACAGCCGTCCCAATGTACATTGAGACACACCACGTATACAGTGTACAGCCGTCCCAATGTACAATGAGACACACCACGTATACAGTATACAGCCGTCCCAATGTACACTGAGACACACCACGTATAAAGTGCACAGCCGTCCCAATGTACAATGAGACACAACGCGTATACAGTGCACAGCCGTCCCAATGTACAATGAGACACACCACGTATAAATTGCACAGCCGTCCCAATGTACACTGAGACAGGGAAGGTATACACAAGCGATAGTTCTCTCAAACAGGCTTACTGTAGTATCACTTAAATTCGCGGGGGTGAAATTTCGCGCAAACAGCAAAAAAGGCAGTTTCGCGCGGGCATAAATTCGCGCATTTTAAATTTTTGAAGAAAAAAAATCAGTTTGTTTCAGTTTACACGTGTTATCTTTTTCACCATTATTTTAGCCATACCAAGACAGCAGTCAACATAATATGTGTGAACGATTGTATTAGCTTCTAGTACTGTATTGATCTTCCGTACTTGATCACATTCTCCACGTGAACAAGAATTGGGCACAGTTCGTCTCAGAATGCAGCCGTGTCATTGGTCAATTTATTTCTAATTCTTTAAAATCTTTAATATAGTTGTTTTTGGATCGGTGGCGTGTTATGCTGCTAGTTTAATGGTACCAATCCAAAATACTAAGCAGGTCTAATTTTACAAACTTAATATTTAATTGCATCAAATTAACATGGGTAAATTGTAAGTATGGCCATTTGAGGTGGTACGTTTGTTCGGCCATGTATATGAGCGCCCCTTTGAACACAGAAGAAGGACTACTGAAATGGCACATCATTAGTATACATGTACAATGATTACATGTATAACAATATAATACTAAATAGTATACAACATTGTTTGTTTTACCCTAGTGGTCTCCTCGCCGTAAATCTAGCCTATAATGTACCAGTCACACACACGGCGCGGATAGAAACGTAGTAATCCGTAATGATCCGTACCTGAGCCGTACCTCAACGTAGTAATCCGTATCAATCCGTACCAACACTTGGTCAAAACGTATTCAAGACTTATCCCAAACTTGCAAGTTTCTCCAACTTTTGAACATGCACAACAGTTGGTGCGATCCGTGGCCATTTGGGCGTGACATGGTCCACCTTGGTTGAAACTTATTCATCCGTAGTTCAACGTAGTACGCGGTACCTATCCGTACTTATCCGCGTCCTGTAGTTTTTTGTTCCCCGTTTCTTACAATGTTTTGCCGTACTAAGACGTACTTCTCCGTACTTATCCGTGTCCCCCCACGGACCAATCCCATCCGCGCCGTTTCTCAACGCACGGACATATCCGTGTGTGTGACTGTACCATTAAGTCACCCCGATAAAAAGGAAAATATGTACGCATGGAACATACGTATATTATATCCAAATTAATTAATGTAGATGTAAAGTTAGCGTCATTTCATTTTACGCAAATATTATCAAAACTGAACTAAATTAGTTAAATTCAATATGGCATACTGATGATAATATTAACAATTTATTTATTCAATTTTAAAGCCGATCAGTGTAAGTGGCAACATTGGAGACAATTCGATTACCTTTCGCACGTGGGTCATAAAGCGTCTGTCATGAGTGTGTAACAATCGAGCAATAAGTGATCCTTGTTAAAATATGGACAAAATTGACCACGGTCACCTGTGAAGTGTAAAGTGTGAAATACACACACGAACGAAAGGTAAAACCAATCACGCGTCCTTTGTATCATAAGCTGAGGCGTTTTTGTTGGTATTTTAACATAAACACATAAACACATATGTGAAATATCTCTAATGATATACAAAATACTCTTGCAAATACGTGAGCTCTAAGTCCTGCGAAATTCCTAATTATGCACATAAATACTTACACTGGATACAAAAGTGACACTTTTCCGCCACGTTAAAGGATTTCTTCAACAAAAACATCACACTGCAAAATTTCGTGTAAAGTAAAGTGTTTATTTATTATAGTGTTACTCCTATTTAAAGAGCCAGCTATTGCTGATTTATGAGACACTTACTTTCTGAGCACATTTACTTCCCCATTCCTATCCTGTAATGCCAGGCACCAGACAGGTAGGCCTACGGTAACCATTATTTAACTAGCTGGCGGCTCACCAATTGGCCATATCATAACGGACACCTACCGGAATTCGAACCTTCGACTTCCCGCTCCCGAGTCAGATGCCTTTACCACTTGGCCAAGGGAGGCAGTATATATTGTCTCCTAACTATTAACTATATCGTTTGAACTATATAAGGAGACTTCCGTGGTCCAGTGGTTATGATCTATCAAAATACTTCCCCTCACCGCTGCGAATATGGTTCCATACTCGGGATATAGAAGTGAGAAAGCCATCCAGTTGGCTTACAGATGGTCGATGATTCTATCAAGGCGGCCGCATGGAGTCTGTCTCCACTCTAATAGCTCGAATAGCCACTTCATGACCCTGGATGTTAGTGTGACTTAACACCCAAACACAAAAGAAAATATATATATGAATAGATCACCATCAGAAACAATACATCCTCGGAAAATCGTTCGTCAAATTTATATCAATATATTAACATGCAAGTATTATGACTGAAAAGAATATGTGCCCATAGGAATATAACATACAGTAATTTAAAATTTAATATATTTGGATATTGCCGTAGAGAGACAGATTAGCAACGTTCGAGCAAGAGCAAAGGCGGATGCCTTAACTTCTCGGCCACGGGAGATGTGTGGGTTTTGTCGACGATTTTATAATTGAATACATTGTTGAATATAATAGCTATTGAATATAGAGCCCGGGTTTGATAACCATTTACCATTTATTAGTAGCAAATTAGCGTACAAATACGCATTTAGCCATTCACAAAATCCTAAAAAATGACGGCCTAGACAAACATAGCAATTATTAGTTCTGGACGTTACGGAGTATAGTACAGAACTTATGTCTTTACGCGGTTAACGTACAAAGAGTACGTGTTCGGTTTTAACCACGCAGATCACGTAATGGGTAAATGTATCACGTGGTATATATGTCTATATATAGAGATGTTTCGTGGGAAAATACCAGTTCTACGCTTGATTTCAATACGTTTACTTCAAAACATGGAAACTTTAGATGATTACCACGACGTCGGGGGGTTGCAAGAAATGGTGAAGCATGAGGTCAGCTCTGCGTTAAAATCCAACGACGAGGAACTGATGGAAAACATCGGAGCGATGGTTGAAAAGATAAGTGCTCCTTCTTTTGTAAAAAATGACATTATCTTTGATAAACCGACTTTTAAACGGAAAAGTAATCAAGAGCAGTACAAACATAATGCCAAGGTAGTTGAAAAACTGGAAGAAGCTTCCATATGATAAAATTCCGGTATGCTTGAACACGCAAAGGAATCATTGATTGAGGGTAATTTGCATTTACAAATATCATTTATCGTAAATTCAATATTTAAAAATAGTATACATGTACCTCATTCACTGCGTTGTAATATTGAAATTCTCAATTATTATTAAAGTTTATTTGTCACGTGATACAACGAATACACTTTCACCAGTGAAGTATTACTTATAATTAAATAACTCGACATTTGTTTTCATACGGTCATACATGTATGAATTATACAAGCGAATAAGATGGACACTACAGATAAAATAGGTAAAATGTTTATATTGACAATTATTTATGAAATTCGTCAACAGGAACAAAGGCGTTCCTTAAATATGTTATAGTAAGTAATACTATATAATTTGTACAAATAGTTATATGCACACAATTATGTTGTGTCAATACAAACTTAAGGGGAAGATACCATTTATCGAGAAATGACTCGCTCATGTATACCGCTTATTTGTGAAATTGTACTTTTATATTACACTTGAGTCATTATGTCTATAGAGCATAGTGAATATCTATAAACGAGTTCATAATACAAATTATTTTTTTATACTGTAGGTAAAGACTTGATTAAGAAACGCCAAAAACTCATACAATTGGTCGATAATTCGGAATTGGGCTGGAAAGTGGTGGCGGAGTATGAGTCTAATCCAATCGCATCAGACAGTGATGACGAGAAGAGAATTTACAAAGCGGAAGCTAGAGCCACGAGAAAAGCTAAGGCTGAGAAAGCGAAGAAGTCGAAGGCACGTGTGTGGCCTTATAGGAAGTTTTCACGTCATTCAGAGACAAGGTCGAGTACAGCACAACGATCTGACATCAATGGAAACAACAATACTTCAAGACAGAGACATGGTCTATGTTTTACATGTGGCAACGCCGGACATTGGAAGTCAGAATGTCCACAGATGAGACAGTCCAATAACAAGATAAGTAAAGCTTATGTTATGTTAAGTTCTATTGCATCAAGGCATGAACAAGTAAGTAACAAGAATACATTTGCAGGTCAAGAAGATGACGAAGTCGTAACTAGATTCAGCAACAGAGATTGCTTTTATGACAAGACACAGGTAAAAACTGTCATCAATGAAGAGTCCTATGTACAGGAAGTCTCGGTAACGGAAGAGTCCCCGGTAGGTCGGTTAAAAAGTCATGTTGATGCATGGAAACTTATTACTGAAGACAAATACATTTTAGATGTTATTGAAAATGGTTATAAATTACCTATGAAAACGTTACCCGTAACGGCATGCTTGAAAAATAACAAGTCCGCTAGAAATAACGGAACATTTGTACGTGAAGAGATAAATAAATTGCTTTCAAATGGAATTATCTCCGAGGTATCGGATATACCTTGGGTCGTTAATCCGCTAACAGTTGCCTATACTAGAGCTGGAAAACCTAGGTCAGTACTAGATTGCAGACATATTAATCCTCATTTACATTTATTTAAAATTAGATTTGAGGATATAAGCATTGCAGAACAAATGTTCGAACAATTCAGTTTTATTTTTGTATTTGATCTAAAGAGCGCTTATCATCATATTGATATAAGTTTAAACAACAGAACATATTTAGGATTTTCATGGCCAATGTCGGACATTGTCAAATATTATGTGTTTAATTCTCTGCCTTTCGGAATAGCCACTGCCGGGCACATTTTCACAAAAACGGGGAGATCTCTGGGTCATCAAGTTTTAACTTTCTTAGATGACGGCATCGGAGGAAATTCGGATTTCAAAAAAGCAAAGATTACGAGCAATTTTGTAAGAGAAAGTTTATCAAAATTAGGATTTTTGATTGCCGAAGAAAAATGTTGCTGGGTGCCAAAGCTCATAGCTAATTGGTTAGGCCATACATTAGATTTCCAGTCAAATCAATTTTTAATCACAAATGATAGAATAGAAAGGATCGAGTTCTCGATTGATTCTATCATGTATCAAATGAAATCAGTTAATGTCATTGCAGTAAGGTGTTTGGCTACACTAGTAGGTCAAATTATATCGACACTCGGCGTCGTTGGTCGGATAGTATGTCTGAAGACAAGGTATTTACATAAATGTATCGATTCTCGTTTTACATGGTATTCAAAAGTACATGTTTCAGAAATGGTATTTAAAGAATTACGCTTTTGGCGTAAAAATATTCGTATTTACAATAATAAAGGTAAGAAATTGAAAGAAAGCGAAAAAGTGGACGTGACCATTTACTCAGATGCGAGTGCTGTGGGTTACGGAGGATATGTAAAGTCCAAATGCTCAAAATCAAAACTGGAACAACAAGGTTATACTTCAGGCAACGAAGATAACATAATTTTGATATCAGATTATAAAGAATTAGACAAACGTTGGGCTTCAGGCAACGAAGATAACATAATTTTGATATCAGATTATAAAGAATTAGACAAACGTTGGGCTTTACCGTCTTCAGAAGACGAGTTTTGTAACACTTACAATATGGTTGAGTCGGTCATAATGGAACCGGAAGTGAGAGATTATCAGTCAATCATAAAAACCCTAGAAGTGGGACATGCCGAACCAGTCTGGAAGCTCACGGAAGTGGGCGATGTTATGTCTATATTAGCAACGTTCGAAGCAAGTAATGTCTTATCAGTCTCAACACCCCCGGAAGTGGGCGAAGTTTTGTCAATGTTAGCACCTCCGGAAGTAGGTGATGTTTTATCAGTGTCAACGCCCCCGGAAGTGGGCGATGTTATGTCAATATTAGCACCCCCGCAGCAGGTGTTGTTATATCAGTCTCCACGCCCCCGGAAGTGGGCGATATTATGTCAATACTAGCACCTACGGAAGCAGGTGTTGCTTTATCAGTTTCAACGCCCCCGGAAGTGGGCGATGTACAGTCGGTCTTGAAGCCCCCGGAAGTGGGTTTCAATAAGTCGACATGAACAAAAGTAGTTGAAGGCATCGACGAAAGGCCAATGCTCACCAAAGTATGGTCAACGGAAGTAAACCATCTAAGCAATCGAGCTAAGGTAAGATATCTGTCTAGTTGGAATCCACCTCCAATAATGAGTTATAAAATGATGTTCCCGGAAGCGGACACTAATAATGCTCAAATAGCATTAACGGACATGTCAGACATCATAGGTACATGGAAAGTCGATGAAACAAGTAAGAGCTCGACTTGGCGTGAGTTAGAAGCCGTATATAGGATATTGTTAACTTGTCAAAAGGTAATTGCACATAAAAGAGTTAAGGTATATACAGGCAATAGAAATATAACTTACATTGCAAAGTCTGGTAGCAATATTGACGAATTGCATGCAATTAGAAACATAATATTGAGTTAATTGTTAGTTGGATTCCCCGGGAAAGTAACCAACGGGCAGATCATTTAAGTAAATGTTTAGATTCTGACGATTGGTCAGTTAGTGACAAGGTTTTTCAACAATTAAACATAATGTGGGGTCCGCATAGCATAGACAGATTTGCCAGTCATTATAATGCTAAATGTCAAAGATTTAACTCAAAATGGTGGGTACCTGGGACGGAGTCCGTTAATAGTTTTGATCAAAATTGGTACGGTGAATATAACTGGTGGGTTCCCCCACCAAAGCTAGCTAAATGTATAGCAAAAATGAAAGTAGAACAATGCAAAGGTACTATTGTAATACCAAAATGGACATCAGCTCCATACTGGCCAATGTTAGCGCATGAAATTGGAGAGTTCAAATATTTTGTGAAAAACACGCTCTATTTACCTAGGTTCGGGACGGTAGTACCAGGCAAAGGCAATAATGGCTTGTTTAGTAAAGAACCATTTGCGTTTAGAATGTTAGCTTTGAGATGTGATATGCAGTATTAATTATGTTTCATTATAACATTATGTCTGGAAGCCTTTATTTTATACTCATGAGAATTAACTTCGTTTCTACAGGTTTTGACTTGAGAAAAACTCTAAAAAGAAAATTTGAAGACGCGGGAGTTGCAGTAGACAACCAAGATTACACTATTGATAGAATGGCATCTCAACTTTTAGCTTCGAAAGCCGAAACTACAGTGTCAAAGTATTCTTCACAAGTCAAAGCGTTCAAGGAATTTTGCAATGTTAAAGGATTTTCATGGCTACCTGCATTACCTATTCACGTTGCAATGTATATATCTACAATGATCGACGCTAGGAAATCCCATAATGTGATATCGGCTTCATTTTATGCTATCAAGTGGTTACATGGTATAAATGATATGTGTGATCCAAGTGAAAATTTATTAGTGAGAAATATGCTGGAATGTGCTAAAAGGTCGAATACAAGACCTGTTGTTAAGAAAGATGTTATTTCTACAGAACATTTAGTAGTGTTATGTAATATGTATATAGATTCAACAGATGTTATAACGTTGAGAGACATATCTATGATCTTATTATCGTATGCTGGATTTTTCAGATTCAATGAGATTAGCAACTTAAAATGTAGTGACGTAAAATTCTATTCCGACCATATCGTCATTTTTGTAAGTCAAAGTAAAACAGACGTGTACAGGCAAGGGAAACACGTACATATTGCTAAAGGAGTCACTTGTGCCTGTCCGATAAATATTCTACAAAGATACATGAAACATGCTGATTTATGTAATGATTCTGATAAATATTTATTTCGTCCAGCATGTAGATCTGGAAGAAAATGTTTTTTATTACAAAAGAATAAGAAATTAAGTTATACTTGGGCCAGAGAGTGTATCGTTAGTAAGCTTAAGTCAGTCGCTCCAAATTTGAATTTAGGTACGCACACACTAAGAGCTAGTGGTGCAACAACAGCCGCTAATGCTGAAGGAGTATCAGGGCGTTGTATAAAACGTCATGGCAGATGGAAGTCTGATATTGCAAAAGATTCTTATATAGATGATTCTTTAGACAAGAAATTACTTATTTCAAAACAGTTACATTTGTAATTCAATATACATGCATATAAACAAAGTTTCGAACTTGAATGATATCAAAAACACTAACCTTTAAACGTTCTAGTGAAATCTTGCCAGCAGCAAACCAGTGTTTGTTATTTGTACATGAGTTAGTCAAGACTTATTAGTTTTGGACGTTACGGAGTATAGTACAGAACTTATGTCTTTACGCGGTTAACGTACACAGAGTACGTGTTCGGTTTTAACCACGCAGGTCACGTGATGGGTAAATGTATCACGTGGTATATATGTCTATATATAGAGATGTTTCGCGGAAAAATACCAGTTCTACGCTTGATTTCAATACGTTTACTTTCTTTAAATGAAAGTATCATATGGAATTATTCAGGTTCGAAGGTTAGTTCTGTACTAGATCTATAGGGAAAAACAAAACGAATTGTATACCTTAACTAAATGATATTACAATTAGTAATATGTTTTATGATATGTAGTACATGCTTGGATCAAGTCCGCGTATCCTGTATTTTGAGGACTGATATCAGTTTTTACTGAGCGGCATGTTGCGGACACACATTTCCCTCACACGTGGGGGGGGTGTTTGTGGGCGGCTGTCATTCCCATGATAAATACGCGATGGTGATCAGAAGATGGGTCTACCATCAAAGCATGTCAGATCAAATGATCATTTATACCAACGTAAATAAATTACTCAGTCTTATTGTGTACAATGTATAAGTTTATGCAAATACATGTTTAAACAATTGTAAATTGTTTACGTACTTGATTGTATTGTATATATGTATCAAACGCAACCCCTTCAATAAACAGTGAAATCTTGCCAGCAGCAAACGAGTGTTTGTTATTTGTACATGAGTTAGTCAAGACCATAAAATTATAACACACTATTAGATGTTTTTATAGCAACTATACATACGTCATTATGAATATTCAATATCATGTGTAACATTATGTAACACAGATAATATTTCAGCGTTATGAAGCAGCAAAGTTTGACGGTTGTTTTGACAAACACTACAACACACACGTATGATAGTTAATACCATATACTTGACGTTAACCAGTCAAACAATTGAGTCTTGCGGTCCGGGATTATAACGGATACTTACACTCGTATCACAAGTTTACAAGTTTATTTTACTTAGCTCCGTTCATGTATACATGAAAGCATGAGTATGAAAATATTACAGTAGTAATGAATACAACAAGGCATATTATATAATATCAGTGAGATTACAAGAGCAACAGAGAAAATAGTCAATACAAATAGACACAACTTTATGATGTTTCAGAGTTGTGTATATGTTACTATAATTTATAAAATCAGAAGACACACATATTTTCATAAGACAGGATAAATGTTATATATGCAATAAACAGTGACAAAATATAGTACTAACTTTAAGATGAGTTTTTCTATTGGAAGGAACATATAATTTCTTTGATGAAAATGCAAAGTTTTTTAAATGAAGCTGTATGTTCTGGCGATATGTTCATTAATAATTTGAACTGGAAAGTGTTTGGTCGTATATAGTAATTGTTTTTGTTATATTTTCTTTCTTAATTCTGCTAGGGATTGCATTCAAGTAGTAAATGATATTCGTCTCCTATACCCGAGTGGCATAATGTGCATACTCTTAAATTATTATCTGTTTGGTTCCAGGATCCTGTTTCAATGGGTATTTTATTGTTTCTAGTTCGGAATTTAAGTTCGGAGTTTTACTTAGGTATTCTTCGTATTTGAAATTTGTTTTAATAAGTTTGTAGTTTAAACATTTTCTAGAATTATCTATAGTTGCCTACCATTCACTTAGAAATAAGTCCGTAAGTTTTTGCTGAACGGAGGCTGTTAACCATTCTGGATTTGGAAAATCTTGAGTAGACCAGATATTATTTATTCCACATTTTATAAGTATTCGTTTTACATTGTCGATCCACTGAAGTTTTTTCTGTTGACATCATTTAATTTTGTGTACGTGTTCATTAGAGTTTGGTATATGGAGTTTGCTAATTTTGGATGGGTAGGTTTGGCATGTTTTGACCAAAATGAAATTATTCGTTTTTCGATTTCAATAGATATGTGTTTAACACCCGTTTCTCCGTATATCATGCAATTTGGTGTACTGGGTTTCACACCTAGAATGTATTTTAAATATCTAAGCTGTACGTTCTCAAGAAAGCTGTTATTGGAATATCCCCAGAGTTCGCACCCGTAAAGTAGAATTGGTTTAACCATTTTATCGAACAGTTCAATTTGTAAATCAATCGGTAGTTTCATATCTTTTGATTTTTTTATTAACGAGTACATAGCCTTCGTTGCTTGTTTGGCAATATTAGATTTAGCTACTTTAAATGATCCGTTTTTACTGAAGAGAATTCCTAGATAATTGTAATCATCAACTACTTCTATATTTTCGTTTTTGTATGTAAAATTGTAATGTAGATTTCTTGCTTTAGAGAAAATTATTATTTTTGTTTTTGTGTTTACAGACAATTTCCATTTGTCACAATATTGTTCGTAGACGTTTAATGCATTTTGTAACTCATCTGCATATAAAAGCACAAATAATTTTAGATAGCTGATTATTTCGTTGTTGTCGTTAATCGCATCATAATTTACACCAGATGTTGGGTTCATTGATTCGAAGTAGTTATGAAGATCGTCAAGATAGAAGGAGAATAGTAGAGGGGATAGATTATCTCCCTGTCTCACGCCTATTGAGCAAGGAAAAAAGTCTGACCTTGACCCTTCTACGCTTACACATGATTTGGCATTTTCGTAAAGGCTTTTTACAACGTTCATAAATTTGCCGTTCACATTGTACTGTTGCAATTTAAACCATAGTCTTGTTCTATTTACAGTGTCAAATGCCTTTTTTAAGTCTACGAATGCGCAGAATAGTTTCTTTTTCGAGATAGTTAGTAATTCTCTTAAGGTAAGACCACTCTAATACTCATCATCAAGAATCTTAACTAAACTGTTTCCATGAGTTTCTGGATCACATGAGACAACTAAATGCAAAATATTACAAAGTTTTACCGTGCCATTTTAAAGATTTTCAAGTTTTAAGATTAAACTGACTTGCTTTGAGAGGTCACAAATTCCACTCATGTTCTTCATGCTTAAAATTTTTTTTTTAGTTAAAAATGAGCCTATTTTATCATGTGTTTGTCTTATTCTTAAAACGAAAGTGCTAGTGATATCATAAGGAAAATGAATCGAAATAATATGCTTTGTAAAAAATATAGGTGGCAATTCATATGCATACACCCTCCTGTAAATGACGCAATTTTTTTAAAACACAATAAGAAATACCAATTTTTAAGGTAGCGTAATCATACATAGTAACGTGAGTACTCTAACATAATGGACATCAAAATTATCCTCGACAACTCTTGAAAAACTTTTACCGTCCAGTTTTGCCTTGATTACATCATGTAATATGCATGTATTAACTTTACCATGCAAAATTATCATTTTTGGAGAAATATGGCATTTTTGTAGAAACCAATTCATATAATTTATATTTTATAATTCTATATCAGTTTCCTTGCCAAAAAAGTCAGTAAAACAAAAAATGTCATGAAAAAAGCAAAGAATTTTTTTTGGGCCAAGCGAGGATTTGAACCCAGGACCTTTCGCATGTAAGGCAAGAGGCTTAACTCATAGGCTATGGATTTATATTGACCAAGGTATTCCAAATGATTCAACGTTTACATTCTCATTAGGGTGGCCTTACCTTAAAGCGTTTAGTATAAACATATTGTCGACTGTGGAATATCCTTTACGAAAGCCCGCTTGATAAGTATTTATAAGATTATACTTCTCTGAATATTTTTGCAGACGCATGTTTAAAATGCTGGTGAAAAGTTTACCCAAACAGCTTAATAGTGTTATAGGTCGGTAGTTTTCTGGATTTGTTGTTTCGCCCTTGTTTTTATAAATCGGATTAATAATTCCCACTGTCTAGTCACTGTGAATAATTCCGCTATTTAATACAATATTGAAGAATTTAAGGATAGACATTTTCATGAATCACACAAATTACTTTTATTTATCTGATATTGAAAATTTGAGTGTGGAAAATGGATAAAAAATAACAAATGAGTGCTGGTCCATTTTCTTGAGGTTTTGTGTTAATTATGAAATATGGAAGTACCTATTGGGTTTGAGTGCCACACAATAATGACTCTCAGATCTTATATAATACTCAAATATTTAAGAAAGTGGACAACAAGGAACATTCAGCACACATTTAACATTGTCATACATTTGTCACACTTGACATGAGTCACATACAGATTAAAGGATTTAAGTTTGTGGTTTGAGATTTGAGTGCAGAATGGAAGTATTCGTTATAATCCTTCGTCTATAATACATTTGTAATAAATAGTCCAAATCGATACCGTTGTCTGTCACCAACCATGGCTAGCGACGATACATAGAATATCGGGGGAGGTGAGGTATTAAAAGACTAAGTATTTAAATATGATAAAATATATAATGTCTTATTTTGTGTTACATGCAATACGTTGTTACGTTGAATATCCCCAGAGTTCGCACCCGTAAAGTAGAATTGGTTTAACTATTTTATCGAACAGTTCAATTTGTAAATCAATCGGTAGTTTCATATCTTTTGATTTTTTTTTAACGAGTACATAGCCTTCGTTGCTTGTTTGGCAATATTAGATTTAGCTACTTTAAATGATCCGTTTTTACTGAAGAGAATTCCTAGATAATTGTAATCATCAACTACTTCTATATTTTCGTTTTTGTATGTAAAATTGTAATGTAGATTTCTTGCTTTAGAGAAAATTATTATTTTTGTTTTTGAAGTGTTTACAGACAATTTCCATTTGTCACAATATTGTTCGTAGACGTTTAATGCATTTTGTAACTCTTCTGCAGATTCAGCGAAAATGACTGTGTCATCTGCATATAAAGCACAAATAATTTTAGATAGCTGATTATTTCGTTGTTGTCGTTAATCGCATCATAATTTACACCAGATGTTGGGTTCATTGATTCGAAGTAGTTATGAAGATCGTTAAGATAGAAGGAGAATAGTAGATAAATTTGCCGTTCACATTGTAATGTTGCAATTTAAACCATAGTCTTGTTCTATTTACAGTGTCAAATGCCTTTTTTAAGTCTACGAATGCGCAGATTAGTTTCTTTTTCGAGATAGTAATTCTCTTAAAGCGTTTAGTATAAACATATTGTCGACTGTGGAATATCCTTTACGAAAGCCCGCTTGATAAGTATTTATAAGATTATACTTCTCTGAAATTTTTTGCAGACGCATGTTTAAAATGCTGGTGAAAAGTTTACCCAAACAGCTTAATAGTGTTATAGGTCGGTAGTTTTCTGGATTTGTTGTTTCGCCCTTGTTTTTATAAATCGGATTAATAATCCCCACTGTCCAGTCACTGGGAATAATTCCGCTATTTAATACAATATTGAAGAATTTAAGGATAGAAATTTTCATGAATCACACAAATTACTTTTATTTATCTGATAATGAAAATTTGAGTGTGGAAAATGGATAAAAAATAACAAATGAGTGCTGGTCCATTTTCTTGAGGTTTTGTGTTAATTATGAAATATGGAAGTACCTATTGGGTTTGAGTGCCACACAATAATGACTCTCAGATCTTATATAATACTCAAATATTTAAGAAAGTGGACAACAAGGAACATTCAGAACACATTTAACATTGTCATACATTTGTCACACTTGACATGAGTCACATACAGATTTAAAGGATTTAAGTTTGTGGTTTGAGATTTGAGTGCATAATGGAAGTATTCGTTATAATCCCGGACCCTGGCTGTAATACATAAACCTCTATATATTAGGTAAATTTAGTGTCTATAACATGACATGTACTGAATACATGGCTTAATGTACACACAATAGGCTACACCTTAAGTATTTTGTTTCCCCCTCCCACGGCCCAGGTCAGTAAGGGGTAGGACGGTAGGTATGGACATTCTTTTTTATTTCACTTCAGAAATGTTATTGATGTTTTAATATATTCAGTTTGCTCTATATGTTTATACTTTCATGTAGTTTATCAAGGCACTCATACTGAAGGTGTCATGGAACAGTCATTAAAAAGATATAATAATGCGCACATGTCGTTAGCTTTAAAACTACTGCTTATAGTAAACAGATCTGCTGAAAAAACTTGTCTTTGTGGCGTTCCCAGGACCAACTTATTCTTTATCTTTTCTTCTATGAGTATTTAAATTAGTATCTTTAAGACCCACCATAATAATAGTTCTCATATATAATAATTTCCTTAAAGACATATTCTAGTATGCTATTTTCTTTTCCGATGCAATGATTTTTACTGAACTGTATAGAGTCAGTAAGACCAATACAAATAATGATATTATTAGGTTTAATTGAATTGATTTCATTATATTTTTGCAGTTTTCCTTCTAGTCCCTTTTTCGATATACTTTATTATTCAACACAAGAGTCGTTGATATCTAAAATTCTACAAATTGAAATTATAAAATGTATAATCATCAATAGATAATATAAAACTAGTACATTTTATGAAAATGTAAAACGATAATGGGTTACCAAGTGCATTATGGGTATATTCAACTTTTCTCTCCGTTAGAAAAAATTGCCTAATTGTTGGATGCGCCTTTAAGTTTAAATTTCATATACTCATATATCACATAGTTATTAAGAACGTATGCGCTTATTATTATACTCATCCGCCATAACACAATGCAATAAACACACAAGTACAAACTAAGTCAATATGTAAATTAATTACGCACTGATCTCAAGAATGTCATCTTTGATTATTAAAGAGGCCAAAATATTCCAAAATAAACTCACGGCGGTGACTAACCTTACGCCGGGTGACCAGGTTACGGCTGCCTAATTCGTCGTTATTATTTCATGCTAAGTACATTACATATTGTTTCTCTATGCTCGACTACGAATGTTATCTTTGTACACTCCGATGCGTTGGTAGAATGTATTGGTACCGGTTTGGAACCGGGATTTAGTTGCAACCGGAATTTATGCAAAGCAGATCAAAACACTTTTACGCCACCTTTCTTTATCAGCATTTAGCCCATATTCACCACGACGTAAGTTTATTTTTCTGTTTATTATGTTGATAACTAACTTTAGTTTAATATAAGACAATCTAGCCTGACTGCCATGCTCATTTTCAAGCGAGTTCTGTATTATGCGATTCGCACCCATTGTATTTCGAACTAAGTGACATTTGCACCCTGCATTTTTCGTAATTATTTTGGTAATCTGATGCTCTTGATATATTGTTATGAATGGTTTTGTCTGACTTTTATTTGGTTTTAATCAAAGTGATATGTTGTCATTTGTTTGTGTTACATGTTGCATTGACAATTTCAGAAATTTGGTGAAGTCCAATCTGTATATGTTAAAAATGTCATAACAGCAATCCTGCCATATTTGTTCTTTACAGTTCTTACGGTGATTAATTGGGACATTTGTAATAAATACTCCAAATCGATACCGTTGTCTGTCACCAACCATGGCTAGCGGCGATACATAGATTAGTCTGTAAGTATTTAAATATGATAAAATATATAATGTCTTATTTTGTGTTATATGTAAATTTGTAATACGTTGTTACAAATGATGTGACTTCACAGTTGCCTTACACTTATGCACGGAAATGTAACTTGTTACACATTTTCATGAGTTCCGTAATTCATAACCATTAATGTAATATCCAATAAATAAATTTAATTTGTTTTTATCTTGATATAGATCCTAACTAAAACATCGCTATTTGAGCACGTTGTATTACTTAGTACTATATCACACATCGATGTTATTCACATGTAGGTCTTCATGTGGCGTTCCCTGTAGCTACTTATTCTCTCTCTTTTATTAAGTCCAGTGATAAGAAATAATTTAGACTTAACGTATTCCTTCTATAATGGACATTTCTCAAAAGGCAAATGAAACTTGTATTGATTCAATCTGTACAATCATGTGGGTAAATATTTAAAATTTCATAATTTTTTACCGTTCTAAAAAAAGTTATGACCTTTTGTCTATGTAAACTTCCTTCCTTCCTGAAAACGTTATTCGCACAAAAATGACAAGTAAATGGAAAATTATCATTTCACTTCTCATTTTGTAATATTTCTTGTATATGAAACCATCTTTGTACTTATCAGATATGTAGATTAAAGTAATGTAAGAAACAGCTACAAGAAATTCAGAGAAAATGTTCTTTTTTACATTTATGCATATAGCATTTAAGAACTGGGCACATTTCCTTTCAAAAATTAAAATATTGTTAATAGTAGATGACCTAAACTAAATTGATGTATCAATGGCGTATCAAATTGTCTGTTTTAAAAATTATTTACATTATCTTACACAGAATATATCAAACTTTCAGAGATTTTTACCGACCGGTTACAGCGCAATTTCATTTTGAACAGAATGACGTGCACATTTCTCCGAGAAAAAGTAACACTTCTAAGTGGTTTTGTTTGCTTTGCCACACAAGAATTAGTTTTTATCTGGAAATTTTAACTTAGCGTTGTTGTAAAACATCATAATATTGAAGAAAACAAAATCATGGTAATTTTTTTTAATCTTTGCAATTATTTGTCTTTAGATAACTCAAATAAATTATAAATGATAATATTTTTTATATGAAATTTTGTAGCAAGTTTTATATCTTGCTTACTGCTTCATACATATACAATGAAAATGGAGTATTTCAGTTATTGGTGGAATAGAATACCTTCAGTACCCGATGAGTGTTTACAGTTTCATCAATTCGTTTACTCAATCCATAACGACTCTAATTATCTAGTAATATTAAATTTCAGGTAATAAAATTCAATGAAGTAAAAAGTTGAAAATTGAAACAACGTGCAGTTATAAACGGGAAAGGTACGTATGTGTTTCTTATGTATAACTTTGAATTTAATGTAATTCGATTCGTGTAAAATAGAACACATTTGATTAGGTTAGTGTTAGTTTATTTGCGACCTAAATGTCTGTGTTGGAACACCCTGATTTGGGATACCCTATGTTGGAATACCCTATGTTGGAATACCCTGTGTTGGGATACCCTGTGTTGAGATATCTTTTGTTAAGATAACCATGTGAAAATGACCTTCCATGAGATACTCTTTCTCATTGCTAAAAGTTTGACCATTTAAGGTTAATTGTTGGAATGTAGTACAATTGAAAAGTTAGGTACAAGGTGGGCAATGCGTCACACTGGTTTATGCTGAGTTCAAAGTCGACGAGAAGACCATCTTGTTGTTTAGGTTATTTTAACATTTATTTGTTTAAGAGTCCTCTATTGCACTTTTAGTGTTCCTTATTTCAGTTTTATTTCAATCGTAGTCTTATTCCCCGTCTGATTTATTCTTCTTTTATTCTTTTATTTGGGTGACGGTAGAATAATAGTCAAGTAGCGTGCAAACTTAAACCAGGTTTACATCCTCACCGCAGCATTGTTGCCACACTGACCGTTCCAAGGCGATGCTCCTACATTCACTCATAATGTATGTTTGTCTTATGTCTCTTGTCTTGTTGTAATTGCTTACATGTTACATTGTCGCTGGCTTTTTCGGCCCGTTTATTTTAAACTCCTCCAACAATGAGTTTTTACCTTACGTTCCCCATGGTGTAGTTTTATTTTTGTACTCACAATTCAATTTTATTTTTTCCTTAGATATATTTAAATATAGCCAAGTCAGCTCTACTTTTTGTCGGATATTCTAATTCATGAACTTTTATCATAACATGTTCGTATTTACCAGTTCAAATGCTGTATGAAATGAATACGACAGGGGGCCTCCGTGAACGAGTGTTTATGGTCACTGACTGTATATAACTTCCCCTCAATGTAGAGGGATCAAATCCCGCCTGAGATGTTGTATTCGTGCGTGTGAAAGATATCCGTCTGACTTACGCAAGGTCGTTGGTTCTACCAAGGTGTCCGCCTATCCTAAATAATGCTAGAATGGACATATGTTTAACTGTATGTTATATTTCCCTCTCCTCGATGCAATTCTTTCACCTGTGATATTTTCCATCCATTAATTCCCTAACTGTTTGTCCTCTTTGATTCTCCTAGTTATTCCTTCTGGTCGGTCAGGCCATTCCTTGCGCATTTATTCCCTTACGTATGCACCCTGAAATGCCTTATGTTTATAGATTGTTGTTTTCCCGTAGGTCTGTGTATGGAGGCACTATCTTATGTATGTGGCGTTCTATGTAGCAACTTATTCTCTCTCTTTTAAAGTTCCATTACAAAATAAATATGATGTGAATATTTTTAATGACTGCAATTTTAAATTTGGCCTTTGTTAAGTTCAACTACGGTTAATTTTTATTTCTTTAGATTGTGTCAGCACTGAAAATTTATTTGGTAATTTGCACTGTATGTTTGTATGTGAATATCATTGGCAATATGTGTTTGTTACTCAGGTCAGCATAAAACATGGCTCAGAATGGAGCTTTTACAAGAAAGATGTCAAAAAAAATGAACAAAGCATTGAATGCTATTGGTGTAAATGATAAAATGATTCAAACAAGAAGGAATAGTTTTTTACAGATTGAATGTAATGACACAGCGATAAGAGCAAGTAATCCGCCGTATTTTGAAAAACCGTATTATTTCGGAAGTCAATCAGAAGGTACTACAACTATCGGGCTTGATTCTGATACTGACTACGTCTTTTGTGCAAGGATGTATTGGGTTGTACACAATGCAGCAGTACGGCCCGGGGAATTGCAAATGGTTATAAGCTCGAACCCAGGATATTGCTTCTTACGTGATACGTCACAACAGTTCAATGCATATCATAAACATGACACCTACTTTGTGAAAAACTCGTTTCAAATTTACAATGATTGGTTCGGAGAGCGGCCGCAGATGGAAGGCCCAGCAATTGTTCATCAAACACTTGACAGACATTTTATCAATTGTGTCTGGGCTTTCCCTTGCATTTCATGGCCAGCCGAAGTAAGCGAATCGTTCCTTTCTAATCAAAGCACGCGTACATGGCCATCTGGAGACCTAGCTGATCAGATTCTAAAGTCAGAATGTTTCGTAGTTCCAAAGGGAAGTGACATTGGAGAAAATTCTGACATAGAATGGAGAGTATCATTTTCATGCGGGGAACGATTGCTTATGTTTGATCTTAATGTCGTACAAATACGATGCTACATTCTGATGAAATACATAAAAACTACATTCTTAGATAGCCTTGATGATTGCAAAGGCGTCGTTTCGAGTTATATATGTAAAACTGTGTTATTCCACGTTATATCTCAAACACAGAACAGCGTATGGATCGAAGAAGAATTGTTGACAAACCTGAATCTTTGCCTCGGTATGTTGCGCAAATTTACAGATGAACATAATTGTCCTCACTTCATTATGGCTACAAACAATTTATTAGCCAGGAAACGTGATTCGCATAGTTGTATAATGCTGTCAAGCGAACTGGATCGAATCATTAACAGTAACGGCCGTGCCTTGTTTGATATAAAGATCGATGGATTTGGTAAGTTATTGCAGAGTGACCGAGAACCTACATGTAACCATGAAGTTAGGATACATAACATGTTGATTTCCAATGTAATAAGTCATCTAACGGCTTCCTGGCTGAAGGCGCACAATGAATGGAATGAATTTCAAGCGTCATCTGGACTTGACAAAGAATACATTAAATTAAAAATAGGATGGTTAATCAAATTGTGTCGCTGTATTGATAACACGGATCAAAGAATAATTGATTCAGTGAAAATCGCAATGTGTAAGTTGAGTGCAATGCTAGGTTCATGTTTTGCTTCCAACGACTTCAAAGAACATCGTGGTTTGTCTCACGAAGCCTTCCAATGGTTGTTACTGAGTTTGCAGTGTTCTGATGCAGCCTCTTCTTATTTAAAACTTGCATCAATTTTGTTTACTGACGGTGACTTGGAATGCACTTATACAGTTCTCGCCGATATTTCAAACAAATTGAGACGTGAACAAATTGACTCGTGTTGTCTATGTAAACGGCTAGGCACGCGCTCGCCAACATATCATTGCCTTCTTGCGTTTTTAAACAAAAAATCGTTTGCACAAATATTGAGAGACAATATTGGATTTTGCGTTACGTTTCTTCCGTGTGAAATAACATTTTGCCCTAAAGAGCTTCAGTTTGAGATGTTCCGTACAACATTTTGTGACCAGAACGCGTTACCAACTGAGCATTTTTCATTCAACAACTGGGTCTTTTATGCGGTTATACCACCAGAACCGTTTTTATACTTTATGCTGTACAAATTCTACAAACAACGATGCATGCCAATTAAAAGCAAGGAAGCTTTGCGCAAGTTGCTGGATCTTGCAAATGATCGCCGTTTGGCGTACATACACCGGGAAACGACTTTGAATTTAGTTGCACAATGTTGGGAGCAGGAAGGATACGCAATATTAGTAGTGTGTGCCTATAAACGGTCACTTGCTCTGCAACCCAATTACAACGCTGCAAGAATCCTCCTCTGCTGTAATTTGCATAAACAGTTCAAATTGAGAAATTTGTTTAATGAAAGTTACACCTGTACCCCAGCCGCAAGGTAAAGACATGTGTGTTGTTTGTGTTCTGTTGTACGTTCCACCAATAATATTTTGAGGCGGTGTTAGCACACACATGTTTTCTTTGCTAAGTAATTATTACTTAGTCTGCACTTGTTTTGTCCCAACAAGTTAATAAGTGACATCCGCAGTTTAAATTCTTTAGTAAATAGAGTCACTATAATTTAGTTCTTAATTTGAAAATATATATCCGCATGCTTTTGAATGACACGTCTATTGGTAATCAAACTCTCGTGACACTGTAATTGTTAAACTGACGATTTTATTTATACTTAAATAAAATATGTGTCCAAGAATATACATGTAAATTTAATTTGGATACAACTTGAGCAGATAAAATAAATATACCCATTGGTTGAGGTATATCAGTAATGTCTGTTTTGTCTATGAAATGTTGTAAATATGATGATATCTACAGACTATACGATAGGTTTGACATTGTTGCAATTACAAGTATGGTTTACGTTAAACTTAGATAACAAAGAAATCCATATCGAATATTTCTTTGTTATACTAACATAAGTACGCGAATAACTAAATTGAAGGGTAATCATACATATGTTAATATTCTAAAAAAACACACTTTGGAACACTGAATATATACGTTTTTGTTAAATGCCATGTAAACTACTTTGTCTCGATGCATTAGTTATGCTTTGATGCCACGTATTACACATTGTGGGTTTACTGTCCACTTTGATTCTCCTAATTATTCCTTGTGGTCTGCTGGGCCATTCCTTGCGCCTCAGTTCCTTAATATGTGTACCGTTTGACCTCCTTTAGTACCTTATGTTTTGTGGATTGTTGTTTTTCCGGAGATCTGCGTGGGGAGGCATTGTCTTATGTATGTGGCTTTCCCTGTAGTTACGTATTCTCTCTCTTTTACGTCAAGTATTACACTTTGCTTTCTTGTATCAGTTATGATTTGATGTCATATATCATTTTTGGTGGTTTGCTTCCATGCACTAAAATTAATGTAAGTTATGGTTAAAGTCTTGCGTTACACTTTGCCTTGAAGGATAAGTTATATTTGACTTCATGTATTGCACGTTGTCGTGATGTTTAAGTTATCGTTTGATAAATTGTGATTTGATGACATATAGTAAATTGTTAGATATTGTTTTATGTCACGTTTCACATTGTGTATTGATGTATAAATCCTGGTTTGATGTGTAACATGTCGTATGTATCCATGTATTACACTCCATGGTGTCATGTATTTATCAGTATTATTTCTGACATTGCCAAGGTTGTAAATCGCTGATTGGTTATACTTTATATAACTTATGATTTGCTGTCATGTATTACAATGTGTATTGATATATAACTTATGGTTTGGTGTCATGTATAACAATGTGTATTGATATATAACGTATGGTTTGATGTCATGTATTACAATGTGTCTTGATATATAACTTATGGTTTGATGTCATGTATTACAATGTGTATTGATGTATAACTTATGGTTTGATGTCATGTATTAGAATGTGTAGTGATATACAACTTATTGTTTGATGTCATGAATTACACTGTGTCTTGATATATAACTTATGATTTTATGTCATGTATAACAATGTGTCTTGATATATAACTTATGGTTTGGTGTCATGTATTACAATGTGTAGTGATATACAACTTATTGTTTGATGTCATGTATAACACTGTGTCTTGATATATAACTTATGGTTTGGTGTCATGTATATCAATGTGTCTTGATATATAACTTATGGTTTGGTGTCATGTATAACAATGTGTCTTGATATATAACTTATGGTTTGATGTCATGTATTACAATGTGTATTGATATATAACTTATGGTTTGATGTCATGTATTACAATGTGTATTGATATATAACTTATGGTTTGGTGTCATGTATTACAATGTGTCTTGATATATAACTTATGGTTTGATGTCATCTATAACAATGTGTCTTGATATATAACTTATGGTTTGGTGTCATGTATTACAATGTGTCTTGATATATAACTTATGGTTTGGTGGCATGTATAACAATGTGTCTTGATATATAACTTATGGTTTGAGGTCATGTATTACAATGTGTCTTGATATATAACTTATGGTTTGAGGTCATGTATTACAATGTGTCTTGATATATAACTTATGGTTTGGTGTCATGTATAACAATGTGTCTTGATATATAACTTATGGTTTGACGCCATGTATTACAATGTGTATTGATGTATATCTAATGGTTTGACGCCATGTATTTCAATGTGTATTGATGTATATCTAATGGTTTGACGCCATGTATTACAATGTGTATTGATGTATATCTAATGGTTTGATGTCATGTATTACAATGTGTATTGATGTATATCTAATGGTTTGGTGTCATGTATTGATGATGAATGTAGATGAAATTGTTGATCCGGGTTGTTAACAAACTGTTATGACAATTGTTTGTTTCATGATGTTTGGTCAGTACAGGAACTGATTGGGCAACTATTCTATCACCAATTAATTCATACACTGAATCGCTATTTCATATGGTTGTATTGCGGAATTACATAAGTGAACTTGTTTATTTAAGGGTCTCCAATGCTCTCATCTGACATTTCCGAAGTTTCTGTTATCATGGTTCTCGCTGTCTAATTAGTACATTATAGACCAATATAATATATTTACCTAAGATAAACTTTGAATACTTAGAAAGTACATTGTATTATAGTATCTTGTTTTCTTCTTCCTCTGGTTCGCACATCTGTAAAGATGCGAGAGTTCTTAAAGTACATTATAAACAAAATTAATAAATGGCTTATCATTACTCCAATCGCGAGAACTTGACTTAGTATCTAAGAAATCATATACATCACTTTGATTTGCATCGCTTCGCTCTGATTCACTTCTCTTCTCTTGTTTATAGATTTGGACACGCGTGTGCATGTATTGTGAATCTTTTTTATTGAATAAAGCGTGTATGAATAGGTTTCCTGATTTTGTTGGTTACTGGTTCCCGCGCCCAGTGTTAACCGGGTCCAGTCTGTCGGTGAAAGAACAGACATGACACGAGTAAATTCAACACGGTACATTATAAATAAGATTTTAAGCAGATAGTTAAGACAAGAGATTAATGTATTTATAAAAAGGATTCAATTGTTCCAGTAAACGCCACATCCACATACAGACATTCGCGAAAACAACCGTTACAACACATCAGGCAATGAGGATGTACAAGGGTACACATGTATGGGAATAAGGATGCAAGGAATGGATTGGCCGACCTTAACACTGCTTAGAAAAATGTATTTGTACAACAAGGGGGGGAAGTTATTTAACGGATGGAATACATCACGAAACCAGTCAAGAAAGTCAGCAATAGTTGGCCAACAATAGAACATATATAGTATATGGAGTGAATGAACTGCACATTGGAGGAAAGGGGAACTTACCATACATCTAAAATATAGATTATAACCATACAGCGATTTACAGCCTTGGAACCGTCAGTACAAATACTGGGGGTTTAAATCTGTTTAAGCTAACCTCCCACTTAACCGCTATATTGACATTGATTTACAACATATACACATACATCGAAGTAGGCAGTAACTAATATTTAACAACAATTAACGGTATCATATACATTAACACATACATCGTATATATTCTAGAACGAAGAAACAAGCAGCTATTATACTTACTATTAGATACTGGTGAAAGGAAATATGAAATCAAAACAAATATAAATAAAATGTAAAATGATATTTATTTAGAAAAAAGAAACAACTTTACGACAAGACTTTAAAAAGGATTAAGTTGTGTTATAAAACAGTAGAACGGAGATAATATTTTCCATGTTACTGCAAAATGTCGTCATATGTATTACATGACGTCATAATAAAGAAAGAAGCATGGAGCAATCTAACTGAAAGAAATGCCTATATGCCTAAAAATACGTAATGCATTGAGACGTGGAGGGCGTCGTATTACTACGATATGCATGTATGACACACATGGACAAAAACAGAGGACTGCACAATATGAAACAAGAGACAAACATATATATAAAATTAAAACACCGCAACAAAGCCACCACAACATAATATCAAAAGGGTTGAGTAATAGCTATAATATATTCTATGGAACATATTCTATTTGTTCCAGAGCAATAGTTAATGCCTACAAAGTCCCGAACATAATCCTAACAGACTAAATCATCTGTCATATCCTGCCATATCAAGTACGGTTTACAGATATAACTTAGTTAAAAAGATGCGAAAAATCTCTTAACTGTTGATTTATATAAAATCTTACAGGCAATAGTTCTCATTATACTTCCTTTTTATTGTGTTTATTAGTTTAACAAACAACTGGTTAGCGTAACAACTGGTACGAATTTTGCTTAATAATAACGTAACGACATGTATGTGTAATACTAACACAGTTGATATTACGCAATAAATATTGTTAGGTCAAACAAAAGCAGGAATCACCTCCCTTAGCAGTACACGACACTTGACAAAAATGTCACGGTATGATGGATATTTGAATGTCTTTTGATGATGGATATTTGAATGTCACGGTATGATAGAACGACTGTTACACATTGAAAGCAAGGTTTTGTTATTTGTTCAGTCTTACACTTCAACCCAAAATATAGCTCACTAGTGAGCAGGCAGTTACAGTTAGGTATTGCATAATGATGATCATATCTATTGCCTGTGAACTGATGGTCAGCTCTCAGGTGGGCAATTAATTAGCTATCTGGTTTTACATTCTGTACATTATCAAGAGGTCTGAAAATCACAGTTGCCACATTTGCTCAATTCTGAAAACTACACATTTAATTTAGACAAAAATACATACGTATCTAAGTTTTAGTTGTGTTGTGTTGAAAATTTTAGTTGTGTTGAAAATTATCCAAAAAGGTAAATATGATAAAAATACAAGAAACTTTATTTTTTGCCTCAGATGCTCACAAGATTTGGACATTCACTGTGCACCAGGCCAATTTATATTAAATTAGAAAAGGCTTTCATAAATTAGACTCATGTTCAAATAATAGTTTTAATGCATGTTTCAGATTGAATGGAGAATGAAGTTCTCAAAGCTTTAACATATATACAGATGAGCAAAGTCCAAGTGTGAATTATGTAAGCATAGAGGAAGTTTATGTGTTTTTGCGAAAAACCGATGAAAACGTGAAAAAATATAACTTAAAGCGTGCTTTACAAGCTTTTCAATGTGGTGCTAAAACTATAAATGGAAAAGAAAGCGCTACAGTTTTAGCAGTACTAAAATACTTTTTCCAACATTCAAATTCTTCAAGCACATGCCTTGAAGTAATATGCAACATAGAAAGAGAACTGCTTAAAATGGACAAAATTAAGGATTCAATCATCATTAGAACTTTACAAACTAATTGCCAAAGCAAAATTGCAGAAATTTACATCATTGTATCAAACATATATCGATGAAACTAGAATTCTGACTAATTGTTGAACATAAGGTGCACTTTAAGTCATCAGAATGGACAACAATATGTTGGTTCGAGAATCATTTTCAAAGACTATTGAAATTAATCAAAAGGAATTGGCATATGAAGATGAGCTCATAGAGCTCAAATTTGCTAGGTAACAGTCTATATTGTCCTTGTTTAAAAGTTCAAACAACTGGGGGTTCAATCTGCAGATGCACAAATTAGAACAAAAAATATAAGATATCAAGCTGGTGAAAAGGATGGTCAGATTGAAATAAGATCTGGACTTGTGCATGTGGCATCTATATTAGAATGTGACATAAAAACAGTGTTAGACATGCATTGTCCCAACAGTGTCGTTCATGCTGTTCGCTTTGAAGTCACACATTGAAAAATTCCAATTGTACATGGGTTGTGCTTTTTCAACTAAGTGACTTGGAAGTGGACTTATACAACTGAAATAAAATGTTAGATTTGCTTGCCAAATACTGTATTCTTGAGTTCATACACAGAATGCTATCAAGATCTGATGAGAAACACATGGTTGTTGAGATAATACAGCGTGAAGGGTTTAAGGGTCAGAGTCAGCGTAATAAAACGATTGCTTGCAGAGGTGCTAATAGCCTGTACCGTTAGATGGTCCAGCAGAATTTTCAGAAATCCGGGTTAAAGTGTAAGACTGTGTTGTGTTTATTGATTGTAAATTCAACCTCCTACACAAGCCATTATATCTGTAATATGACCAGGACATATGTTATGACCAAATGAAATCAAAAGAGAGGTAAAGTTGTTACAGGGTACGCCAAGAAACGAAATAACAGAATACTGCTATGATGATAGCTCTCTATGTATGTTTACTCTGTAAAGGGAAACTACTGCGCATGAAATTGACAAAATATACACTCCGATTAGAAGATCAAAACATAAGTACTAATTTTGTGGATTTGAGTTTATTTACCCTCGCCACCGGAAAATCCCATATGGGCGAGCAAGTACTAATTTAAATGTACGCTTAAAATATAAGGTAAATTATTTTATTTCGACCAAAGACCAAAATTTATCACATCACTTATATAGTCTAGCGTAGCTAATATCGTATATTAATATCATACATGACATAACAGACACGTTATAACACTCATGTTTTATTGTCGAACAATAACAAGTGAAATAACTTAACTTAAGTTACTTTTTATAGATCACTGTATGTATATATGCAATTTACAACATTACATTCTGATTAATACAATCTTGACTTTATTAACTTGTTTTCCGACAATGATTTAACTCGTAAAAATGGTCTTTTTCCGAAATATAATCTCATGAATTCCGTTACTGATAATCGATCATGTAATACCCAATAGATAAATTTGGGACTTTGTTTTAATCTTAATAAAGATTGACGCTCAAACATTGCTAAGGTCACAACAAACTGATTTATAGACCTTCGTTGTTTTTCCCTTCGGTGTATGTTAGTATTTGTCGATGACTGACATTGAATGACCAATTATGTTGGCTACACATTACAATATTACTCAGATATAAAATTATGTTAGTCATTTCTCGCTAAATGATTATTATTTCCACTGATGATTTAAGAGAAATATTTAATGTTCCCACAGTGTCTTACCTGTTATCTAAATTACGTGTCATGACACGTTAGTTATTTATCACCTTCAATATGGATTATTGAAACCATTTGACCCTCATTCACCAAGTAAACAAGGTGACAACTGCAGAAATGCACGTAAACACATACGCTTATCAGTATGACGATATTACATAGATATACAAAGTGGATAGATTTTGAATGTTTTTAAATTTTGATTTTTTTATTTCGTTCGTTTTTTGCATTGATTTGTTCTTGCAAAATCAGACCTCATACGTATTTCAAATAAACTAAAAAATCGAAACTGTGAACATCAAAAACATGAAACACTATAAACGTTTTGACATTACCATTATTAAAAGTTATTTATTTCGCTAGATTTTATTGTTCTCTCACATTCTGATATGAATGTTTTACTTACCGAGAGCATGGTCAGTATTAATGCTGCTTGCTTTCTAGGTAGTACTAGATAGTTATCGGTTGTATTTTGTTGTGTGTGTAAAATTTCAAGGATTAGTTCTTGCCTAATTAGTCCATTTATGTGTATATGGAGGAAATTAATGACAATATAGCGATTATTATTAAATCTATTTTAACCATCAGCATTTTTGCTGACAGTTCCAAGGCTGTATGTCGCGATGTGGTTATTATTTAAATGTTTAAGTTGTTAAGAGTAGATATATGTTATGTTCATTTTTTCCCATTTGCAGTCTCTATAATATTCTTTTTTCTCCCTTTTCGGTGCGGACAGACCATTCCTTGCACCCCTATTCCCATACATATTTACCCTTGTACATCCTCAGTCCCTGTAGACTGTACATTTCCTGGGATATGTGTGGGGATGCATTGTCTTATGTATGTGGCGCTCTCTGTAAAAACTAAATCCCTCTTTTACTAAAGCTGAAACAGTCGAAAAATCATAATCATGTGAACTTTATTCCAAGCATACTTATGATAATTTACATGTACATCTAATATAATTACTAACCATACCAGTTCTTAAAAACAAGAACAACGATCAGTGCTCTTGGAAGAACGTACATGAGGAGAGGGTCATAGGTATATGAACAAATAGGTATGTGTCGGAACATATCAACAATATGCGCATCTCTTGGTAGGACAGCTTTCCATTATGTTTCATTGAATAACGGTCCATGGTTGATGGGAATAAGCGTGGATAATACTTGCACTGACACACGAAGCGGTTTCTTACTGACAGGTCACATGCTGTAAATCGCTTTTTAATTATTATTTCTATTTATGTTCTAGATGATTGGTAATTTCCATGTGGAGTTCAACATTTTCAGCATCACAACATCATAATTGCATTGTACCTAAAACAAATCAATGAACCGAATCTGTACCAAGAGGATATATTTATGATATATTGACGAAATGATTCCTTGACTTGTATATTTTCATAATTATAGTCAAAATTCGCAATTTTAAGTAGAACTACATAGCAGTATTTTTTTCTTTATGCCAAATAAATCATTTGAAATAAGTCGATAGTAAACACGACCATACAATTCCAATACATGTAAAGCGGATTACGGTCACTATCATGAGTATTGGTAGTTTCGACTAATAGATAGGGTGTGAGTTCGAGGCACGTTCCTGCCTCCCATTTTTTATGGACAATATGGTTTTTCATCCATTACTCAGTCCTTGTCAATTACTTGTTAATTGTCGTTTCTTTCTGTTTATTGTTGATTTGTTTGTTATCGTCTAATTGCTTTGTCGTTCAATCAAGCGTGTTTAATGATGGCTAGAGTGTCGTCGCTAAAATGTTCATTTGAACCCCTTACACTTACGTAGCCATATGAACTTTGTTCCATATACTGTGAGTGTGTAGCGATAAATGTACATGTAAATATACTGCACGACTATAAGTCGTGTAAGTTGATTGTAACTGTTGATGACCAAATATGTAATATTGTAATGAACAAAACGATCTGCCTCCCGATGGTCTCGAACTTAGACTCCCGGAGGTCTGCGTGGGGAGGCATTGTCTTGTGTATGCGGTGTTCCCTGTAGTTACGTATTCTCTCTCTCTTTTTTCAAAACTAAAAAGCTTACCTAGCACTGCAAGGCGCGGGTTCGCTACCATCTGAGCTATTATGACTGTAAGTGTGACGAAATCAATTTCACAATAAATAGTTTTGCTTATAGTTTGATTTACCAATTTTGATCAATGAAGAGTATTATATGTATTTAGTAAATTATATCATCATGAAAAGGTTAAACGAACAATACAATAGGATTCTCTGTAACAATAGTAGTAATGAGATGTGTTATGGATGTTTTCTTGTGAGTTGTGTCTCAAGTTAACCGAAGATGTTGGTGTACACGATCAAATTATTTTTTCTTGTATTTATTTTGGTTTATTATCGGGTCGTTCTGAAGATCTACAACTTGAGTTGTTATCATTTGGTTTAAACTCACGAAAACGTCAACTTTCTACATATACAGGGATTTTTGTATCAACGATCTCGTATGACGTTCAGTGATAAATTGTTTAAACTAAGATAACCTTTGAGTGTTTACACTATTATCAGTTTGTTCATTCAGTCCATAACGTCTGAATGAAGGTCATCTCAATAACGAAAAATAAGAACATTCGGATATGAGAGTAACGAAAACAATGAAGTCATAACGCTGTAAACGTTGAAACACTAACGAGGAGTTATAAGCAGGGAAGGTATGTATGTGTTTCTAAAGTTTAACCCTTCGAATATGTGTAAAATCAGTCTTCAGGATAGTTTCATTTTGTAACCCAGATAATTGTGAATTTCTTATACCATTTGTTGTAATTTCCATGGAAACAGACCTATACTGAGCTTCTCTTTCTCACGTTTACATATTTAGTAATTATAGGTTAATTGTTGAAACAATTGTATGCAAGATAACGGTTACTAGGTTGACATACCAGCACATTGGTTTAAGTTCCCTGCAATATTTATGCTGAATTTCCTTTGTTGCAATTTTATTTTCCTTTGTTGCAATTTTATTTCAATCCCCGTCTGATTTACTTATCATTTTATTTCGGTGACTTTTACGTTGAGGCAAAACTTGAAGCAGGTTTACATCCCCCCGGTGTCATTTCTTCCACTGATCGTTCAAAGGCGATGCTCCCACAGTCACCCATAATTTATGTTTGTCTTGTGTCTCTTTTCTTGTTTGGTTTACTACAGTTAAAATACTATAACAATTTTGTAATGAAAGTGGCATACGTGTACGAATGGTGAGCACTGAATTCAGATCACTTTGCCGTCCTGATGAGGGTTCAAATCCCACAGCGGTATTCGTGCGTGTGAACGTTTTACCCTAAATGCTAGAAGAGACACCTAGGGTTTTCTCCACTTAAAGAGCTGGACAGATCACTACATGTATCTGATAGTTTATGTGACGAAAATTTTCATTACAATATAAATGACGTTAATTGTTTTAATGGTTACTAGTTTTACTGTTGGATTTTACTTTATAGCTGCTTTGTACACAAATTGAGGTTATTTTATGAGATTGTTTCATCATAAGATATATAAAGAACAGGTAATACATACTGATCCTTATCATGTGACAATTATTGAAAGGTACGTCAGCATAAACTATGGATGAGGATGGAGCTTTTACAAGAGAGATGTCTATAAAAATGAACAAAGCCTTATATGGCATTGGAGTAAATGATGAAATGATTCTAACAAGAAGGAATAGTTATTTACAGATTGAATATAACGACACAGCGGTAAGAAGATGTTGTGCGCCGGATTATGAAACACCATTTTATTTCGGAAGTCAATCAGAAGGCACCACAACGGAAGGGCTTAAATCTGATACTGACTATGTTACGTGTACAAGACTATTTAAGGTGGTAGAGAATATCCCAAAAAGCATCGGTGAATTGCAAATGATTAAAAGCCCGAACCCAGGATATTGTTTCTTATGCGATACTTTTCCAATTTTCGAGGATTTATACCACCAATCTGGCACATGCTATGTAAAAAACTCATTTCGAATTTACAATGGTTGGTACGGAAAAACGCCGCTGATGGAAGGCCCAGCAATTGTTCATAAAACCGCTGACGGAGAATACTGACTATGTCTTTTGTGCAAGGATGTATAGGGTTGTACGCAATGCAGCAGTACGGCCCGGGGAATTGCAAATGGTTATAAGCTCGAACCCAGGATATTGCTTCTTACGTGATACGTCACAACAGTTCAATGCATATCATAAACATGACACCTACTTTGTGAAAAACTCGTTTCAAATTTACAATGATTGGTTCGGAGAGCGGCCGCAGATGGAAGGCCCAGCAATTGTTCATCAAACACTTGACAGACATTTTATCAATTGTGTTTCGGCTTTCCTTGCATTTCATGGCCAGCCGAAGTAAGAACATTATTCCTTTCTAATCAAAGCACGCGTACATGGCCATCTGGAGACCTCGTTGATCAGATTCTAAAGTCAGAATGTTTCGTTGTTCCAAAAGGAAGTGACATTGGAGAGAATTCGGACATAGAGTGGAGATTATCATTTTCTTGCGGGGAACGATTGCTTATGTTTGATCTTAATGTCGTACACATACGATGCTACATTCTGATGAAATACATTAAAACTGCATTCTTAGACGAGATTGTTGGTTGCAAAGGCGTTGTTTCGAGTTATGTATGTAAAACTGTGTTATTTTACGTTATATCTCAAACACAGAATACCGTATGGATTGAAGAAGAATTATTGGCAAATCTGAATCATTGCCTCGCTGTGTTGCGCAAATTCATAGATGAACGAAATTGTCCTCACTTCATTATGCCTACGAACAATTTATTCGCTGGGAAACTTGATTCGCATAGTTGTATAATGCTGTCAAGCGTACTGTATCGACTCATTGAAAGTAACGGCCGTGCTTTGTTTGATATAAAGATCGATATGTTCGGTAAGTTATTGCAGAGTTACTGGGAAACTACATGTACCATTGAACTTCAGAAAATGTTGATGTACACAGTAATACATCATCTATCTGCTTCATGGCTGACAGAGCACAGTAAATGGAAAGCACTTGACCGTAAACTGAATTGACTCGTGGTGTCTATGTAAACGATTTAGCAAGCGCTCGCCAACAAATAATTGCCTTCTTGCATTTTCAAACAAAAAAGCATTTGCACAAATATTGAGGGAAAATATTGGATTTTGCGTCACGTTTCTTCCGTGTGAAATAACATTTTGCCCTAAAGAGCTGCAGTTTGAGATGTTCCGTACAACATTTTGTGACCAGAACGCGTTACCAACGGAGCATATAACTTCAACAACTGGCTCTATTATGCGGTTATTCCAGCAGAACCGTTCTTATACTTTATGCAGTACAAGCTCTACAAACAACGGTGCATGCCAGTAAAAAGCAATGAAGCTTTGCTGAAGGTGATCGATCTTTCAATGGATCGGCGATTGGCGGACATACACCCGGAAACTACTTTGAATTTAGTTGCACAATGCTGGGAGCAGGAAGGATACTCAATACTGGCATTGTATGCATATAATCTGTCCCTTACTCTGCAACCCAATTACAACGCTGCACGAATTCTCCTTTGTTGTAATTTGTATAAACAGTCAACATTGAGAAGATAGAAGAGGAAAAGTATGATGTTGGTAAAGGAAACTGTGTGACAATATTACGTGGTCTGTGATGTCATTTATTGCTACTGAAAGCAACACACGTTTGTCTCTTCAAACGTAAAAAGTATTTTATGTTTTCATCAATTTAATGACACACGTATCATGCTAAGTGGTCATAATGAATTGTTTGTTCGTTTTATACTTTTTCCAAACATTTGAGTCAATTGTTCAAATTGCATGAACTCTTGTTTGCTATTTCAAAATCAGGTTAGTATCAGTGTCGCTTATGGGGCCGTCACACCATAACGTTCTGGTCAGCGTTCTATGAACGTTCTAAGAATGTTTAATCGTTCAATGTTCGAGCGTTCTAGGGTGAGGTGGACACACCTGGCATGTGACTAACGTGTGACTAACGTGTGACTAACGCATGACTAGCGTGTGACTAAAGCATGAGGAGCGTGTACCAGCGACCAAGTAAGACACCCCTGAACACTATATGCGTGTGCTGACGTATCACTGGCGTGCGACGAACGATTAGTCTACGTTAGACGAGCGTGTTGAGTGTGTGACTAACGTGTGACTAACGACAGACTAGCGTGTTGCTGGCGTGTGGCTTCGTTTGACGTTATTCACACGCTGCGTGTGCTAGGGGTCCGTTCAGTGGTCATTGACAGGTCGCCAGTGAGTCGTTCACTGCAAAGCAGATTGTGAACTATTAATAACAACCAAGTAACGCTAGGGTAACGACTGACTAACAATAGCCGATCGCGTGCAACGTTCGGCGAACGTTAGTACAACGTTCCACGAACGTTCTCCATATAGACGTTGTAGAACGCTGGTCTCCATGAGAACTTTTGTGCATGTTCAAAACTTAATTTTCGGACCAGCGTTCTCCGACGATCACCGACGATCACCGACGATTACCAGCGTTCACCAGCGTTTACACCCCAGTTACACAGAGCCATCGGTGATTGATCGGTAGTTTTTTAGCCAAATTATGGAGTGAACCGATGACAACGTATTTAACACCGATATCACCTATTGGTCACCTGTTTTCCACCTATCAACTGCTATTGGGGAAAGATAAGTTTTATCGGTGAAAAATTACCGATTGGGATTTTTAAACATGTTTAAAATTCTCGATCGGTGAAAATATTTTACAAATAACCGATTGACAACCTGTCTACAACCGATATCACCGATGAGCCACCGATAAGCAACCGATCAACTAATACTTACCACCGATAGAAACCGATCAACAGCCGATGAGTACTTATGAATACCGATTGGCCACTTACAAATTTAAACCCACCGATGACACGATGGCGGCAATCAATTGATCACAGATTGAATCCCTATTAACCACCGATCAAAACCGACGAAATCCCACATTTTAATTCTCATATTTTTTCTATCGGTCAACTCAACTGCAAAAAAATCATCGGTTCTCATCACTTAAACATATTGTTTTAATAAAAGAACCGACAGCAACCTATATCACGAGATATGCAAGCTATTAATCACCGATATCGCCGATCGGACAAAGATAACCAAATATGAATCACCGGCCATATCTGACGGAAAGTGTTTAACCACTGATGACTAGCTATCAAACACTGATTAATCAGCGTTACGCCCGATTTAGCTCCGATTTACAAACGATAAAAACCGATAGTATTTCAGCATTTTTATCGATGAAAACATCCTTATCACCGATCCAACCCCGTTTGAGTTGCTTTCGGTCACCTACCAGCAACCCATGAAATGTTTGTTTAACCGATTGAACACTTGTCCATCACCGATGGCCGTTTACACAGAAAACCAGAACTAAAATCACGCATGACAACCGATCAAAACAGCGAGTAATTTAAAATAAAATGACCGATTGGGGACCGACCGTCTGTGTAACTGGGGTGTTACACAACGCTCTTCTGGCGCTATACCAGCGACCACGGACGAATGGTGTGACGGCCCCATTACATGCGATTTCGAGCTCTAAACTTTGTACCAAATATCCAAATTTGCCAACAACTTAAACCTGACGCTGGCTGGAGTTCTATGGCTTGAAATGTGATATTAAGGTTCAATGAGAAGGAAAACAGTGAAATGGACTCGTGTTACGTTTTAAACATTGTTTGTTTCGCTCACACGTATTGGTAGCTTTTTTTCAATTATCGATCAAATATATACACTGAGTACATTTATAAATATGCACACTTTGGATTTTATCGAATATCTACAAACGTATAAAATATGTCTCAACCAAACGCCGCTTAAGTGTAACTTTAACCTTAATTAAATTAATTTGAAAAAAATATCATGAACATCTAATCAATAGACTATTCATGAACAAATGCATAAACGCTCACTGTCAGTAAATGGAATTCCAAAAAATAGTATCGCGTGTAGCCTTTTCAAGCAGCAATCAAATAATCAGATCATTGACGCATAGATAAGACTTTTGATATGATCCACCTCTGTGGGATCTTCCTACAAGCGGAGTTCAGCCACATTTTCATGGGGATTTTCACTGCCATATGAACGTCGTTTGAGCATGTCATCAACCTGCTCTATTGGTGACATGTCCGGTGATTAAACTGGTCAATCTAGTACAGGAATATCGTTTTGTTGAAGAATGTTACGTGCCGCAACGGCTGTGTGAGGTCTGGAACCATGATGTTGCAAAATGCCTCCTCCCCATGAAAGTTCTGTTGAAAGAATGGCATTTCTATAGTACACGCATCTGTATTGCGCTCGTGCTGACGTCGCCACACCCGTTCCGGACGTCTGCGATGCAAACAGGACAGCTCTTAACTACCGCCTGTGAAACCTAAAATGTGCCGTTGCCCTTCGAAGTCTATCCCGTCGAAAGAACGAAGTTTAGTTCCTGTCCGTCCGTCAATTCAAACGACATATCCTTAACTAAATGTCTAGAATGTGATAACAATTAGTCCCACATTTTCTTGTATTTGCTTCAGCAAAGACTGTTAAAATAAATGCGTTTTGTTGTAAAACAGTTACCCTTAATGAAATAAAAGTGAAAAATAAAATACTCTCTTTAGAAACTTCCGGCGGAATTTAGGAATATTTCCACGTACATGTTCTTAGGCTGGTCCCTTTACTAAATTGTTTGGCGTGTTTTTATTGATTTTCCTTTATAAAGTTAAAGCCGAGTTATCCGGGGCCAAAGATCATTTCGTCAATCCGTAGGAAAATTGGGTTTACACTTTAGATGTTACTTTAGCAAATCGACCTTTTAACTCATCAGAATGGGTTTGACTGAATAACATTCGCTATATGATTGTTGTTTCTGTTTGTGTTATTAATGTGTTTTATGTTTTCCTTTCCCCTGTGCAATTATGCCACTTTATACACTGTTTGGGGTGTTTCCTGCCCATTTTTGGCCTATTGCGGCCAGTTGTCTGGACTTGTCCTGTGATATTTTCCATCCATTAATTCCCCCCTCCCCCTCCCTTTACTGTCCACTTTGATTCTCCTAGTTATTCCTTATAGTCTGTCGGGCCATTCACAGTGCCTCTGTTCCTAAATATGTGTACCGTTTGGCCTCCTTAAGTGCCTTATGTTTTGTTGATTGTTGTTTTTTCCGGAGGTCTGCGTGGGGAGGTACTGTCTTGTGTATGTGGCGTTCCCCGTAGTTACGTATTCTCTCTGTTTTACCTTCAGGATTGCATGTATGTGTTTGATGACTCCTTGTGATGTTGTGGTTACTGTACTATGATGTATTCCTGCAGGATTGCATGTAGATGTTTTATGTCTACTTCTGCTGTTGTGATGACTGTACTATGATGTATTTCCTGCAGGATTACATGTAGATGTTTTATGTCTACTTGTGCTGTTGTGATGACTGTACTATGATGTATTCCTGCAGGATTGCATGTAGATGTTTGATGACTCCTTGTGCTGTTGTGATGACAGTACTATGATGTATTTCCTGCAGGATTGCATGTATATGTTTGATGACACCTTGTGCTGTTGTGGTGACAGTAATATGATGTATTTCATGCAGGATTGCATGTAGATGTTTGATGACTCCTTGTGATGTTGTGGTGACAGTACTATGATGTATTTCCTGCAGGATTGCATGTAGATGTTTGATGTCTCATTGTGCTGTTGTGGTGACAGTACTAGGATGTATTTCCTGCAGGATTGCATGTAGATGTTTTATGTCTACTTGTGCTGTTGTGATGACTGTACTATGCTGTTTTTCCTGCAGGATTGCATGTAGATGTTTTATGTCTACTTGTGCTGTTGTGATGACTGTACTATGCTGTATTTCCTGCAGGATTGCATGTAGATGTTTTATGTCTACTTGTGCTGTTGTGATGACTGTACTATGCTGTATTTCCTGCAGGATTGCATGTAGATGTTTTATGTCTACTTGTGATGTTGTGATAACAATACTATGATGTATTTCCTGTAGGATTGCATGTAGATGTTTGTTGACTCCTTGTGCTGTTGTGATGACTGTACTATGCTGTATTTCCTGCTCGACTTCTTCATTGATTGTATTGCCTTAAACTTGTTTTCTCTCTTTTAGTATTTATGTTGCTTGCATTTCGGTCGACTATGCTACACGTTCAGGTGCATTTGTTATCAGAAATCATAAGAAATCATAATTACAAACGAAATAAAGCATCAATCACACTATAATCTCTTTCAATATTTCGGCTTAAAAACAGCAAAGAACAACTAATCATGTGTAATCGCAAAATTGTTTATGTTTTAAAACCTGTCAGCAGGTAATAGTGGTACACAGCAGTTATTGATATGCTTGATTGATACGCAATTGAAAGAAATATGATTTAATAATGTTTATTCGGCATCCTATGTGCAGATCGTAGCAATCTAGTCGGCGGACACCTATACAATGCTGTGAAACATATCTACAACTATACAACACAAATTCTATGGAGAATTGAAAGGAAATTACAGAAGGTTAACACATGAAATTGAAGTTGTTTAACATGTAAGAACAAGTAAGATCATTCGTGGGTGAATACATTTTATACATTTCATGTAAATAAAACAGCAGCATTAAAATTAAAAGCTCAACAAGAATTAAAACAATCATTGTATTTCACATTGTAATTGCTGAACATTGAAATGAACTGCCTGACATATACTGGGAGTGTATATATCCAGCCTTTACAAAATTATAATGATATAATGTGCATAATTATGTTCATTGAATATTTACACTGAATTCAATGTTCAGTGAAATAATGTCTTAACAATTTCAGAGTATTTATTGAATGGTTGTAAGTTGAGAAGAGGGTATTTCTTTGTTAAATCATAAAGCGAAGGTATGGATTTTCTGAAATGTGAAGTGCATGTTTTATTAAAATTATTGATTGATAGATGTTGTGTTTATTATACCATATTTAGATTTTGATTTCATATACTAATCATCACACATCTACGCCTAAGTTTTACATTTATTGAAAATAAAACGTGAATATGGAATATCGAGACACGAATAGCTTATGTAAATCACGCCTCCGTGTACTTGACGACGAAAACTGTTTCATTGTATGATTGTATTAGATATTAACAGTTAGTAAAATACTGACAAGAGACGGATTTTACATCACCGGTTGTTGGTCGGATACAGTAAGAGAATGGGTTGTTTTCAATAATATGCATCAACTGTGTTTTAATATATTGTTTCAATATTACATAACTCTTCATTGATGCAATACTGTAAATAAACATGAAAATGGAAGTTCAGACAATTACAACGCTGTGGACATAGAATATATATAATACGCATACCTAACATACGGTGACTATATTATCAATTATGCATAATGAAAAGGAATAAGTGTAGAAGTGTGTTCTTCTTACATGTCTGAAAACTGTGTTCATATATTCATAACATAAGGAAAACCTGTATTTGTTGCGGAGCGGAGATTTCCGATGTTAAACGACGAGATGGCAGACATTTCAAATAGGAAAACGAAAGTCAGTTGTTATAGAATCTGCGCAACGCAAACCGACCTATTAGTTGGCGTCTAAAAGATCCCGGCTACATATTGGGAAGCTGTTTGCGCGGTGGCGATATCTGAACGCTTAGTTATCTGTATAATCGGACGCAACGTGCTCGACAGGTAAACACATTTTTACAAATATCCAGCAGGTATTCAGTGAAATATCATCCCTTTAATAAAGATCATGTGAGATATGTTTTTCAACTATCTTTTATCAATAAGGGCATTGATTTTATTGATATACGAAGCATAGTAAAACATAATACTGTAAAACCTTGAATTCATATATACATATAAATATTCAGAACAACCTATCATTTCTTATCAACACAATAAACCTAAACGCAATGCAGTTTTTATAATAATAATATATAATAGTTTCACTGACTTCAATTAACAGAGAAATAATGCTATATATCCTTCAGAGTTATAAGTTGAGAAGAGCGAATTTCTTTGTTAACACCTAAAGCTAAGGTATAGATTTCCTGAATGTGAAGTGCGTGTTTTGTTGATCATCGATTGTTAAATTTGTTTTAATGTTTCAATATAATTATTTTATTACATTTGTTAAAACTTAAAATATTTTAAATGGGAATGCAATAACTGGTTGTATATTTACTGTGTTAATTGTGCATGCTACAAGGACTGTTTAAATGCATGCTTATCGGTTTTATACCTAAACTACTCCTGCATAACCACAGTCAATTTGATACTATGAACAGAACAGTTCTAGTTTTATTTTCACTCACGTCAAAGGGACGTTAGGGTGTATATGTTTTTCCCTTCCGTTATTTAATAATGTAAAGTTAAGTTCAAATATTTAATACATACAAAAATAATTAATTTACAGACTAAAAGTATATCTTAATCACTTAATTGATATGTGTAAAAAAAAATTCAATTTAAGTCAATACTTACCCTATGCAAATGACAACGTGTGCGGTCGATCCATCACATTTTTCTGTGAAGCACCGCACGTTGGAAACATCGACATATGGTGTTGATTTAGAATAAAAACCAATATCTGCGCAGTGTAAATAATCACACGCTATATAAAAAGTCGATGCAAAAACAAGTACATGGTTATTGTGTTTATAATGCAAATGTACGCACACAATTATTAACGTTTATCTGACAATTGGAGTTCTGTCGATAACAATTTTCTGTGAAGCACTGCACGATGATAACCACATTGTGTTTCGTGAAATATCTTTGTTGTGACCATTTTGCCTTTGTAATTATTTTTATTCTGTCACTTACTGTAATTTCGACCCTATAATAGGGTGCCTGTTATGTTTTGCTTTATCATGTCACTTGGACATATGAATTTTATCTCACGACACATGACCACGTGACTAGCCGGACTATTTTTAATAAACTATCTTTTAGACTTACTAAAACAATAGATTTTTCAATTCATCTTTTTTATATAATGCATATAATAAAATGTTTATTTCCCTAAAATTGTTCTGTTTTTATCTGAACAGACCTTAATCTTATCCGTTATTAGACAAATCTGCGTTTTGACCCGAATGTAAGTGATTACTGAAACACGTTGTAAACGACGCAGTCAAACAAAGTGTCGGCTGTTTGCACCATTGGAACAACATCATGTCGGAAAGTTGAGTTAATCTGCGTTTGAACTCATTAGGGATGACCGTGCGGTCGAGTTTCTCACAAACATTACGTATTGATCAGTAGCAATAGTGGTACGTACCCCACCCATCTTTTCAAAATTAGAATCCCAATCCGGTTTCATCCATTTGTGCCGAAAATTTCTTTGCAATCGTAACTGACACTGATAGAATAAATCCACAGATTAATTCCTTGTTTTAAATGTCAAAATATTCATCAAATAGATGTAAATATCACTTCTTTTTACGTGTTCTGTGGCACTTGACATTTCTCATCATTTGTAAACAAGCCTTGGGAAATTGGGTATGAACAAATTCTTAGATTTTTTATTGATTAATGCTCGTCAGATGTTCGCAAACGTAGATAATTTCATATTTCAACTGAAAATGTGTCAGCCTCATCGGAACTATTTCTCTCGGCGTAAGGTACTACCCGCAAATATATTCAATACGTCATAAGATATTCAATACGTCACAAAATTAATTATGCCACAATTTAGGGGATGTAACTCGGTATTATTTTTAATTAAATGTATTTCCCCTTACTAAACACAAGAAGTGACGGGATAAAGAGGATAATAGGTAAGCTATTATTCTCTATACATGTACGTTCTCAATGTCTTCCTTTACGTCTTTCGACCTCATTTAATTGATTACATACAGCAAATACAGTTTAGCAATATCTACCTTGCACTCATGAATATTTCTTTAAACACAGAGTTTGTCATCTCCTTTGGCCACCGTCTACGCCGAATATACGGCAACTACGTTAATTTCACGTATATTGTACACTCCATTATAGGCACTTCCTGCACATTTTGTCAACAATAGACAGGGCTTGGTAAGAAAAACAGATTTTGTTCATATCAAATATATTGAAGAAATAGCCAGTACGAGCGACAGATCAGTTTCCCATAGTGGTGTGAGGTTTGTCTGTATGACTGCAGTTTCTTCAATCATGCGTAAAACATCGGTTCTTTAGTTCAGTTTTTATACCGAAATATCACATGTTTTACCAACTGAGGAATCCAATGAACAAAGTCCGCCTTTTACCGGTTATCAAGCAACAATGATATTATAATCATTTCACTAATATGGGTAAATATCACTGCATTATCTAATGATTTAAGGGCAATATATCGAACACAATAACATGACACATCGGATGAACTACCTTCCATAAAACGGTTGTGGTAAAGAGACACATTCACATATGTGTTACCTTCTACAAGTTACTAGTGTTTTTATTCGTCAAATACACTGATATTATATCACAAATGATAGTGACGTTTACACAACAATGATACTACAACAATATTCAGTAAGTAACGGTAACAAATCTTCCCATGATGCACTTTAAAATTGGAAGTGACGATATGTAGGATATGATCACAGGTGAAATAGACTTCGAATAATGGTTATACAATTGCAAACTGACGTTTAATATGTTTTTAATCCCTCTAAAACATGAAATAATCATGCCAAGTTAGAATACACTGTAGTACTGAAACGCATCATGCAGTAGCAAAACGGATGTCAATTGGAAATGTAGACATATTCGGATAGATTTAAAAAAGAGAAAGAAAATGTATATATTATGTACTTGGTCGTTATTGGAACTCATCAACACTCATGTTTCTGTGTTTCTTCATTCGTAGCTATATAATATATTACACTGACCAGGAGTTGAGTAAAACAATAATACAATGACAGAGTGGTAAACCCTTAGTTGTACACTATACGAGGAGTGTTGGGAATGTTCGCGGAAAGGTGCTGTCATGTTTTATTACTGGTTACACAGAAAGTCCAATATGTCTGTGAAGTTTCTACTAATTGTCAGCACACAATACAGCCGATTAATTGAATTCGAGCAAATTACATAACACAGCACAGAAATAAAAAAAGTCACGAATTATATGAATTAGCCATTACCGATTGTGACCGCCGTTGGCCTGGATAACGGCTTGGCATCTACTTCTTACTGACATAATCATTTATAAATACAATTCTGTGGAATACTTGCCACTTAGGTTATTATGTTTTGTTCCAAGATGGACACGGCATGGAAAAAATTACATTGCAAACATTCCCAGTCAAACGGCGATCTCACACGATAAAGACATGTTGAGTTAATATGTTACTTATTATTTCTGTGTGATGGAATCAATTGGCTTCATTTCAATTTATTTGCTATAAGTAGAAACATTACAGACGGATTGAATTGTGTGTGACTAAACCGCTGCCAATTACGTGCGTACGTGTTATATCATAATGTATACACTTTGACAGATTCCAATATACTTTACGGACTCATTTTTCAGTAGCTTTTCAATTGTCATTGAACGTAGTTACGAACCATCATCGCGTTTTGGCAGTGTTATACTAGCAATTCTATACATTCCGAGGAACAAATACATCATCAAAATGAAACCGTTTTATAGAACGTGGTTCCTCCGATGATTTATTTGAAAACTGTTTTTCGAAAGGTTGCCCTAAAATAATTAATATTTAATGCAGTAATATTTTCTCACTTTAGTTGAAGACTATATTATTAAGCCAAACCGGTAAAAACCGAAATTGGTGTTGATTGGAGACAGTACAGTGTAGCAACTGACCCGATCCGTTGAACAAAGAAACAGTATTACTAGCAAATATCAATGTATCTATGGGAAATTTAATGTATTCATGCGTGTAAAAGCTATCAATCTGACTGACGGAAGGTCGTTGGTTCTACCTAAGTGATCGCATATTCCCTTAACACTGATAGATGGGGTTTCCTCCAACGTTATAGCTAGAACGATAACTACATTTATCCCACAGCTTATGTGGCGTAGCACCATTACATAAATTTAATTTTACAGTTGACATATAAAGGGTGTAAAGAAAGTTCGTTTTTATCTTTAAAGGGCTAATAAACAAACAACACACAACACATTTTGATGACATTTTGTATTAAGTATCCCAATAAATCTATTGTGTACAACATTTTTTAACCGATTATTATTATTATTATATACCAGATTTATATAGCGCCCGTTTCATGCGAAACACGTTCACAGGCGCTTTACATTTGTTGCAGCCACAAGGGCGCAGGTGCATCCTCTACCAGTGCAGATACAGCGTGATCTGACCAGAGGGACAGACTGAGAACAAGCCCCCAGAAGGGAGAGAGAGAAATTGTGATACAGACATGCCCGGCATTTCTGCCTAGCTCTTATTTCGAATAGACAGTCTGGTTCTTTAATGTGCCCGGTGTATAGCACCGATACACCGATATGGCATTGAATAAATTAATGAAACAAGATGTTCTTGAGACATGTTACCCAGAGCATGACGTTAACGACGTCGTAACTGAGTCATAGTACACGGAGCGGAATCTTTATACACTTCTGTGTCCAGAATGCTCCATAAATTCTCAATGACATTTAGATCTGGAGAATTGCCAGGCCAGTCCTTTTAAGTGATAAAATCATTTATGTTATATTTTAACCATTGCAGTGTTTAGCAGATTATAAAAAATGACTTTTCTGTTGTCTGATACCAATCATTCTTGTCTATTTTATCGGTAATAGTTCGTAATCGATTTAATGCCTTTTTATATGCATACTTTATTTAGGAGTCAGCTGTAATTGCCTTTCTACTTGGCACAATATGTAAACTGGACAATCCATAAGCACCCAGTGTTCCACATGCATGTATCATAAGCTTGGCACTGTTTTCTACTCAAGTGGCGTCCGGTACATATTTCCACGTGACCCGCACACTAGAGCTACGCCATTTTTGTATTTGGTAGATCTACATGGAATAATAATTTTGTACTTTCATCTGACAACACACAATTCCTTCTCCAAATATGCATGTTCTAAGTGTTTGTATTTCCTAGCAAATTTGAATCTTTTCTTCATCTGCATTTCTGTCAATAATTGAGATTTATATCTCTTAAATGGTTTCCACTTCTAAGTCTACCTTAAATAAGTATGAATTGATGTATGATATATGTCTTCTCCAATGCTTTTGATATGTTTTTAAGCTTTCGTGTTGATTTGTCACGCTTAGAATCCACACCGTCTATCACGTTCTTAACTCTACCCTCAAATTTCGTTGGACGTCCGGATCTCATCAAATTTAAAAAGGGAACTTCCTTATCTGATAGCCCAGCATCCTGGTAAACACCTGGGCACGTTCTAGCTCTGAATTGAGTTTATTTTGTCGTCGTAATTTTGAATTGAATTGACTTTACTGGTGCTATGTAAAGTCAATTGAGGTTATTCTATGAGATTGTTTCAGGACTTAACATTGATTTGGTAATATACACTGAGCATTTTCATCTGACAATTGTATGTTTTTGTTATTCAGGTCAGCTTAAAACATGGCTCAGAATGGAGCTTTTACAAGAAAGATGTCAAAAAAAATGAACAAAGCATTGAATGCTATTGGTGTAAATGATAAAATGATTCAAACAAGAAGGAATAGTTTTTTACAGATTGAATTTAATGACACAGCGATAAGAGTAAGTAATCCGCCGTATTTTGAAACACCGTATTATTTCGGAAGTCAATCAGAAGGTACTACAACTATCGGGCTTGCATCTGATACTGACTACGTCTTTTGTGCAAGGATTTATAGGGTTGTACCCAATGTCGCAGTACGGCCCGGGGAATTGCAAATGGTTAAAAGCTCGAAGCCTGGATATTGCTTCTTACTTGATACGTCTCAAAAGTTCAAGGCATCTCATAAACATGACACCTACTTTGTGAAAAACTCGTTTCAAATTTACAATGATTGGCTAGGAGAGCGGCCGCAGATGGAAGGCCCAGCAATTGTTCATCAAACACTTGACGGACATTTTATCAATTGTGTCTGGGCTTTCCCTTGCATTTCATGGCCAGCCGAAGTAAGGAAATCGTTCCTTTCTAACCAAAGCACGCGTACATGGCCATCTGGAGACCTAGTTGATCAGATTCTAAAGTCAGAATGTTTCGTAGTTCCAAAAGGAAGTGACATCGGAAAGGATTCTGATATAGAATGGAGATTATCATTTTCTTGCGGGGAACGATTGCTTATGTTTGATCTTAATGCCATACAAATACGATGCTACATTCTGATGAAATACATAAAAACTACATTCTTAGACAGAATTGCTGATTGCAAAGGCGTTGTTTCGAGTTATATATGTAAAACTGTGTTATTCCACGTTATATCTCAAACACAGAACAGCGCATGGATTGAAGGAGAATTGTTGACAAACCTGAATCTGTGCCTAGTTATGTTGCGCAAATTTATAGATGAACAAAAGTGTCCCCACTTCATTATGGCTACACACAACTTATTAGCCAGGAAACTTGATCCGCATAGTTGTATACTGTTGTCAAGCAAACTATATCGACTCATTGAAAGTAACGGTCGTGCTTTGTTTGATATAGAGATCGATGGGTTTGGTAAGTTATTGCAGAGTGACCAAGAACCTACAAGTAACAATGAAGTGTTGATACAATGCATGTTGATTTTCACTGTAATACATAATCTAGCTGCTTCCTGGTTGAAGGCGCACTTTGAGTGCAATGATTATCTAATTGCATCTGAATCTGACAAAATCGAAGACAAATTGCTTATCTTTAAACTAAAAATAGAAAGGCTAATCGGACTTTGTCGCCGTCTTGATAACAATCACTTATGGACTCACGGAATGATTGATTCAGTGAAAATGGCAATGTGTAAGTTAAGTGCGATGCTAGGTTCATGTTTGGCGTCCAACGACTTCAAAGAACAACGTGGTTTATCTCTCGAAGCCTTTCAATGGTTGTTACTAAGTGTGCAATGTTCTGATGCAACCTCTACTTATTTTAAACTTGCTTCAATTTTGTTTTCTGACGGAGACTTGGAATGCACTGAAAAAGTTCTCAACGATTTTTCAAACAATTTGATTCCTGAACAAATTGACTCGTTCTGTCCATGTACACGGATATGCAGACACTCGCAAACAACTCATTGCTTTTCTGCGTTTTTAAAGAAAAAAACATTTGCTCAAATTTTGAGGGAAAATGTTGGATTTTGCGTTACCTTTCTTCCGTGTGAAAAAACATTTTGCCCTAAAGAACTCCAGTTTGAGATGTTCCGTACAACATTTTGTGACCAGAACGCGTTACCAACAGAGCATAAAACATTCAACAACTGGCTCTCTTATGCGGTTATACCACCAGAACCGTTCTTATACTTTATGCAGTACAAGCTCTACAAACAACGGTCCATGCCACTAAAAAGCAAGGAAGCTTTGCGGAAATTGACGGATCTTTCCAATGATCGGCGATTGGCGGACATACACCCGGAAACTACTTTGAATTTAGTTGCACAATGTTGGGAGCAGGAAGGTGACGCACTTCGGGCATTATATGCGTATAAACGGTCCCTTACTCTGCAACCCAATTACAACGCTGCACGAATTCTCATTTGTTGTAATTTGTATAAACAGTTTACATTTAGAAGACAGAAGAGGAAAAGAATGATGTTGGTACAGGAACCTCTGTGACAATATCACGTGGTTTGTGACGTCATTATTTGCTATTAAAAGCAGCACACGTTTGTCTCTTCAAATGTAAAAAGTATTTTATGCTTTCATCAATTCAATGGCACACATATCATGCTAAGTGGAAATTTGTCTTGGAGTATGCTTCGCCAGTGTGGGATCGTCATACCAACGACAACATTCCAAAATTAGAGGCAGTCCAAAGACGGGTAGCGCGCTTTGTGACCGGGGACTACAAGACCACAATCAGCACGACAGACATGATATCCAAGCTACAATGGCCTTCCCTGCAAGATAGGCGCATATATGCCAAAATCATCATGATTTACAGGTTAGCCATTTTCTTGTTGATATCCCTGCAGCTACCTTCCTCCACCCATCTGCACTGTCAACTAGAGTACACACCCTGAGGTACTTTGTGCCATTTTGCCGTACAGACAATACAAGTACTCCTTCTTCCCTTCTCGTATTCGCCTGGGGAACCAGTTGCCGGAGTTTATTGCCACAGCCCAAATTCTTGACACATTCAAGGCTAGGCTCGTGGCCAACCATCAGTGACAACACATCTTGTTTTTATTCGTATTTAAATGCACTAGTTCTACCTTCACAACAACCTTGTACAGTTTCACTTGTGTGTCGATGCTCTATGGTGGGCCCTGCACAATATTTGGAAGAAGAAGAGGAGAAATTTGTTCTCTACACATGGACCATAATGACGTGTTTGTTCGTTGTAAACTTTTTCCAAACATTCGAGACAAATTTTCCAACTGCATGAGCTCTTGTTTGCTATTGCAAAATCAGGTTAGTATTAGTGTAACTACACGCATTTGCGATGTCTAAACTTTGATCCAAAAATCTTACCTTGCCGAAACCTTAAACCGGACGCTTGCTGGACTTCAATGGCTTGAAAACAATGTAATATTAAGATTCAATGGAGAGGAAACCAGTGCAATGGACTTGAAAGTTGCGTTCTTAATTTCTAGTCTTTTTAGTATTGAGGTGGTCGTTCCAAACTTTCTGGCAGTTACTTCCGCATAGATTGTTGAAATAATAGTGCGTTTTGTTGAATAACAATGACCCTTAATGAAATTAAAGTGAAAAATAAAATACTTCGGAATAAGTACATGTTCTTAGGATGGCCCCTTTACCAAATTGTTAGATGTGTTTTTATTGATTTTCCTTTATATATTTAAAGCCGAGTTATCCTAGTCCAAAGATCATGTCGTCAGTCCGCAGGAAAATCGGGTTTACAGTATAGATGTTACTTTTACCAGATTTACCTTTTAAATAGTGAGAATGATTTTACTGAATATAATTCGGTCCACAATACCTAGTTGCACTGGGACTCAGACACGCGACTCAGTGCCACCTTGGCGCTTTTTTTCTTTATCTGGTTTTTTGATGCACGTGGAGGTAAGTGAAATTGGTGAAATGCCATTTACGATTACTATCTGCTATGAAATCGACGGGACAACACTGGGATCCCTGTTTAATATTTTGTATAATGTTTCTGTTCCTTGTTTGTTTCAAATATGTTTAATGAAACTTTCCTTCCGTATTACGACATTTGTGAGGTGCTTTTCCGTTGACCGTAACGAAGTAGCACCAGAGGAACTCTATTGATTCAGGGTCACGGGCTCAAAGGTCACAGTGGTCAATTGTTCACAAATAGTTTCCGATCAATAACTCGAGAACCCCTTGACCTATCATCCTCAAACTTGGTCCACCCATTCATGTTGCTTTTATAACTATTTATAAGTGTATGCATATTATTGATAGTAAATAATGGTACATTTGTCTTTATCATTTGAGAAATATATCAATTATAATATGTGCATATGTCATGTTATTCTATGTTTTATAAACAAACACACCAGTTTGGTAATTACACATTTCAAGAAATGGAAGCAGTTGCATGACATGATTGTTACTTGAGACCTATATTTTACTTGTCAGCCGCCAATGAACGGTCTTTACCATTTAGACTGTTGCAAGATATCAAGTCATTTTACATTCCAATCAAATAGATTTGAAATCATGGCAAACACATCATTGTAATTGCGAACAGAATTTCAAACACAGTGCAAACCAATTCAAACTTTAAATGCATTTTTGTTCATCGTACAAACAATTTGCATTCAAACCAAGACTTTTAGTACTTGTTTCTAGTATTTTCATTTACTTAACGGATTAAAAATGTAACCACGTGGGACAGAAGGAAAAACATACATTGAAAGGTTATATCGTAAGAGCCTGTATATTTTGAGTAACATCACCGGAGAACATCTTAATTTATGTAAGATATCGCCTGTATGCATTCCTCAGTTTTAGGACTTAGATATGGAAATATGTATTCATGTTCTTCAGATTTAGCCCCGCTAATGCCACTTATTATATTATCTTAACACCTTTATTTAAACACGCTTACCATCAATATTCTGCCGTAAGCATTGCTGGTAGTACGTTCTGTAACATATAGAACATTACAATCATTCAATAATCTTTACTTGTAGATATACATAACTAACGCTTCTTTAGTCTAATTGTTTTCAATAAAGCTATACCTTATGTATAGGTTTTAACAAAGAAACACAGTTATCAAATTACCAAATGTTCAATATCAAATACTAAGATATGATTACACTATATATTATAGTCTGTGTAAATAATCAACGCATATACAGGGTGTTAAAAAAGTTCGTTCACAAAGTGTTAATTTTAGTATTTTTTTAATTGCTTGTTCCATCTATGTCGCTATATACAAATAGTTCACTTCTGTGTGAGATTTCCATATTAAACAGATATTCATGAACAAAGCAGCAGTTTTCATTATATGAAATAAAGAATGTGTACACAGCATTATTTTCATTTTATCGAAATTCAAAATGTGTGAACAATCTTTTTTAACACCCTGTACTTCTGTCATAACATTTTGTGAAGATCAGAGATTCTTGATACGTACACTTTGTTTTATATGTGTCTGATATTGCTAATTTATTTATGTAAAATAAATAGTGAATAATAGGTTGGTGATGTGATTGGAAAACGTTTATATATACTCACATGTATATAGTATTTGTGTTGTATAGTTAATATACAATTATAGTTTGTGTTTGGTATTTCTGCTCATTTGAGCGCACTGATCTGTACAGATTATGCCTCATAACTTTGATTTAATGGAATTGAGTTGCTTTTAATTGGTAATCAATTAAGCACATAGTGTTAACTGCTACTATGTCTATGACTATATTTTTAAAATATAAACTATATGGCGATTATAGATTATTATGTGCACTTTGTAAAGCCGTGATTAAGCCCCCGCCGTTCGAAGAAGGAGCATAAAGTGTTACTCCTGCCCCGTTCGTCCGTCTGTCCGTCCGTCTCCGCAAATATTGGATTCCGATCAATAACTCTAGAAAGGATAAGTTGATTCAATTAATATTGGGCACATATGTAAAGAACAATAAAATGAAGGTTAAAATCGATATAGGTCAGAATTGACGTATTTTTGGGGGAGTGTTGGCTCTTTTTTATTTAATTTTTTTTATTGAAAAGCCTGTAGCAGACGCATCAAGTTCTTATTGAAATATGCCCTTTAAGCTGAAATACGCGGTAAAATGTGATTGAATTTTATTTCGTGGGCTATTAAGATTATTGATTCTTATAATTATCTAAAGCAAAAACTCCTGAACATGTAGCATAGTCGATTTAAATATAAACCACATAATGCACACTTGATGATACGTAAAATTAATGAATAAATCGAGCAGGAAATGCAATGTTCATCATAGTACAGTCACCAGAAAAGTATAAGTAGACAGAAAACATCTACATGCAATCCTGCAAACAATAACAAAGACAGACGGGATTCAAAACACAAACATAAATGATGAGTTGAGATAATGTTGGTACCGACATATTTTATCAAATTTAATATCAAAGTGTGATATTGTAAAGCGATGTATACATTCGATAGGTTTGTCAATTAGCAGTAACATTTAAACAAAGTGTCCGTTAAATACTGTATATAACGATACGTTTTCCATATTATAATCAAAGCACTGAAAGTGTTCACTGCAAATCACGGATGCATTTAAGGTGGTTCCACACGTTGTGGGCGAAATTCGTTACCTTAACCGATTGTTATAAAAGTTGGTAGAAATACTCTAAAATAAATGCGCTTTTGTTATCTAGTTTTGTTTTTATGAAATAAACAAAGTTGGCGACGTCACAGCGCCACCTAGCGGGCGAGCTGAAAATACGCCGCGCGGACGATCAAATCCACCGGAATCGCTTAAATGTCGGCATATTTAAAATTTAAAAACACCAGGATGATCACAAATTAAAAAGCTATGTAATGATATACGCTTCCCGTACAAGACCTGAAAATAAATTGATCTTTTATGCAAAATAAGATTTTGAAAGACGTTGGAAACGTCGTTAAATAAATGCGTTATCGTCTATTAAAAGATGATTGGCTCAATATTTTGCCCGGTGACATGCCCTGATTTTTAGATGGATTTTTCCTAAAACTATGGGTAGACGAAAACTGAAATAAAAATGATATGTCAACGAATTAGTTTTTTCACAATTTAATTTTGAAGAAAACTCGACAATCACTCTAAGGATTTACGCGGTTGACAACTATCACATAATTGCAGTTTCTGAACAAGTTACACAAATCATTAATGCATTATGTTTTGCAAAATGAAGTACCGGCAAAATAGTGATTAGTCTATGAATTGTTCTAACACATTCTTATTTGCGCTAAGTAGTTCACGTATTTTAGATGAGTGTCTGCGGAATTCGCCTACTTAAGCAATTGGCTCGGATGAGCCTCTTGCTAAAAGAAGGACAATTTGGCAATGAATACCGCAGTTTAATCGATAGTAGGATTAATACCATTTGTTGTATATTTTTTGTGTTAAATCTGCACGCTACTTGTCTGTATTAGATCGACAGTGTGTCTTTACATGTACGCGACAATGCACCTACCATACCAGATTTCGTTTTTATTTTGACATTTCGGACAGGTACGTAGTGTATGTATATTATTTCGCTCGGTTATTTAATGATAAAAAGTTTATTTAGAATATCACATACGTTTGAAAATAATTTATTTACATAATGTTATTTTATTTCTTTACATAATTTTATCTAATTCATTCTTTACATAAATATATTTTATTTATTCTTTACATAATTATATTTTATTTTATTCTTTACATAATTATATTTTATTTTATTCTTTACATAATTATATTTTATTTTATTCTTTACATACGTACTTTCATTTACATCATTTTATTTTGTTCTTTACATAATTTTATTTTATTTTTAATATAATTTTATACTTTACACAGTCTTATTCTTTAAATATTTTAATGTTTAAACTGCTTTTTATGCCCCCACCATTCGGAGCATGGCGAAGGGACATTACGATACACCTGCCTGTCCGCCAGTGCAAAAATTCATTTCCAATCAACAACGGCTTTCGTGAGTTATAATTACCCTTGAAATATTGTTGGATTCAATTGATATTGGGAACATATGAGTTATGGCCCTTTTCCGACTTAAAAACATGGTTTCTCAACAATAAAGAGAGAGAATAAATTTCTACAGGGAACGCCACATGCATAAGACAATGCTTCTCCATATAGACGTCTGGGAGCACAACAGTCCATAAAACATATTATTAAGACATTTGAGGAGGCTCAAGGGTAAATGCGTCAGGGAACAGGGGCGCAATGATAACTCGGAGAATCAAAGAAGACAGACAGAGTGGGGGACTTAATGGATGGAATACATCACAGGGCAAGTCAAGACAGTAGCCAACAATAAGCAGAAAGTGGGGAGAAAAATATCATTTACATCATATAAAGTTAAAAACATTGCTCGGGGAAAAGGGAAATTTAACATACATCTAAAACACAAATATAAATAATAACCATACAGCGATTAACAGCCTTGGAATTGTCAATACAAATACTGGGATTTACAGGACAAGTTCGATTTCTGTTACAATCTGCCAAAGTTTTGAGGAGATATGGGCCTGTTTCGACATTAAAATTGGTTTCTGTTTAATTAGTTTGAAAGGGTGGACTGATTCATTTTATGTTGCTTAAAATCAAATAAATTTTACGAAAACAAATAGTGGCAATATACTAAATAGCACATATCGGGGATATCCGCGTCCTACGGGGAGAACGTGTAGAATTACTATTGTCTGAAACACCAATGTAAAGTTACATTTTGTTTCCTGTTGTGTAGTTGTCAATTAATCGCTTCAATATAATGCTATCCGTAGACCCGTGTTCGAATCCCGGTAGCGCCATTGACCGATTTTCGTGTTCCTCAAAACATGACTTTATTTCACTGTTGTCATAACTTGTACATCGATAATGGCTCAAGGCACGGTACATGCACACCAGTTTTCATTAAAGATGAATAAAGTCTACAATAATATCGGACTGAGCGAAGAAATTATTAAAATAAGAAGAAATTCTTTTCTACAAATTGAATGTAATGAAAGAGCTAGTAAAATGCCCGATTCGGTGGTACAAGAAAGAGTATTTATTTTCGGCAGGCAATCAGAAGGCACTACGACTCTTGGTCTTAAATCCGATACGGACTCTGTCTTACTCCCTGTGGTTGTCTTGGTGGTGCAAAACATCGAAGACTTGGCTCAGGTCTCGAAGGAATTACATGTGTTTATACTACATGTAATAAAAAGTTCGTTTCCCGGATACTTGTTCTTATATGACATAAATAAAGAGCGTCCTTTTAATGCAGATGGCTTTAATTTTACAAAACATCATACAGTAGACACTAGTTATTTAAAAAAAATCATTTACTCTTACAAAAGACTAGTATAATTGAAATATTAATAGGGTTAATGTGTATACGTTTGTTTTGTGAATGGCAAGTCAGTTAGTAAAACCCGTGTGACATTTTACACATTTAAATCGACGATATTATTCCTACGAGGTTTGTTCGGAAATTATTGAGACAACATAAATTATGAGGACAATGAAGGAGATGCGAACTTCAAATTACAACAAGGATCATTTAAACTTGAGTGATCACTCAATACAAAATATAAAAATAGTTCAAAATAATGTGTTGGCCTTTCTAGATTGCTGTCAGAGTGTGTCGGAAATTGATCAGACATTCAATTGTCGTTGAACATTAGACGTATTTTTCCATGCTTTTACGTAAAGAAACACACATTCAACCGAAATAATTTCATTCGAAACTTATCTGGTGTACTGCATATGTTTTAGTTAGGATTTTATGTTCTGGTACGAACCCGATGCTGTTTTGTAGGGCAGAGTCTCAATGAATCTTATCTTATCAGATTGAACGTATCCGATGTCAAACTTTCAGTGGCAAATTGTCAATCTTTGTATTTAAAGAGTTGTCCGGCGATGGCGAATCGTCCGAAAACCATCCGTGCCAGGGATATACCAAGGTCTTAGACATACAACTAATACCCAATGTCTTTTTATCTTAATTTACGTTGTCGTCCATCACAACTCGAAACAAATTTTATTAATGTATGGTGATGAACATCCGCCATTGTTGGAAATCAATGACCACCTATCGATTAAATGTGAGTTAAGCTAGCTGTTAAATCGGTTTAAGCGCCAGAATTTTTCACTGACATTTCCAAGGCTGTATATCGGTTATTATTTCATTTTGTGTTTTAAATGTATATTAAATTTTCCTTCCCGCTGTGCAATTCTTTCGTTTTATATAATGTTCATATTTTCACTCCCCAGTTTCCCTTATTATTGCCAGCTGTCTTGACTTGTCCTGTGCTCCCCTGTTTGTCCTCTTTGATACAGAAAGGGTCGAAACATGCTACATTCGTGGTGAATACCACCCAAAAGAATTTCAAACAGCAAATCGGACATCAGACATGTACAAAATGATGGGTGAAGGTCCGTGTGTATGGCAAAATGATGGATGAAGGTCCGTGTGTATGGCAAAATGATGGATGAAGGTCCGTGTGTATGGAAAAAATGATGGATGAAGGTCCGTGTGTATGTAAAAATGATGGATGAAGGTCCGTGTGTATGGCAAAATGATGGGTGAAGGTCCGTGTGTATGTAAAAATGATGGATGAAGGTCCGTGTGTATGTAAAAATGATGGATGAAGGTCCGTGTGTATGGCAAAATGATGGATGAAGGTCCGTGTGTATGGCAAAATGATGGATGAAGGTCCGTGTGTATGGCAAAATGATGGATGAAGGTCCGTGTGTATGGCAAAATGATGGATGAAGGTCCGTGTGTATGGCAAAATGATGGGTGAAGGTCCGTGTGTATGGCAAAATGATGGGTGAAGGTCCGTGTGTATAGCAAAATGATGGGTGAAGGTCCGTGTGTATGGCAAAATGATGGATGAAGGTCCGTGTGTATGGCAAAATGATGGGTGAAGGTCCGTGTGTATGGCAATATCACCAATGGGGTTAAAACAATGGGTAAAGGAACACTCAATCACTATTTCAATATTGTAATGAAAACTAAAATCGCAAAAGCCACTGCTCAATTTTCCATGGTAACAATTATACACCTTATTCCAGTAATCGCTTAAAAATAAAATTCATATCATCAAATCTAGCAAATAAAATAACGATGAGGGTAGTTTTTTCTCCATAAAATCCACAATAATAAAATATGGTTTGATGTCATACATTATATTATGTATTCTATATAAGTTATGGTTTGATGTCATACATTATATTATGTCTAGTGTATAAGTTATGGTTTGATGTCATACATGATATTATGTATTGTGCATAAGTTATGGTTTTATGTCATACATGATATTATGTATTGTGTATAAGTTATGGTTTGATGTCGTACATTATATTATGTCTTGTGTATAAGTTATGGTTTGATGTCATACATTATAGTATGTCTTGTATATAAGTTATGGTTTGATGTCATACATTATATTATGTCTTGTATATAAGTTATGGTTTGATGTCATACATTATAATTATTATGTCTAGTGTATAAGTTATGGTTTGATGTCATACATTATAATTATTATGTCTAGTGTATAAGTTATGGTTTGATGTCATACATTATAATTATTATGTCTAGTGTATAAGTTATGGTTTGATGTCATACATTATAATTATTATGTCTAGTGTATAAGTTATGGTTTGATGTCATACATTATCATTATTATGTCTAGTGTATAAGTTATGGTTTGATGTCATACATTATCATTATTATGTCTAGTGTATAAGTTATGGTTTGATGTCATACATTATAATTATTATGTCTAGTGTATAAGTTATGGATTAATGCCATGTATTTCTTGTTGTCTTGATGTGTAAGTAATTGGGGCATTTTACTCCATTC